>JAJEJO010002471.1:8953-199306 GCA_020662805.1 Glaucomys volans
ATCCTCCTGGCTTCCCAAGTCGCTTGGATTACAGGCGTGCGCCACCACACCCGGCACCCACCCCCACTTCTATAGTTAATAAAGTATTTGTGCTCAGTGAGTGCTGAATTCATATCTCTTGATCAATTGGGAAATGACCTATGTTCATGGAAAAGGAGGAAAGAGGGGTCCTTAATAATCAGTCAAGCAACACTGATTGAAATCTCTGCCACCAGCTGATAAGCCATCAGGAACATTTGTAGGGGACAAGAAGACAGTCCCAGAGTCTGCAGGTGAGCAAGCAGACAGCAGATGAACACAGTGATCCTGGCACTTGGAGCCAAAGGCGTGGAATAGGCTGGCAGTTGAGACTTCCATGGGATTTGGTAGCGAGTGGCCAAAAGTGTGTGAGACAAAGCCCTGATGTCTGACTGCTGGGCTCCATGTCCTTAGGTAGACAGGAGCGGACTATCCCGGGTAGAGCCCTGCATGTTACAGAATTTGGGATGACCACACAGAACACAGACCAGCTCCCCTTTGTCTCCTAAGCTTCTACAGTGTATCAGCAGCTGGTGAACTAGACTGCTTTGTGTAGGGCATGAAGCACAGAAGGAAGCTCCTGAGGGTGTGGTGAGGCTGTGGGCACCCTGACAGGGCTGTAGACAGAGACGGGCTGATGTCTGGGAGGGTCTGTGGTTCCATCTTCCTGCTTCTCCCACTCAACTTCCCCCGCCCCACTCTTTGCTCTTTAGCTCCTAAGCCAGGCTTTTCTGGGAGGATTCCAGTGCAGGGGCTGGGGTGACCAACAGGTGGACACCCTGTCCAATCTTACACCTACTGTTCACAGTGTGACTGCTCTGATTGGTTTGTGTCGGGTCGCACCTGTTATTGAGTATTTTAACGTCTCCCGAAGCTCAGGGAATGGAGGGGAAAGTAGACATGGCCCCTCCAGATAGGAAGTTCCATCCCCCAAGAGCAGGGCCTTGCACACTCAGGGCAGGCACATATTTGCCCTTTTAAGGGGCTGCCTGTTTGACGGCTCCCAGGTCTGTTTATGTTCCTGAGACACCTCTGCTCCCAGAAACAACCTCTCAAGTCTTTCCTGCCTCCCCTTCTCGAGGCCCCATCTGAACATCCAAGGCTGAAACCTCAGCTACTCTCAGCAGGAAGGAGCTTCAGAAAGCATGGAGCTTCACAGTATGACTCAGAGAACTAAGGATCACAGAGGAAATGTCCTATCTAAGGGCACACAGCTGGAGATAGAGTTGGGACACTACCGAGGACACTCCAGCAGCCAGCTGTGGTCCAGTCACTGTCCCACCAGAGCTTGTCTTCACATGTCAATGGACCTTTTTGCTCATCTTGTCCGGAGGCCCCCAATAACCTCTCTCTGCTAAAGGAGACCAGTCTCTACAGCTTGGTTTAGAAATACCTCTGATCTCATCAGGGTATGGTGGCAAGCGCCTGTAGTCTCAGATAGTTGGGAGGCTAAGGCAGGAGGATCACAAGTTCAAGACCAGCCTCAACAACTAAGGAAAACCCTGTTTTTAAATAAAATGTAAAAAGGGTCTGGGGATGTAGCTTAGTGGTAGACTGCCCCTGGGCTCAATCCCCAGCACCAAAACAAAACAAAGAAACCCTCTACTATCAAAGGTCTTGCTAGAGGAGCAGAAACTGATGGAGATCCCAAAGGTTACCAGCCTCTTCACCAGTAGGAACCACTTCTGTCTTCCAAAATCCTGATTTCTCACCTAGCCTGCTCTAATACCTCCTTCACTCTAGTTTCCTGGTCGCAGAGGCAAGTGCAGAGGCCTTGAAGCCAGACACACTGAGTTGTGACTCCCAGCCTTGCCTTTCTGCCTCATGACCTTGAGCATGACTCTGAGCTTCTGAGAGTCTCAGATTCCTCATCTTTGACACCAAAATAACCACAGCATCCTCCTCCTTGGGTTTTGGTGAGGAATCAATGAAGCAAAAAGCCTGGAGAACCTGGCCACTCACTAAATAAAGACCAGACTGCTGCTGGGGCTTCACTGTCAGGGTCACCCCCAAAGGTGAGGCTGCTCTGCCCAGAGTTAAAGCTCTTCCTTCTCCAGGTGGGGCTGCTGAGGCCTGGCCTTGTAGGAATTGGCCCAGCCAGATTTAAGAAGTCTCCCAGCTGTGCCTTTAGTAGATGGGAAATCTAGGCCAGGGCTCCTCCCTGGACTCTGAGCTCTCTTTTGCTAGAAAAGTAGGCAAAGAAATGATAGATGTTTGAGGTGATGGAAAAGCCTATTGCCCTGATTTGATCATTGTACCAGGTATACATGGATCCAAACATCGTACTGCCCCCCATAAAAATGTACAATTATTATGTGTCCATAAAATTAAAATGGTAAAAATCGAGGAAGGAAGGAAGGAAGGAAGGAAGGAAGGAAGGAAGGAAGGAAGGAAGGAAGGAAGGAAGGAAGGAAGGAAAAGGGAAGGGAAGGAAAGGAAAGGAGGGAGGAAGAAAGAAAACTCTTGGTTCCAACCCCAGGCAGGAAGTGGGAAAGGCTAGGTGGTCAGACAGGTTTGTCTCTGTAAAAGCCCTTTGGGAAGGTTGCAATGGCAGTTTCCACCTCAGAGCAGAATTGAGAAGCAACAGAGGAAAACAGAAAGCAAGGGGAGAAGGAGATCCAGGGGGCCTGAACTCAGCCTGGGGGGATTTAACCCACCTCCACCCATCACCCCTTTTTTCTCTGTGAAGACTTCCCCAGTGCTGACAGCTCCCTACCTTCCACATCCTGTCTCCTGCTTCCCCCCCTCTTCCTGTGGGGACCAGGTCTTCTCAGGACTGTCAGCCCCTTAAACATAGGCTGACCAGCCCAAACCACCAGCTGTCAGGTCAGCACCTCCTGTGAGGTCTGCCAGGCCCCCTCAAAGGGTCTCCTCCATCCTGTGGCCCCTGCCAGACTCACCATAGCTCCCGCACACACTGTGGAGAAATGAATTGCCTTAACTCAGAGAGGAGCTCTTTCATTAGCAGTCGTGAGTCCCAGAGTTCCTCTCTGGGACTCCATTTCCTCTCTGGGCAATGCTGGCTTCTGCTGGAGACATTCAAGGATCCTAGAAGCCTGGACCTTTTCCACTGTCCCATTCCCAAGGGCTCTCCTCAAACAACTGAGAACCGCCCCCACACTCCACCTCAAGCCAGGAAGGACTTCCTAACTTGATTTCATTCTTCCTATTTGGCCTGCAAAGATGAAAAGCCTAACCCTTACCCCAAGCCACCCCACATACCAGTTTTTACATTTTAGGATTTCCCATGTCATTAAGTGCTTATTCTTCAAACTTCATAAAATGCAGACTAATGCTAGTACTTCAGGCTTTGTTATATGCCAGACTCTGGGCTGTATCCACACCTTATCCCACAACTGTCTCAGACAGGTGGCTTCATTTTTAAAAAGTTATTAATGGAAAAACACCAATGAAATCTCTGGTTGAGAGTGGTTAAATAACTTGCATAGTCATACCACTGGCTAATGGCATAGTTAGGATTCAAACCCGTGACTGTCCACTCTAGATCTATAAACCCTTAAGCAATAGGACACATGTCCAGTACCCCAGGCTGAGATCTACTCAGGGTTTTCTCAAGTACTCTACAGATTCTGATTCACTAACTCAGATTCTGCAATTCCTGTGAGCTGGGCCAGGCAATTTGTGGCTCTGCTATCTCCTTTCAGCTTCACAGTGACCTCAGGAGGTGGGTAAGGATTATAATCCCCCTCACAACTGATCGTGTTGGGTCTTCAGGAGCTGTGACAGTTTGGTCAATAACACCCAGCAGCTCAGAGACAGAGCTAGGACTCCCAAATAAATACTATGACTCCAAGTTCAGTGTTCCCATCACAACTAGAGCTAACTCAAGCCCCTTTGTTAGATTTTTATTGCTGTGACCAAAATACCTGATAACAAACTGAGAGGAGGAAAGATTTATTTTGGCTCACAATTTCAGAGGTCTCAGTCCATGGTCCGTTGACTTCATTGCCCTGGGCCTGAGGTGAGGCAGAACATCATGGTGGAAGGGTGTGGCAGGGGAAAGCTGCTCAACTCCTGGCAGCCAGGAAGCAGAGAGAGAGAGAGAGAGGGGAAGAGCCAGGGACTATATAAACCCCTCCAGGGCCCACCCCCAGTGACCAACTAGATCCCACCTTCCAGTTGTTCACCCAGCTATCAATGGTTCAATCTGCTGATGAGGTCAGAGTCCTCATGATCCAATCATTGTGTAAAAGTCCCACCTCTGACCCTTCCTGCACTGGGGACCAAAACACACGAGCTTTTAGGGGACATTCCAGATCCAAACCATAACAACTCCTTTAGTTATTTTGGTTGATGCTATGGCTTTGGGGCATTCAAAGTGCCTTCTCTTGTCCCCTTCCCCACCTCCCCACTTGAGGGTCACAGGGCAAGGATATGCTCCCGACTCTGCCTTCTTGGCCTCTTCCACAGTGCCTCCTAGAGACCAGGCACAGTCATGACCACTTCGTGCATTATCTCATGAATTCCCCCAACTCTTCACCAATACCACTGACCACCACCATCTTGCTGATGAATGTGTCAAGACTCCCAAAGGCCAGGCACCTTGCCCAAGGACTGAGCCCTGTGAGTGGGGAGGCTGGGTTTGAGGCAGTGGTGTCGCCCTCAAACTCACGTGCTTTTAACCTGCTTCTATCCCAAGTGGACGATGAGGATATGGGGGCAAACAGGCCCTCCCTCAAGGAGGTCCCCTCCCAGTGGGAGAGCTGGGGACACGAAGGCAGTGACAGCATGGAGGGTAGAGAGAGGTGTTTGGGTGAACCTTGCCCAGCCTGGGAGTGGCAAAGGGGAATTCAGAGCAGGCTTCTAGGAGGTGACATTGGACCAATCTTAAAAGAGATGAGAGAACTGAGGAAGGGGGCAAGGGATGGCTCCAGGCCTTCGGAGGGGAGCGGCCCAGCTGAGGATGGATGGAAGACCAGCATGGCCCTGGGTGGGCCAGCGTCCTGGCTGAGGGAACCGGCAGGATGAACATGCTGGTTTGCTGGCAGAGCTGAAGGCACCCCGGGGAGCCTGCTTCTTTGCCTCTTCTCTCCACCAAGTCCCCTGAGGCTGGGCCCAGACCCTCCCTGAGTGGCTGCATGACACATAAGGAATGTAAACAATTTCCTGCTCTCAGGCAGAGACTGCTTCCTGTACATTGGTCCTCGTGGGCCCCTGGGTAGTCACCTAAGAAATGGCCCAGGCCCAGCTAACCCAGGATCTGGCTCCCCAAGGCAGGGAAGTGACTTGTCCATCCTGGGGCACACTGTTAGGCCCTCTGCCCGCCTGCACCATGCCTGCTCCCACCCCAAGCATCTGAAGACCATCCCCTCCTGTTCTGTGAGCAGCAAACTGGCCTGGGTCCCTCATACCCTATTTCCACCCCAGTTCTGTCCTGAAACCACCTGAATTACAATGCTCAACTCACCCCACAAACTTGGTTGAGTTCTGCTCACTTGCCATCAGCTTAAACTATGTGATTTCTGACAAATTTCTTAGCCTCTCTGAGCCTCAGTTTCCTCGTCTATAAAATGGAAGAAATAATAAGAGTCCACAGTGCATTGGGTTGCCGTGAGGACTGAATTGGTTAATATTTATAAACCACCTACAATAATTGCCTAGTGGAAGTCAATGCTATTAAAAGCTACCTAGAAATTGCAAAGGTGCCTGAGCGTTGACTTATATGTTTCAAAAAGTTTATGTATGAATGAGTTTAATATAACATTACAAGGGTTGGCATATGCCACAGGAGCCAAAGCCAGACCGCAGACCATCTTTGTAAATACCGTGTTAATGGAACACAGCCACGCCCCTTGGTTTCAGTATTGACTGAGGCTATTTACATGCGACAGAGACCACATAGCTCACAAGGCCAAAAATACTTACTACCTGGCCCGTCACAGTCTCCGTGCTATTAGGTTGATTCCTGTGCAATTGGAAATATCTAATTTTCTTTAATCTACATCAACATCTATTTGGTTCAACTTAACATGTCACCCTGACTCATCTCTCATCCTTGTCTGACCCATGGAACTGGGAATGCTGTGCCCGAGCCTAGGGATTCTGATTACAATAGTCACAACTGATGGCGCCCCTACCAGGGCATGTGCATCTGGGAATCTGGCCTCCCCTTTCTACAGATGAGGGAATCTGAGGCTCAGAAAGATGCCTCAACCCAGGCCTCAGACCCCCACCAGCTGTGCCGTCCCTCCCTGCAGAGCATTCTGTGTCAGAGACTGATGGGAGCCAGAATATCCTGATTAGGACAAGCAGCCAAGAGCATAAAGACCTACCACCTCCCACACCATGCGTCCAGCTCTGGGACAGCACTGGGCCACCTGGTTAAGGGAGCTCAGTCCCATGACTTCCCTGGAAGGCAGCTCTCAGAGGCCTCAGGCAGGCTCTGAGCCATCTGACTTGCAGGGTGAGCCTCTGGTCAGGCTGGGGAGGGGGTAGAGACACTTCAGAAAATAAGTGAGCTCTCTTTCCAGGACTGGGGGAGCTATTTTTAGCAGTCACCTAAATTATGGTTTGCCCCTGTGCTCTGAGAAAGCAAAAGTAAATGCTCTGGGCCCAAAAGCCTCCTCTGTGCTGGCCAGGGCTAGGGGAAGCAGAGAGACTGAGGAGAAGAGGAAGGGTAAAGGGATCCTGCCAGGAAAGGCACAGCTGCAAGTCCTCCCAGTGACTTTTCCTGACTTGGGGTGAGGGCAGGAGTGGTGGGTTTTCTGATCAGTTTTCTCATTTTGAGAAACTATAAAGAGAATATAGGATTGCTGTCTAGCAGGCAGGAAACACGGAGTTGGCAACTCTCGAAGGCAGGGTCAAGCTTTCGTTCACCTAGCAGCCACGCACCCACCCACCCACTGGGTATGTGCACAACAATTTTCTGGGGGTTTAGATAAAGCAAACATCAAACGTTACCCTCCTGTAGACTTGTGGTCTGCCCTTACAGTCCTGTTAGGGAGGCTGTATGCAAACAACCAGGATGTGAGGGGGAGAGGAGGGGCCACCCTAACCCTGGGACTGCAGGGAGGGAAGTGACATCAGGCTGGGGTGACCTGAAACACTCACTAGGGGAGGTAGCACAGAAACTGGGCCATGGGGGCAGGAAGCTGGAATAGGGCAAGGGGCATCCAAGAAGGCATTCTCAAAAAAGGCTGTGCCAGAACCAGGACCTGGCACCAGCCTTGTCCCCAGGTGAACAAGGGGCTAAGGTAAGTCATTCTTTCCAGGCTGGAATGCAGGATCCAAAGAAATGCAGTTGGAAATAAGATGAGGGTCAGATAAAGGAAGGCCTTGAGTGCTGAGCTCGGGATGGGGAGGTCCCCAAAGGTGTCTGTTGTATGGCTGAACAGTTCATTGACTTTTAGAAGAAAGAATTTGCAGGGTGTGATTGGCGCTGAGATTTGGCCAGACGTTCCTGGTGGCGGTGTGTAGGGTGGATTACAGGCAGCAGAAGCAGAAGGGTGGAAGAGTCGGAGGCCACTCTGCCTGTTGGGGATGAAAGTTAACGTGACCCTGAACTGCTCTGAGTAGGGAGGAAGGAATGGATGCCAGAGATGTGGTGGAGGGTGTAAGGAAGGAGAGGTCAGCATGAGTGTAGGACAAGGGACCATGGCAAGAAGTGTACTGGGCACATAAACAAGGAGATGGGTTGCATGATGGGGTGGTGGGAGCTCTTTGGGCGACAGCTGCGAAGTGAAAGAGAAGGAGGAGTTTGGACACCTAAGGCTCTGCTGCCCCCTCAATCTGGAGGTCTGGGGCTCCTGGCCAAGGGGAAACCAGCCTACAGAGGGCAACCCTCTGCTTCCAGGAAGCCAGCCCCTGCTCCAGCTCCCGCACAGGGGACTGTCAGAGTGAATGGTGCAGAGGAAATGGTGCCCAGCCTCCTCCTGTGCTCCTTACCCCAGTCTCCCACCAAAGAGCATCACTGTGCCAAGAGCCCAGCACCATGCTACAGCCCAGGGCCATGAACAACCCCACTGGCCACTCCATCTGGCCCTTTTCTCCTGGGGTTCCAGGTCAAAAGGCATTCTGTCACTCATGAAGAAAGGACCCCTGAGGTCTGATGAGCAAGCTTGCCCTGGGACCCAGCTGGGCCTGCACACATGAGCCCTAGGCTGTCCCCCTCCAGCTCATGTGGCCCTCTTACACTCCAGCTTGCTCCTTTCAGCATCCTGCGTTCACAGCAGAAAAGGCAGTATGGGCCCAGGGCTGGCTGGACAGAAATCCTGGACCATAGGCACATCCACTGCGCAGGGGTGAAGTTGGGGAGGGAAAGGGGGCATGGGAGCCGAGTTGCCCCCTAGAAGACAAATGTGGTTACACCTATAGGGCCAAGGTGACCCACACCTGCCCACCCACCTGTTCACACAGGCCCATCTGTTCGTTCATTCATTCTAACACATATTTGCTAAACACATAAATGCATTGCTTAGAATTAGAAAAATACAGGGTAAATAAAAGTTCAGTTTGTGGGGACGGGAACTGATTAGACAAATAAACTGTGGATAGGGTGTGATAAGCCGAGGACAAATGTTTGAGTCTGAGGAATGTTTGCAGAACTACATCCCAAAGAGGATCTAGTCCACCTGAATTCCTGCTCACACAGTTTAGAGGGTATTACAGAGCAGACAAAAGCTGGAGGTAATCAGAGATGCTACCGAAGCTTCAGGACCAGAAGCCCATCTCAGGGTCACTGATACTGTATGACTGAAAACACCAAAAATATTGAAACACAAGGACAGGCTAATGGGGATTGGCCAGATACACAGACACATAAGCACACAGACGCAGATGCACGTTCATACATGATAGCCGGAAGTAGTTATTTTGGGGTTGTTGAGGGTTTTGATGGCTTTCCTTGTGCTTTTCTGTATTTTTTCAAATTCTACTATCAGCCTTTATTTTAACTAGAACTAAAAGAAGAAGATGAAGGATAAAGACACTAGGACTGGGTCCAGCTTTGGTCTAAGAACCTATCTGAATGACCTTGGACAGGAGACAGTTTCTTTGGAACTCCTCTTCAGATGAGTAGGTCAAACCATATATTCTCCAGAGTTCCTTCTACCCCTGACACTCAGATCTGTGCCACCAAATACACGGGACATTGACTGAAGTTGGTGGAGGTGCATCATATCCTGTGAGCTCCCATTAGTTCATCATTCACCATCCATTCATCATCATCCATTCTACCACTGATTTCCCAGCACCTACTCTGTGCCCGGTTCTTGGTGCTAGGCTGTCAAGGTAAATCAATCAGACGTCGCTCCTGCCCTCACCCAGCTGAGCTATAGTCTCCCAAGGTCACAGTCCCCTTTGACTGCTCTTTGATCCCTCATGCCCCCACCTGTTAACAACTCTTGCCACCTTTTTCCAAAATGCCTAAAATAAGCCAAGCATGGTGTCACATGCCTGTAATCCCACTGACTCCAGAGACCAAGATCACAAGTTCAAAGCCAGCCTGGGAAACTTAGCAAGACCCTGATTCAGAATAAAAAACAAAGTTTTTTTTTTTTTTTTTTTTTTAGCTTGATTCATTCTCAAACATAGACAGACCTCATCCAGACCATGTGACCTCATGCTGACGCTAGTGCCAACCTCTCATTCCCCAACCTTTTCTCATTCCCCAGCCATTGTGCAAACTGCAGTTTGAAGAATACTTCTAAAAAAAACCCTGGTTCTGCCATCATTGGTTCAGGATCCTTCAAGGTTTCCCATCCAAGCTGAAAGCCACCTGCTTCAACTGTTAGGCTAGGCCATTTGGTGGGACTCACAAGTTCCATACCAACCAAGCCTCAAAACCAGACCAACAGCCAAGTGCTGGTGAGGACATGAAAGACAGGGATCTCGCCCACACTGCTGCTGGGGGGAACGTGAAACGGTACGGCTGTTAAGGTAAACAGTTTGGCAGGATCTTAAAAAGCTAAGCACACATCCACATAAGACCCCTCCTCCCACTCCCAGGTACTTTCTCAAGAGAAATGAAAGCGTATATCCATACAAAAACTCGTTCATGAATGCTCATAGCAGTTTTATGTGCAATAGTTCCAAGCTGAAAGCAACCCAAACGTCCATCAACAGGTAAATCAGTAAACTGTGCAGTAGATCCATATGGCAGACCCCTACTCAACAAGGAAAAGGAATGAACTATTGCTCTCCACTGCCCGTGGATGAATCTCAGGATGATTATGCTACACGAAAAAGGCCAAAGGACAAGAGAGTACATACTGTGATTCTATTTACCTAAAATTCTAGAAAATGCCAACTAATCCATACTAACTAAAAGCATATCAGCAGTTGCCTGTGGAAAGGTAGAAGGGGCAGGGAGGGTGGATTATAAGAAGGAACTTTTACAGATGATAGACACATTATGTTAATTGTGGTAATGGTTTCAGGGGTACACACAAATGTCAAAACTTATTAAATGATATACTTTACTCATGCAAAATATGTTGTATGCCAATTATAGCCCAAAAAAACTGTATAAAACAAAACTGTTCTCCTCATAGCCTTACGATTTTAAACAATCAAGGACAGAGGCCACTATTGCTGGTGACCCTGTAGAAAACTACTAATAAGCCACTTAAAGATCCCAGAAAAGACTCCATAGTCCAGGGGTTGCATTTGGAGAGCAAGAATTCCCCTCCAGGCCTGAGGCTCAGTCGTCTCCAGTTCCATGAGGCAGGTGGTACCCCACATAGAGTAAGTTACTTAGTCCCTTATGGGCAGATGGGATGAAAAGCCCACCTCCCAGAGCTACTCCGAGCCCCAAATGAAGAACAAGTATCAAAGGGCCAGCACAGTGCTGGGCACATCCCAGGACCTCACACTGAGCCCTCTTTCCCTTTTCTGGCCCCTGGCTCCTCACAGAGGTAGTGAAGGTCCAGGGCTGGGTCCATACAGGCATGGAGAGAAGCTGAACAAGGAGTGGAGAGCAGCCTAGCAGAGCACACATAGGCACAGCCTGGCTCCATCCAAATGTCTCCAGATGTAGGAGAGAACTGATAGCAGCTGGGACTCTGGGAGAGTAAGAACAGGACACTGGAAGCCTGAGTTACAGTCCAGGAATCTCTGAAAAGTCAATGGGGTGGCCAACGGGATTGAGAATGGTAGCTATGACCTGGTGTTATCAGGACAAGGCATCAGGAGTAGGTGGACAGAGTGCTATGGGACAGGGGAAATACCTGATCCTCATGCACTGGATAAGCAGGTAAAGGAGATGCTCAGGCAGGATTGCAGAGAGAGGGAGGGAGAGGCAGAGGAGAAATTACTGCCAGCTAGCATTGAGTGTTGGCTCTAGGGGTTCAGAGGTGAGGGTGTGTATGTGGTTTGGTGTGTGTGCTGCAAGTGTGTTTAGGGTCTGTGTGTTTCTGTGTGTATGTGTGAGTGGTGTGTGTAGGTGGTGCTTGCACATATATAGTGTGGGTATCTGTGTAAGTGGTATGTGTGCGGGGTGCATGTATAGGTGATATGTATATGTGTGTGTGTGGTATATGAGCCCATGTGCTATTTTTGTGTGTTTGTCTCTGAGAAACAAATGTACACAATTGCACTGATTTTCCATTTTAAGCAGAAAGAAGACCTGTCAGCTCCCCAAAATACAGAACCAGAGGAAAATGCTAGACCACTGAAAAGCAGCCCCTTGCCAATTTCTAACAAGCCCACCCTTAGTTTATTAAAGAGTTGCCTAAAGATGATATTTAGGACATATGTCTAATGTCTCTTCTTCAGTTTTCCATGAACCATACTGTGGACTAGGAGTCAAGACTATTTGAAGGATAGTCAAAGATGGACCAGAGGCTGAGTATTCACATTATGATCTCATTTCATCTCGTGGTGACCCACTGAGCTCAGGACTTGGGATGATGGGAACACTGAGGTTCCAAACCAGCAGATGATACCCAAACTAGGCTAATAACAAGCCATCTAGTTCCAATTCTGCTTTAATTCAGCTCTGTGACTGCTATTGTGACTAGATTTCTCATGGGTGTACAATAGAGTACACCCTCCCTGTCTCTGCTCTTTGAAATTTGGTACATATGTTTTACCTGCTTCCCCAATAAGCCAGAGATGGAAAAACAAATTAATGACAAGAATATATTCTGAACTGTTTCAATCCTCTATGCTTTAAAAAATTAAAAAATAAAATAAATATTCAACACATTTCTAGAAAGAAGGATACTAACATTTATTAAGAGTTATGATGGGCTCAAAGCTTCAGACTTATTATTTCATTTTATTATCCCAACATCCTGCCAAGATGGTATCATGATGCCATTTTTATATAAAGGGGATTTAAGGCTCAAAGAAGGTCAGGAACTTGCCCAAGTTGGAAAAATTCATAAGACATGTGAACTCCAATGCCAGAACCCAGATACAGCCTTCATGTTGCATGGAGATTGCAGTGTGCAAATGGCAGTATTGCTATAAACAGTAGGTGCGCCTGGAGACCTGGCACCTGAAGTGGGGTACCTGGCCTGTCCCTTCACCCACCTCCCATCCTAGCTCTCCAGAAAAACTCAGCACTTGCACAGAGAAGCCCAATGCCCCAGCCACAGACTGTCACCTGCTTCACCAGCTTACCACATGGTCCCTGAAAGGTCCAGGCAGTCCCATCCGCTTGGGGCCAGCATCTTGGGTGTGTGAGCTGGGCACTTGGTTTAAGTCTCTGCCATTGTGTCTCAAAATTTCAAACAAGGTTCCAATAGGGAGCCCTGTGTTTTACTCTTAAACTGGGTCATGCAGCTGGTCCAGCCCATCTCTACAGGGCCCATCCTAGGCGATCTTTCCCAGGAAGTACAGCCACTCCCAGTGTGTTTCCAAAAATGTAACCTCTGGTCAGGACTGAACAGAGACAAGTTACTTTAATCTGGGGCTTCCTGCTCAAAGAGCCTTGATCTACTTCTAAGTAGCTACTGGGCTTCCCCCACCCCGATCCTTCCTCACTCCACCTCACTCCTCCATCCCACACCCCTGGGTTTCCAAGCGTCCTGTCCCACTCGCTCCTCCCTAAATACACCATTGCTCAAGGGACTGAAATTCCTAGAGGGCAGAAGCACTTCCGTTTATATCTCCAACTCCCCCTGTGGGGATCTTTCCACAGCAACACAGCAGGAATTTGATAAGAGCTGATGGATTAAGTGAATTGCTGTATTTCCTGAACTCTTGACCCCATCAATTATAAGACATATAATCAAAGCCTTAACATTACATTAAGCCTGCACAGATTATACGCCCTTCATCCTTCTGCAATTAGATAATAAAAGCGGGAGAAGAGTTTAGCTGTGAAATACAGTAATGGACAGCTCCGTGCTGTGTCCATGTGGGTCCTCTGTGTTACCCTGTCCCATGCCCCCCCACCTCTGCCTCCTCCCCTCCATTCCCCAGGCAGGTCCGTCTGCAAGAAGCCTCCATCCTACCCATGTTCTCCCAAATGCACTCAGAACCCTTTCTGCTTTGATATAAGGCACTTTGTCATATACTACTTCACGGCACTTGGTGTTATTTGATTTGTTGCATTATATTTTTTATACCAATGAACTTTTCCCCTGACTCTAGACCTGTAAGAATGGCTCCTGGCACTGCTTTCATCCTCAGAAAGGTCTCCTGAATGAATGAACCCTCATAGCTGAGTGTGAAGAAAGGGATTAACTCCCCAGAAGAAATCACCCTGCAAACCCCACCGACTCAGGCTCTTCCACCCTTGGATGCACAAGGCATCCAGACCTTCACCAAACACCCTGAAGAGGTGTCTCAAGTGACACTCGGCAAGAGGCAAAGGAATGCTGCTTTGCAAACCTGCTTGGTAGATCAGACCTTGGAATTCCCAGCTCTACGCGGGGCGCTTTGATTTATTTTTTCCAGTTTTTAATTCCTGTCCCCAATTCCCTGTCAACAAAAGGCATCTTGCAGACAAAAGGTGCGAGAGAGATTTGTCTTCTCTGTGCTTCAGGGATCGGATGCTTCCACCAAGAGAAGAGACTCTGAGTTCAGGACTTTAAAGCTGAAATTTCCCCCAGTAAGCAGACCACCCCCAGATAGGTCTCCAGGCCTTGGCAGTCATGATTGAAGGCAATCAATCAATCAACCTCTCTCTCTCTCTCTCTCTCTCTCTCTCTCTCTCTCTCTCTCCCTCTCTCTCAGGAAAGGGAGGTACTTGGGATTATATCTAGTGGTGCTCTACTACATCCCCAGCCCTTTTATTTTTATTTTCAGACAGGGTGTCACTAAACTGCCTGGGCTGGCCTGGAATGTGCCATCCTCCTACTGCGTTGTCATGAGTTGTTGGAATTACAGGTGTGGCCACCAAGCAGGGCTGTGTGACCTCCATACCTCCTGTCTAAACTACCTCTCTTCCACCCTGACACCCCTGCCAGCTCCACCCCAACTGTCCCCACCATAAGGATCTCATTCTCAGCATGGCTGAGTGAGGTACATGAGCTTCTTGTCCTGGAAACTGTTCATCGCCTCATGCATCCCATCACCCTCCCAAGGCGCTTTGCTCAGTTCTCCCTGCACAGGTGTGGACATGTGACATCTGACCCACCTTTTCTAGGCTTCCTCTAGCCTCTCTGACTCCCCTGAAACCAGGAGCCCCTCCTCCAGGAAGGCATCCCAGGAGCCACCCCCATCCCAGGAGCCTTGCTCCTCCTGGGACCCTCACCTGCCATGTCTTACTTCCTGCTGGAACTCTGTCCTGCTGCCCTTCCCCCAGCCCCTGACCCCACCCCCTTGGCACCCTGAGATTTGTTCTGTTCCTGCTATTGTCAAACACGAGGCTCACCTATTGCTTCCTGAATTATAGTCACTCTCACTGGGCTGTGACCTTCTTCAGTCAGGGACAGACACTCTACAGTTTAACAGCACAAAGCCTGGTCTTAGGTAGGCTGGAGCTCTGCCCAGGCTCAGACCCTGAATGTCCGACCGTCTGCCTTGTCCTTTCCCCCCTAGAAACCCCGTCTATCCCATTCAGATTCATTCAGCGATGATCCCTCTACGCCTCCTTTCCCCAGTCTCCAGCTCCATTTTTCCTGCTGTGAACATTTCCATGCAGATGCACTGATGCAGGTCCTCCCAACCTCCCCCACACAGACCCCTTCTTCTCTTGCCCTTCAGACCACACACCCCTGCTTTCCTCTGGAAATGACACCACAGTTTCAAAACCACAGAGGCACTGTTAACTCTTCCTTTGCCTTGAGTACTACTATTCTCTAGGCATGATATATTATCCCATTAATGCCCACAAGAAACTGAAAAGCCTTAGTACCCCAATTTTGAGGACAAGAAAACTTGTGCACAGTGAAATGACCTGGTCAAGGTCATCAGCACACAGCTTTCCCAGCTGGGATGGAGAGGCAGATTTTGACTGGCTGGCCAAAGGTCCCATGATTATCCAGATTCTCCACACTCTACTTGGAAATGCTTCCTGTGTCAACACTCTGCTCCCGCGTGTGTGCCCTCAGGCTCCGTTCAGGCACATGAGGTGTGACCGGGTTGTCACACCACCTGGGAGGCTGGGCTCACACCATCCTGCACATTTGGCTAGCAATGGTGCCTTCATCTCACACCCACTCTGAGCTTGCACGTGCTATAAGCTTGGAACCATTTCTGCAAGGCGCCATACTGTTTTGCTGGTTGGCTGACCTCCAGCCCAGGCCGGGTCTGAACCCTTTCTTCTGGACTCCATGCTCCCCTCTCGATCTTCCTTTGGCCTCAGATCAAAAGCACTCACCAAGCTACCTGCTTGGACCACTGCTGGGTTTCCCAGCCTTCTTCTCTTGTTACACCTCTTGGTTTTCCCACTTCCAGCAGAAGACCTCAAACTGCAGTGCATCCTGGGTCTCCGAGGGGCTTGATTGACGTAAGGACACAGCCATCTGCACTTCAACAAGTGTCCTGGATGCATGCTATTTAATTCTTCCTCAGTTCTCTTCTATTCCTATTTTGCAGACTTTACCAAGTTTTTTATTTCTCCCATCTTTTTCTTTCACCTCTTTTTTCCAGAATCATGAGCAAAGCCTCAAGTTCTCACGCTTGGCTATCCAAGAGACTCACCAGGCATTATGAAAAGGTGCTGATGCCTGGGCCCCAGTTCAAACCAACTAAAACACAATCTCCAGGTGGGCTCGAGGGGACTGTCCAGGTTTTAAAACTGAAAGTCTCACCTCCCAGGATTACCTCTCAATCCAGGCAGAGTTGATCACCCTGCCGAGCTCCTGCTCTGGCATTTGTGAAATCTCTCCAGGGGATGGTGACTTGCAGGTGACTGCCAAACCCTGAACTTTCTAGGAGAAGAGACTCCTCTAACCATCAGCCAGCTCCACAGTGTTCCCTCTAAGTCAGAGCTCACCTGCCCTTTGTTGTCATTTGGCTCTGACCTTCTCACAATGTGTCCTTAGACCCAGGGCAGCATCACCTGGGACTTTGTTTTAAAAAGTGGAGCCATCTTAATCACAATCAACACCTGCAGTTTATCCACACTCCTCCTGGGGGCCAGGCGCCATCCCAGGTGCTTCAGGTGTCCTGATTCAACTCACAAGAAACACAGCCTGGTATTATCACCATGATCCTGATTTGACACCCAAAGAAGCTAAGCCCAAAGAGGTTGAGCAAACCAGGCCAGGCCACAGTGCTCGCTGATGGCAAAGCTGTGCCTAGAAGCAGATGTGCCTCACTCAGAAGCCCATGCAAAGCTCTCCTTCAAATCCTTTGGGAATCACCACCAAAGGCATTGCACTTACTGACTTCAGCTAAGTGGTGACTGAGAAGTTAACAACCAGGCTTGGCCTGCTGGGAGAGGCTGGAGCTGGGAGGCCAGTCCCTCAGGGTGGCGTGGTGCTGATCAGAGAGGGCTTGGTTTGGACCCCACGCAGCTGTGTTCACTGAACACTAATGAATCCACGGGCTTGAACATGCCATTGCATTGCATTCAATCATAACTGTCAAGTCCATGGTGCTGGGGTTTTGTGGGACTCATACAGAAAACTTTCCTTTTCTCACTCATGTTCAGGATCAATGGAGAAACAGATATTTGAAGCAGACAGAGGGAGGTCAAAATATAAGCCATGTTTCTAAGAAAGCAGTTGGGAGCTTGTGGCTTTCAGTCTCTGGCCAATGGACTTCCTAATGTTCTGCTACTGAGCAAGGACAATTCACATACCCAATCACGGCCATAGGAGGGTAACTGGACTCTGTGCTGGAGCAGGCTCCTCACTTCACCACCAAGAGCCGGGCCAGATGCACCCACCCTGTAGGTACAGCTCTAAGAGCCGGGAGAAGGGAGTTGGCCCACCTGGTAACTTCTCCAAGAGTCATGGGCCAGATGCCTTGCCTTTGGAGAGTGAGCAGCTGGGATTCCCCATCTCCATCCACTCAATCCCTGAGCCCTGCCCTCAAATGACTGCCTCCAAATCTAGTGCCCTGTCCTTACCCTGCAGGAGGGCAGGGCCGTGTGGTTTGCACACTGAGATCCCTGCTGTGTGGCACGGTGCCCAGGCATGGAGCAGGCGCTCTGTGAGCATGTATGGAGGAGTGGATGGGTGGAAGGATGAATGAATGAATACATGAAGAAGGGACTCTTGCCATCATGGAAGGTTCATCAGGGAAGACCTAGGGGAGAAGCATGAAAGGTATGAAAGAGCAAAGGCCTGGGTTCACTGACCTTGTCTGAGAAGGGGGCAAAAGCTCCTCAGGTGATGCTAGATGTGACCAGCGTTGAGAAGCACTGAAGAGCCTCTCTTGGAAACAAGAAGCCAGGGAGCTTCCTCTAGAAGGGTTGGAATTGCTTCTGTTTTGCAATCAGGGAAACAAGTGTTCAGGAAACTTGAGAATCTTGCCTTGAGTGCCCAGAGCCAGTAAACAGAACAGTAAGCATGAGTAATGGCCATCAGCTAAAAAGCTTTCCCCAAATTTAGGGTGGATGAGGAGGCTTTGGCCAAGTTGGAACCAGATCAGCTACACCAGTGCTTCTCAACTTCCATGTGCACCAGAATCTCCTAGAGGGCTTTGTAAAATGTAGATCACCCATCCCACCCCAGAGTTTCTGATTTAGAGAGATGGCTGTGTAGCTAAAGGAACAGGTAAGCACAGGCTCCTGAGCTGGACACCTGGTTCCAGGTAGTGCTTCACACCAACACTAGGCCTCGCCCAGACTGCTCAACCTCTCCGGCCTCAGCCTCTTCAGGTGTCAAACAGGGATCACAGTGAATGACCACATGTGTTTCTTATGAGCTCAATCAGGAGAGGCTGGGGAGGGTGTCGGCGAAAATACTAAGAGACAAAAAGCAAAGTGGGACTGAACCAAGTCCTAAAGGATGCAGGGACATGAGCCAGTGCACAGAAGCAGGAGGAGGGACCCCCGTGCAGAGGCCCAGGGGCTGAGCAGTCTGGCCAGCTGAGTGGCTCAGATTCTGTCACCCAACAGGGAACTTGCCTCTCTCCTGGCTTGGGACTTTCTCTTCCCCTCCCCTCCTCTCTGAGCCGCACTCCACAGGCCTGCATCCAGACTCATTTGTTAGAACTGCCCCCACCCCCACCCCTGCCCCAGGGACTCAAAGAATCTTAGCTATGTCTCCAGTTCTAAGTGCTGGAGGCAAGGAAGAGAAACCAAAGAGCGGAAACCCTCTCTCTAGGCCTGGATCTTTGTATGGGCTTCCCACTGTCCCTTTCCCCTAGGTTCCCTCTCCCCCAAAAGATGGCCATTCTGAGTCAGCATCCATGTGGCCATCTGGTTAGAACTTCCCAGGTAAAGAGGGGCTCCCACGGCCTCTCTCCCTCACCCAACCACACGCCCTCTCTGCCATCTTTGCTGACCCATGTCCTTCCTTCTTTCACAGAGAGGTTCATGCTTCTCCCCCCGGAGCCTCCCCTGATGAAGCTTCCATGGTGGCAGAGTCCTTCCTCCACATTCATTCATCCATCCATCCACTCCTCCACACATGCTCACGGAGCGCCTGCTCTTTGCCCAGGCACCATGCCACACAGCAGGGATCCCAGTATGCAAACCACACAGCCCTGCCCCCTGCAGGGTAAGGACAGGGCACTTGATCTGGTGGCAGGCGATGGGCACTCACAGGGTCACAGGAGAAAATGGGCCCTTCTCATGCTCAGAGACTTCTAACATGAGAAGAGGCCCCCCACAATTGTGGGGGGCAAGCTGTAGCCTAATCTCACTTCTCTCTTTCTTGCACACATGAAAGAAAACTCACTGTAGCAGACATGGATACCATGCTCCATGAGTCCATCTGTTTCCCAGCAGACTTTAGAGACTGGGTAAGCCTCAAGGCATGCCATCTCCTGTCACTGCCGGCCTGTGTCCGGCATCTGAGCTTCATGAGTATCTCAAGCACCAGTGATTGATCTGCTTGGATGTATCAGACACTGGAGGTCATGAAACAAAGGCAATGCATTCCTGAGGACCTAGAGCTTGAGGTTAGTAGGACGGTCAGGCACAGATAAAGGACAGTCACAATGCAATGCAAGAAGCACATGGCATGGGGTGTTGGGCATCACGGATAGGGGCAGAGAGGCAGCTGATACGGCTGGCTGTTCACAAGCCCCCCAGGGAGGGCTTCCTGGAGGAGGCAACACCAGCGATGAGTCTTAAAGAAGAGAATGAGGAAGCCTGAAATTGATCAGTGGGCTGGCTGGCTCCTGTCACTCCAGGTCGTCTTCGTCACTTCTCGCTGATTTTGTTCCCTTTCTTTCCAGTCGCTCCATCACAGAATGCTCAGCCCACCAAGGCTTTTGGAAAAAGGAACCCGTGTTCATATGCATATGGTGTGACTGTGGCTGGATTTTCCCCCTTCCTTTTATTTAATGTTTTTAACGCAAACAGCATGATGTAGATTGTGGAATAAAAGCTAAAGTGTATAGAAAATGTTGACTTCCTCCTGATTATTTTTAGCTGCTGTCCAGATACCCTGATGGCCTTTCAATTCCAGTGCAACCAAAGACCAGGGCTGTTTTCAAATATACCATAGATCTCAGTGTCAGACAGACGAGGGTGGGGCTTTGGCTGACATGGGGACTGAGCCATGGGACTGCAAGACCTTCGAGTCAGCTGGGCGTGGTGGCACACGCCTGTAATCCCAGCTGCTCAAAAGGCTGAGGCAGGAGGATCACAAGTTCATAGTCAGCCTCAGCAATTTAGTGAGGCCCTAAGCAACTTAGTGAGACCCAGTTGCAAAATAAAAGTACAGAAAAGGGCTGGGGGTGTGGTTCAGTGGTTAAGCACCCTGGGTTCAATCTCTAGTACCAAAAAATAAAAAATAAAGACCTGCGAGTAAGCGGAGTGGTGGGGGCGGGGTAGGGGGGTGGGGGGGGTCATCACTACTTGTTTTTGTCCAGCACAATCCCCTGAACAGGTAGTAAGAAATCATTGTCCAAACAAATAGACAGAGAAAGATGTTGGCATTCAAATACATACAGAGGGCAGAGAACTTGAAGACCAAACACCAGAGATTCCCTGTGACAGCCCAAGGGCTGCCTTGGTTAAGCCGACAGCAGCCAATGCCCTTTCTTTATGGATTTTGGACATTCCTTAGGGACGAGGTTTCATATCACTGATTCCTAGCTAAAGAATCTTTGCACAAGCCTCTACTCTGAGAAGCAGAAAAACTTCAGGAATATAATGGGTTCAGAGTCTAGAATTTTTGGATTCCAGACTTGGCTCTTCAACTCACCAGGGGCAAGACCTTGGGGAAGTCACTTGACTTCTTTAAGCCTGATGCCTTTCTTGGTTAAAAGAGAGAACAAGACCTGACTTGCTCGAATCAGGAGAGGGAAGGGAGAACTACATCAGATAAGGGGATTTTAAAAATTCATATTTAGAATAATTCCCAATATGTCTGCTCCTGGGAAATCCAATGATTTTTTTCTTTTCCCTTTCGTACCCTTCTAATGTCAGAACTGGCCCAGGTTCTTATTTTCTTGGGGAAAAGAAGATATGGCTCCCAGACCCAAGGGTAATAGAGGGGGGAATGGTGGATAGGAGGTGACACTTTCTCTAGGCTGGAAGGACAGTTGAACACAAACCTAAGCACTAGGAGGAAAAGGGAGTGAATAGCCAGCACTGTACTCCTTTCTCCAGGGCATGGGAACTGTGGTGTCATTAGGAACCACCCAATGACTTGGAGAGTCCCAGCAGAGGGGTGTAGAGGTAGATTAGCAGCAGCTGAGGGAGCTGCCTGGGGCTGCCCTTTGGCCCACTATCTATAGCCCTCAGGTCCCAGAGCAACAGCTGGACACTTGAAGCCTCCAGAGGCCCATGGATGTCCAGGGAGAGCCAGGAGAACTGAGGAAGCCCTAAGCAGGAACAGTGGGTATCAGATCCCCCAAAAGCCCTGAATCAGACGTGCCCTGGCCCCATTAGAGGATGCCAACAGAGGCCCTGCAAACAAGACACATGGCAGTGGAGGTCAGCCACAGCCCTGACCATTTCCAAGGCCCTTTCCTAGCTGCCTTGAGGATGCTGGAGCTTCCTGGGAGACCAGACCACACAGGAAAGAAGGGAATGGGGAGACATCTCCATAGGAAGTCTGCACTGTGACTTGATGGGAACTCCATCCACAATCATCCTGAATCAGAGACCAAAGTACCTTTGTTTACCAAGCTAAGGTTTCTATGGCAAGTTATCCATTAAAGGAAATGATTACTTTGCCAAGTGTGACAGTGCCCACCTGTGATCCCAGTGACTTGGGATGCCGAGGAAGGAGGATCACAAGTCCAGCCTCAGTGTAAGTCCAGCCTCAGCCACTTAGAAAGACCCTGTCTCAAAATAAAAAAATAAAGAGGGCTGGGATGTAGCTCAGTGGTGAAGCACCCCTGGGTTCAATCCCCAGTACCCCAAAAAGTTTAAAAATAAATTTAAAAAGGAAATGATTACTTTCCTCTGTATATCTGAGTGTAATGTCTTCATTTCACTACCCAGTTCATTAAATCTTCAATAAATATGCGTACTCTAGCATCATATCACATAATCACCACCACTGTAACCGGTAAGTTATTCTCAGACTAACAAGGAGGGAGAGAAGAGGATAAGAACAAAAAAGAGTCCCCTTTGTTTCAGACCTGAGTCTTTGGAGGGCTCACGGAGGCTGACCCAGAGGAGCGGGGGAGCAGGAGGAAGGCATGTGGGGACTCACCCCTCACCTGGTCCACTCCCTCCTGACTTTATTTCCACAAACCTAGTAGAATCCTGCTCTTTGGCCCACATCTCTGTCCCCACAGAACATGCACCTGACCTGTTCAGGTGGGGTCCTGTGGACCTCCTCACCTCCCTATCCACTTACTGTCCCTGTGGCCTTGGTAGAGAGCCCGGTGAAGAGCCAGGACTCAGGAACTGGACAGCCTATGTGCAGGTGCAGCACGGCTTCTCGGCCGGTGTCACGTTCTGCAAGTTATTCAGCTGCGCCATGCCTGGGTCTCCCCATCTGAAGGTGAGAGTCATAACAGCACTTTGTGAATGAGAAGAATCACATTGTGATCAGGGAGTGCTTGGCACCTTGTGAACTCTAAGTGTGAATGATGGTGCCATCTCCGTGAGGTCTTCCGTGAGTGTCCCACACAGAAACCCCATCTCCCTCCTCTTCATTTTCCATACAGACCCATCGCCATCTGGGAGGTTATTTATTCTATGTATTTATTATCTTTCTCCCATTAGAATGTAAACTCCATGGGACATTTTTGGCCCTCATTCATTGTTGTATCTATAGTAACTAAAATTGCTGCCCAGTCCATAGTAGGCCCTTGCAAATAAGAATAAATATATGCCACTTAACTTACTAACTATAAAAACTTGGGCAAGTTCTGGAACTCCACAGGCCCCAGTTTCCTCATCTGGGAAATGGAGTTGATGCCTATACCCCCACATCAATGAGAGGCTTCCAGGAGGCAACATCTGGGATCCACCCACTTCTCCATCTTTAGTACATGATTGACAGCTGCTGACAGATCAGGAAGGACCAGTTTCAAGCTGACTCAGGCGAGGCCTGAATACAGTTAGTCCTTGACTCTCCTCCCCCATCAAGGAAAGGCTGGGCTGCAGGGCCACTGGCAGCTGTCCAGGTGTAGGACAAATGTCAGAGGTATGTGCCTCTGGGGCTGCCCTGGTCCTGACAAGGTCTTGACCAAGGCAGCTGAAGCCTCCCCCACCTCTCCTGCTGAGAGATGCTGGCTGGCCTGAAGCATTTGGGAGAGCAGGAGTTGAGCAGTGGGAACCTCTGCCGGCCTGGGTCCCACGCCACATCCTGGCCTTGGAGGAGGGGAGTCCAAGGCCTGGACTTGCTTCCCAGCTATTCCCACGCGGCCTGCTCTCCCGTCGGCTCAGCTGGGCTGCCTGAGCTAGAGGGCTGCAGGGCAGGCTGTGCCCCAGTATCACTTTGTCCCCACTCACAAAAAGAACCATGGGCCTCAGCACAAAAAAGGACACGGCCTCAGAGCCCAGCTCTGTCAGCCCTGCAGCCCGCCTACCCCATGGTCTGGGGGTGGCCGTATGTGCTAGAGCAAATGAGCTTCATGTGACCAAGTCACAGAGGACACAATAAGGCACAGTGACACCACCCAGGAGCTTCTCTCATTTCTCTAATTTTTCACAATGCCCCTATCTATTAGCAACTTCACCTAAGAGTCCATCCCTCCCCATGACTGACCCAGAAGGAGATGGAAACAGACACCCAGGCTTTGGTGTGGATGGAGAGGAGGAAACATGGAAGCCAGTGTTGGCCCCATGGCTTCCTTGGTTCCCCAGCTTGGGCCGCACTCTGTGCTAGGCACAGTAGGGCCACAGCAGTGAGTGCAACCCTCACCAGGGAGAGGTGCTCCTGGGGAGCAGGCAACATCTGTGTGACAGGAGCTAGATGAACAGGATCTCGGCAGGGAACTGAGCAGGGGTGGCACCAAGGTACTTCTGACAAGCCACCACCTCAGGAGGACCCAGAGCTAACAAATGGGCACGTGGTGCTGCCTCAGAATGGCTCTAAGGACACAGTCCTCTCCATGTGCTGGGACTTTCACTGGAAACTAAGTCCTGTGAAGGCAAGGACATGGTCCCATCTGCATCCTCAGTGCCTAGAACGGAACAGGCACACATGCAGAAGCCCCTCGGGAAGAGCGTGAGTGCCCCGATGGATATGCAGACACCCGGGAGAAAAAATCACTCCTGTCCCTGAGGAACTCTTGCTCCTCTCTTATTCCACTGACATTCATAAAAATTCCTATTGCCCAACTTCCTGTTGGTTAGTAAGAAAAACTTCACAGGCTACAACTTTCCCAAACAAGGTAGCGCTCAGCCTCGAGCATGAGCATGGAAACAAACAGTGGGGCTCTGTCCATTCTCCGTTGCCCTCCCTCAGTATGCCCTGGGCACAGCCACAGGATCTCACACCACTGTGGAAGTGGCCAGAAGGAGAGGCAGTGGGTGCCAAAGTTGTGGTTCTTGGTATCTACAGAAAAATGGTCTTGTACCATACTGGCTACCCACACAGGTCACAGGCACATAGGCTATCCTGCCATACACCCCACATGAATGCACAGTCCTCTTCCCAGGCTTCTGCCAAGGACCATATTATGCAAGGGGGAGATGCTGACTAGAGTGGTCTATTTGGACACCAATTCATAAAGCTGGCCTTTGGGTAAATGGTCCAAACACTGGCCACTCTTGCTCCCTCCTAAGTCAAAAACTATAAAGCCCCTCACATTTCTGGTACTTATTTATGCTTGCATTCATTCAGCAAATATTTAGTGAGACCTACCATGTGCTAGACCCTGTCATTGGAACTATGCTGTGTTTCCAAGTCTGTGTCCACTCCAATCTCAGGTCTGGAAATTTAACCCATTAGGGTGATATTAAGATGTAGGGCCTTTGGGGACGTAACTAGGTCATAACTGCTCCACATTCATGAATGAAATAGTGTTTTATAAAATGGTTGGAGGGAAACAGATTGGGTTCCTTTTGCCCTTCTGGCCCTTCCACCAAATGAGAACACAGCATTTACCATCATCCGCCTCCAAGAGGATCAGCAACATGGCGCCATCTTGGAAGCAAAGAGCATCCCTCACAGACACCTTCCACTGGTACCTTGATCTTGAATGTTACAGACTCCAGAACCATGAGAACTAAATTTCTATTGTTTACAGATTATCCAGTCTGTGCTATTTTGTTATAGCAGCCTAAATGGACTAAGACAGACTAGGAAAGTAAAACCTAACCTGTCAGATCCTTGCATTCAGGAAGCTTATAGACTGTGAGTGTCAGATAGAATAGTCATTTTCAAACATTGTGCTAAGAGTGACATTGGAGGAAGGCTGGTGGGAATAGAGATGAGGGGAACCTCACCTACCTGAAACTGGGGGAATGAGGAGGGGTTAGAGATACCTTATAAAAGTGGCAATGTTTGAGCCAAATTTGAAGGGTGACTGGTACTCCCTAGGTGTGGGCCTTCTGGTAGTAAGAAGGAGTGGAGAATGTGAAGAGGTGGGACATGCAGGGCATGGGCAGCTCAAGGACAGATGACCTGAGAAGCCACCCAGGACATGGTTCTGGGGGTTCACTCTCTTCAAATTCTAAAACTGGGTCTGAGATTTTCCAAATTCCCTTTTGACCCTTTAAGAGATTTTATGTTCAGAAGTTTAAGGGGAAGCACACTTCACAGAGAAAGATAGAGGCTGAATTACAGCCCAGGATCCAGAGGAAAGGAGCTGAGGAGCATCTTCTTGCCACTGTCTCGAAGCTGGGGCCACCTCCACAGACCCTCATGCAGAGAGTCAAGGTGTGAGGCCTGCGTTCTCTGGAGCAACTAAGTGCCACTACATGAACCCAGCTCCAATTATCTAACTTTGGAAAAGACTATTCTCTTCAGCCCCTGAAGAGCTGTGCCTCCCTTCTTGGGATGCCTGTGTGTGAACAAACAGCTCTTTTCTCTGATGGACCTGCACGGGGGCTCCACAGTGCTGCCGAGAACAGAGGCACCGACTGTCAAGACCATTTTACAGGTGAGCAACTGAAGCCCCAGAAGGAACCACCTGTCCCAGGACACACAACAAACTCATAACAGAGTCCTTTCTAGAACCCCATCCTCAAATTCATAGCACAGGGCTCTTCTTTATACCATACGGCAGATGCAGAACAAACTCTGGGGGATTCTTGGTTTCCCTTGAGTTTCTACTTAAGATAGATAGTGTATGCAGTAAAAACAATTACAAAAACACAGTAAAAAAATAAAAATTGAAAATTCCCCAAATCTTAGCCAAGATTCACTGGTGAATATTTCCAATAAATTTGGTGAGCCCTGTGATGGTACAAGCTACGTCACCTCTCTCTTTAGAGAATATTCCCTTGTATTCCAGAAACTAATTCACAATTTCTCCCAATCTGTACATCAGATTTTCTCTTTGAAGTCTGGAGTATACTATGAAACTTTTCTTTTTAAAGATTCAGCTTTGCCAAGTTGGAGTTAGGTAAACCTAGGGCTGTGCATACTTGCTATCATTACTTGATTCTCACTAGCAGGTCTTTTTATATTTCACACCTGATTTTTTCTTTAATCTTAATTTCCCTAGGGCTCTTCAGAGTGATTGTTTTCTTTTTTTCTTTGTTCTTTTTAGTGTGATATGTCATTTTGACATATCATACATACATGGAGTACAATTTCCCATTCTTGGGGTTGTGCATGATGTGGAGTTACACTGGTCGTGTATTCATGTATGAACATAGGAAAGTTCTGTCCAGTCCATTCTACTGTCTTTCCCATTCCCATCCCTGCTCCCTTCTCTTCATTCCCTTTTGTCTAACCCAATGAACTTGTATTCTTCCCTACTGGCTTTATTGTACATTGGCATTCACATATCAGAGAGAACATTCAACTTTTGGTTTTGGGGATTAGCTTCCTTCATTTATCATCACATCTGACTTTTATGTGTATTTTCCTAAATTTTTATGTGCAACAGGAAGTGAGAAAATATCATCATTGAAAGCAGAAACCAAATTAGCCTAGCGTGCAGGGATCTGGGAATTTTAAGAGGTCAGATGGCATTGCACACGGTCCCCACGAAAGAAGAGCTATGGGTCATATGAGTGACACATCAGTGTGCAAAGAGAGAGGTGGGGGAGGGGGCATCAAGGCTCTCCAGAAGCCCCCCACATCTTCTCTCCAGCTGTAGAACATCACACCTTTGGAGAGCCCTGCTTTCCCCAAACAACCCCAGCTACTCACTGCTGTGCTTTGTACTGTGAGTAATAAAATACAGAAATTCCCAGGGACAACGAGAAAGCTCTTTAAATTCAAAAAATATCTGCCAACTGTCAGTTGGCTCAACTAGTCACACCAGACACCAAAAGCTGACCCTACAACCACTTCCTCCTCAGGCCCCTCCTCCCCTTGGAGCAGATGCCAATCCTGGTGGTTATTTCTCCCCACCATCTCTCTGGGCAGCCAGATCCTGAGCCAGCAGGCAGAGGCGAACCCAGATAGGGGTCCAGTGGAGAGGGAGGTGGGGCTCCTTAAGCCAGGCATGATCCACCCTTTCTCCAATATCCACCAGCACCCCAGCAACTACAGGACACACAAGAGGTTGGCATCAGTCCCATTTCCATCAGAAACTGGAAGTTCACAAATAATTTTCCCTGGTCATTTAGCAGTGAGGCCTAATGGGGTCTCCTAACCCATTCTGCCCAAGAGGCACAAGAATTCCAGCATGTGGAGTTCAGGTTGCAAATGATGAAAGAATGCCCCATCTAAGGGGATGCATGACCCCACCCTGCCTGTGGGGCCTGCACCCCTGGGAAGGGATGACAGACTGGACACTCCAGTACAGACACCAGGCATGGCAAGGCCACTCCTACCTGTGCTCCTGCAACCACAGGAGCTCAATGCCTGATGACATTCATGGTTGGTGTGGTGGTGACAGTGGTGACCTGGCATCTCCAAGGTACCACAGGGAGTGGGTGGGCAGGTGAAAGGTGGGCATGTGTGTGAATGCATAGCCAGGCTCAAGAAAGTGCCCCAACCCTCGGCAGAGCTGGGCTACTTCTTCAGTCCTATAGTTAACTATTGTTCCCTTGAAGAACAAAAATCCTTTTTAAATTCACAGCCTGATGAGCAGCATCTGGTTCTCCCTTGGCAGGTTGCAGGTCAGCTTTAGACTCTCACTAAAGCCATCCCAGGTCATCTCTTGTCACACTCCTCAAGTAGCTAGACACTTGGGATAGCCTGGCTCTGAAGAAGACTAGCAAGTCCCCAGAAGGTCCCCTTTACCTCTCCTCTCCTATTCTCCCCCGGCCAGCCTTTCCCATTCTAAAAATACCCTGAAAGGGAAAGGAAGGGCAGACACTGTGCTCTGGACCCAGCCTGGAACTGGTTACCCCATAATGTGACTCCCCTGGCACTTACTCTTGCTGAAAAGACACCAATGGGTCCTGCCTGGCTCCCCCCTCCCTCTCTGTCAGCCCCTTCTCCACAGGGCCTCCTTGCATGCTCCTCTGTCCCCTGGTTGCAAAGCCATCTGCCCAGGATTGGGGTTTGTTTTCTTAATTATCTGAAAATGCTAACATGGGAGCCCAGGAGTTGGCAGGGGCCTGGCCTTCAGTGGCTGCTAGAAAAAAAAAAAAAAAATCTTTCTTTGAAATCTGGATCTCTTATGCCCCACACAGGATGTCAAAATAAACAGGGATCATGGGCACAGGGTCTGGGAAGGCTCAGGAATCGGTCAGTGATGGATTTAGCTACAGAAAGTTCTAGTGCCTACTAGGTGATACGATCCTGATTTCCCAAAATGGCACAACTGGATACCACACACACACACCACACAAAAATCCCCTGCTGCAGCATAGACTGTAGTAGGAAAAGGGAGAGGTCACTGAGACTTGTGCCAACAATATTTCTCGATGGGCACAGAGCTGGAGATGGGGGAGGCAGAGAGATAGCCAAGCTCTGTTGATTCCTGCCTTTAAGGAGATAAAGTTAGGAACAAATTGCTGAAGTGTAGCATAAAACGATCACTAGTACGGCAGGTGCCAAGCAATGGGGTCGGAGAGAAGAGGAGGAAGACGCTGTGTTGGTGAGGGTTAAGATGTGGGACATCGGGGCAGGACACAAAGAGGGAATACCTGACCGGAATACAGAGTCCAACCCTTACAAGCCGAGAGGGCTCAGGAGGCATTCCAGGGCGAGGGCACCACCAAGGCACAGGCCAGAAGGAAGGAAGAGAAGAGGCTGTTGAAGGCAGGTGAGCAGTGCAGTGTGGCAGGGTGGGGCTTGGGGGACACAAGAAGATTCACCTGCAAGTACAGAAGCGGTGGGGTCATTATGCTCAGGACTGAAGCAGGCCATGTTTTCCAGCAAAGGCTGACTGCATCCTTGGGGGTTGGGGGTTAGCAAACAATGTCCCACAAGCCAAACCTGGCCTCTGCCTGTTTTTGTAAGTACGATTTCACTGGAACCCAGCCATGCCCATTTGTTTACAGATTGTCTGTGGTTGTCTCAGGGCTGCAATGGCAGAATCGAGTGGTGAGACAGAGACCTGGGGGACCCAATAATCAACAGCCTGCCTTTAGGCAAGACATGTTGGGAGACCCCTAATGTAGAAAATGGACCAAGAAGTTCAGGGTAATTGCCCAGGACCCAGCTGAGGGACAGGAACAGAGAGCCAATCATGCAAAAGTAGGTATGATCCGCCCCCATCCCCACCAAACTGCCTCATGGCAAAACCCAAACCCTCTTCAGGAGAAGGAAGAAAAGGAGATGGAGGAGAAAGATATAAGTCCTGAACTGCTTCTCTGCAGCCCCTTGCATTGGTGGGATATCTGATCCAGAAGGGGTTCTGGTCACCCAGCACCATCTAAAGGTCAAGGAACCCAGACAGCCCAGTGTGTCCTGGGTGTGCTTGGGATGGTGAGGACTGAGTTACATTCATAGTTCCCTACATCCCGGATCACTCTGCGACCACCTTGCCTAACAGCTAATCCCACCACAGAGGCCGGAAGTTGTGAATGACCAGAGAACACCACACTTTGGGAGGAACAGTGTTCCTGGGAGGCCTACACTCCCCTTCCTGGTCTCAGCATAAGATGTCCCATCTGCCAAGGCCTCTGTGGAGGTCAGACATGCTGAATCAGAAGCTGGGAGCTCAGTTCCAAATTTGAGGGCCTTTGTCTCTCCTGGATTGCTCCCTCCTCTCTGAGTCTCTGTCCTGGGTTCATCCTGAGGCTGAAAGCAGGAGACTAGAAGGTTTGGAACCTGCTTTGCCCAGTTAATTCCCCGAGGAGAAGGGATGTCACCCCATGTCTTCTTAGGACACCCTTATCACACCCCTCCCTTCCTGCAGTGGAATCAGCTGTAGCCTTTCTGAACCTTTGGTTACTTTGGGCCTTCCACACATACAACGCAGAACCCAGTTTAAGCAACAAAGCATTTAAAAGTTAAACACTATCATTTTAGGAAACCACTTGGTGCCAACTTGTACAGAAACACAAACTTGGAGACGAAAATCTCATGCCAGTGGTAGGTTATATGGTGGTCATTCAGTTGATTCAGAATTTTTAGATTATTATTAAAATGAAAACAAAATGTAACATTTCTCAAGAAAAAAAAAAAAACCTTTCAAAGCACAGAGTTCTCAGACCTTGGAGAAAACATTCACACAGTCCCTCTGAGGGTCTTTTGGGCCCCAGTGGGAAAGACTGTGTGCTGGTGAGGACCGGGCTTTGGAGTTAGGCTGGTTTGACCTTTGACTGGCCTTTGTGCCAGCTGTGTCTTCAGTGACCAACACACAGCTGGCACATGGTAGGTCATCAGTTCGACTTTGTTGAATGAATGAATGAATGAATGAATGAATGAATGAATGAATGAATGAAAGAAAATGCTCAAGTCCTGGCTCTGCAATCCATCAGCTCTATATCCTACATAAGATCCTTAACCTCTGAGCCTTAGTTCTTCATCTGTAAAATTTACAAACTTATTCATGACTCAAAGAATTCCTGCAAGCATTAATGAGACAGAGAGCCCTTGGCACAATGATGGGTGCATTCAAGGTACAAAATAAATGGTAACTGCCATTGTTACTTTGCAAAGATGGCTTCACTCCCATACACAAGATAGCTTGCCAGATCTTCACACCCTCTCAATTCCTTCATGGCATGTTCTGTTTTGGTAAATTCCCAGCACAGAGTCTGGCACAAGTAGGAACACAGAAAACATCTGTTGAAGCAGAATTCTGTAGAGAGCTTCTCTGATCCAGAAACCCTGGCCTCGGAGAAGTGCCAGGGCAGAGGATGCTATTATGTTCAGACTCCTCCATGGGAGGCCACTCTTTGGCAAAGAGCCAACCCTCCAAACTGGACCTGGGCACTCAAGGCCAAGCAGCTCACCTGTGTTCATGCCATAGGAAATGGAGCCGGGGCCACGAGCTCCGCAGAAGGTTAGGGGTGCTGGCTCAGCCATTCTCCTGCTGTGCAGACCTCCCCATTCCTCCTCATGCCAGCTCTGGCTAGCGTGGGCCTCCCCCTGAGGCAGTATTCCCAGGCTTCAGCAGTAACAGGCTCCCCATTCTTCCCTGCCCTTGGCAGACCTGCCCCCTCCTACTACGACACCGCCTGTTGCTCAGGGCAGCTGCCCCCAGTCCAAGGGGAAAACATAGGCATCTTGGGGACCTGGGGAGCAAGCTCAGGGCTTGGTCTGTCCCCTTACCCAGGAGGAAGAGAAATTGGCCTGAATCACCTGCTGAGATAGACTCACAGGGTCACCCACCCTTGACTGCAAATGTCATTTGGCTTCAGCCATCCTCACAAACAGCCCTCTCTGGCCACACTCTGTTTTCTCCAAATGAGGGAGAAATCTGACATCTTCTCTTCGCTGATCTTCACTCTTTGGGCCAGGTTCCAGCAATGTCCAGATGTCAACCCTCATCTCCCTGCCTCAAGGGTGACAACCACTGGAGGGGAGGGACCAGGGCTATCCCCAAGTTCAAGGCTCACTGCCCACTGGGGATCCTAGCCTCCACCTCTGCCTCCTTCTCACATTTGCCTGCAGAATCCCACTGGCAAGAGTTACCAGGACTCAACCCTACATCTGCAATCTCCAATCCGAGGAGGAAGAAGCAGCATGAGAATCTTTCACTTACCAAGTTCATCGAGCTATTTTCCAACTTTCTTTTTAGGGATCCTGAGCTCAGTCCTCAAGAATGATCCTCTTATGTCCCAGAGACAGAGCTGGGCAGTAGGAACCCAGGGCCACAGTAGGGTGCTGTAGACAGGGAGTTCTTTCGTGGGCATGGATTCCTGGTGGTGTGCACTTGATTCAAAGCAACCCCCCTCTTCTGGAAGCTCCAGCATTCAAATCAAGCCCAGGAGGGTCCCAGCTGCAGCCCAGCACAGCACCCAGCAGGGGAGGCAGGGCTGGCTGTCAGAGTAGCATAGAATCCAGCTGTCTTTCTTAAAGGGAAAGCCTGCTTGAGAGTCTGCAGGGGGGTGGAAACATAGGAAGGGGGAGGGAGGGAAGAAAGGGAGGGCCAGCCAGCATTCTCCAGGAAAAAGCTCAGAACAAGCTCCAGGACCCTGGTCCTGAGGACTAACAAACTTGTCCAGAGGCAGAGGACCCCTTCTCTAGGAGCCAGTTTAACCCCTGCAGAGCCTAGTTGGAGCTGGACTCACCCAGAGCGGTGCAACACCTGGCAATAAGCATGAACGACTCACTGTGTTCATACTGTCCTAAGGGCTCTGCAGGAAGAAGCAGGAACTTCAGGAGGTAGGTACCATTATTGTGGGTGGTGGTCATTGTTCCCATTTTACAGATGAGGAAGCTGAGGCCTAGTGACAGTAAATTGCCAATACAAAAGGAAATGAGTGGGCAAGTTAGGATTGAACAAGAGTCACTGTACTGGATCTTAGCCACTAAGCTTCTTGGAAGAGTTCAGAAAGTCAAACTATGTCAATCTGCAATTGCAACTAGAATTCCCACCAAGATCAGGTTCAGGTCTTAGGACAGATGACCTTCAGGACAAGGTGTCTGCCCTCAAAATGCTCAGTGGAAGGAAATGCCCTGCCCCCAATGCTGACATTCACTTTGGAGGGTGGAATTACTAATGCTTTTTATTTTCCACCTTTATAATTTTCTGCATCTTCCATATTCTAAAATAAGAGTTATTTTTTAGAAAGAGGGGGAAAAAAGAACAGAAAAAACCTACAGCTTTTACCTTCTATCTCCCATTCAAATATTTCAAACATCCCAGACTAGATCAAGAAGGTGCAGTATTCTTTCTGGAAGTTCTAAAAGGCAGGAGAGACCAAAATTAACAGGACGGGACAGCAGAACTGTGATTAAATCTATTTGAGTTCAGGTTTGCCTATTATAGACCTAGAGGCAGGCTTTCAAGAAAATATAAAAAACAGGGATTTTTTTTTTCTTTCAGTCAAAACTGAAAAAAAAAATATTAAAACCTAGTAATTAAAAAATGCAGTGAAGTCCAAATTCCTCCTATGTTATTTAAGACCCTTCATAATTTGATCTTCAACTCCCTCTGCAGCTTCCCTCCCACTATGTCCCACCCACCCCACCCAGCAACCAGGCCAGACTACCAGAGGTTTCCATGAGTCTATCCAGTTTTCTGCCACTTGCTCAGGCAGTGCCTTCTGGCAGGGACACCCTTTCTTTCTTCCTCTAAAGACTGACATCTTTCAAGACCAGGCCCAATTCACTGCTGCTATGGAGTCTTCTACTCCAACAAGCATACAGATTGTTCCCTCCTCTGAGCTCCTGAAAGCTTTGCCCATGCCCATGGTCTGAATGTTTGTGTCTCCCCAGAATTCACATGTTGGGGCCTAATCCCCCATATGATGGCAATACGTAGTGGGGCCTTTGGGAGGTGATAAGGTCATGAGGGTGGACCCTGCTGAATGGGGTTGGCACCCCTATGAAGGAGACCCCAGAGAGCTGTCTCACCCCTTACATATGTAAGGACATAGTCCAAAGACAGTCATCTATGAACCAGAAAGCAGATCCTTACCAGGTATCAAATCTGCTGGCCCCTTCATCAGGGACTTCCTGGCCTCCAGAACTGTGGGAAACATCATTGTCTGAGTCTGCCCGTCTCTGGTATTTTGTTACAGCAGCCCAAACCAACTAAGACACCATCCAGAGAATGCTAGTAGAGCTGTCACACACTATATTCCGATTAGTTTAGTACCTTTGGTCACTTTGCTATCCCCAGCACCTAGCACCTAGGTGCAATTATTATTATCATGTGCTGTTTTATTCCACAAATGCTAAGTAGAACAAAACAGCACATGATAATAATAATTGTTATTGTTTAAGATCACATATGAATTTGCAGCACTTCATCACACATCGTCTCATTTGAACTTCATGCCACTGGCCAGGATGAATACCAGAAGCATCAATTGTGACTACTGGAGGAGTACAGTGTTTGAGGGTTCTTGCAACTCTGCCCTTTGAATGTTAGGTTTACCCAGATGGCCCTGAAAGGCTGGCCAGGGCCTTGCCCCTGGTTTCAGCTCAGCCAGATCACTGACATCTTGCCCCCACCCTCTATATGCCTCCTGGAGCTCTGACCCAATATACCCTTGCCCTCAAGTCCTTCTCCAGCCAGACAGAGGCACAGTGGGCATATGGGTATCCTTCCTGGATGGTATGTACCACATGGTCTCTAGACTTGGGTGTGCAGCAGGTCAGGGTGCTAATGAGGCCACGGCTTCAAATGAGAACCCAGAATGATTCTGCCAGCTTCATGAAGGAAGACCCTGCTATCCAGCTTCAGTTATACCAAATCAGGCAGCCAGTGCACACACCCTGGCATTGGGGCCACCCGGAGAGGGTGTGGATCAATGGCATGAAAAATGCCAGGGCTAAGAGGAAACTTCAAGATCACATTGCTCCAACTCCTCCTGAGACAGCCAGGAAAACCGGAGCCCAGACTGGGAAGGGACTTGTCAGAAACACAAAATGAGACAGTGGCAAGATGACAGCTGGCTTGTGAGCCCTTTCCGATGAGTCTGATCCAAGCAAGAAAAGGCAAGTTCAAGGATGGAACCCAAAGTAAACCACAAAGACCAAATTAATTAGCAAAGCATTCTTCCATGATACCAATGACACAAATGATTCTTAGATATAACACCACACAGAGAAAACTCTGAATGAGAACAATCAGGACAAAACAGAGAAAGGTGTTCAGTAATAGTAATCAAATTTAGTCACCTGGGAGGCCAAGTCATGTCCTATCCCATCTCCTTCCTTTACGTCCCCCACCAAAAAAGGGGGCACGTGGGACTAAGTTGAGGGCTAGCTCTGCATCTACTATGCAGAACTCATTTCAATGGGAATACCACGGATGGAAGTTTTCCTTCATCCTCAGATAAAATTATTTATAGTTGTGCTGGTTATTGATCCCCAACTCCAGCTCCAGGAACATAGCAGAAGGTACTTCCCAGCCATTTGAGTTTGAATGGGGCCACAAGGTTAATTCTGGTCCAAGAGCTAAGAGTAGAAATCAAATGTTGTGATGGCTGATTTTAGGTGTTAGCTTGGATAGGCCATGAAGCCAGATGTTTGGTCAAACATGAGTCTAGATGTTTCTGTGAAGATGATTTGTTTAGATGAGATCTATGCTTAAATCAGTAGACTTTGCATAAAGCAAATCACCCTCCATAATGTGCCCATCCAATCAGTTGAGAGCTTTAAAACACTGAGGCCCCTCCAAAGAAGAAATAGCTCACCCACACATTGATTGCCTTCAAACATAAGCTGCAAGATGAGCTCTTTCCTGGGTCTCCAGCCTGCTGGCCTACCCTGCAGATAGTGGACTTGTCACCCCCGCAACTGTGTGAGCCTATTTCCTAAAATAAATATAGACAATAGATGATAGATAGATAGATAGATAGATAGATAGATAGATAGATAGATTAGATAGATAGGTTCTATTGGTTTATTTCTCTGGCGACCCCTAATTTAAGTGTCCTTAGTGGTCTAGAGCTTTTAGTTGGCAGGACCAGGCTCTCTTTTCCTTTGGCCCAGCCAACATCAGCATCTAAGACCATTTGTTCTGCCAGCCTGGGTTCCTTAATGACTATAATGAGCGGAGCAGAGCCCCTTTGCTGACCAACGATAGGTAGCATGGGTAAGAAATAAACTTCTGTTGTCCTAAGTCACCAGAATATGGGGATTGAAGATTATCAAGCATAATCTAACTTAGACTAACTGAAGCACTGGCAGCTCAACTTAGATTTGAGATGCTAGAGTGTGAGGAGACACATCCAGAAAACTAATGGAACAATAAAAGGATTTGGATGCTGATGTCCCATGGAGAGTTGCAGATGCAAGCCTCCCAGCTATCTATCTTGGGTTCTTAGGAGTCTATCCAGAATCTAACCACAGATGTGTAAATGCATCAAAGGTACCATCTTACTAATGAAACTTCCCTAGAAAATGTTCAGAGTTTTGCTGAGGAATCTGACCTGGACCTAGAATGGGAAGCTCTCCAAAGAACAAAAGTTTCCACTACGGCAACAAGAATGTTAAACATGATTAAGGGAAAAAAAAAAAATCTCAGTACTAGAAATGAGATGATGAGTATTTATAAGCCAAAAACCAAAGGCCATTCATTCCCTGGTGCCTGTGAGGTTTCCTGCTCCATGAGGAGGGTCAAGAGGACCAGAGAGGAGGCAGAGCAAGATGTCCTTTACCCAAATGCAGACGGGTAAAATGTGGAGCCTTTGAGGAAATGCAATTACACATCACTGATGGTTCCCCCTGAAAATCTAGGGTGAGCCAGAGACTGCGGGAACTCTGTTATGTTTCTTGTCAATGGATACACCCAGTCTCCTGACCTTAAATACACTGCAGAGATAAACTCTTGGACAGAATAAGATGTATTTGGCTTAAACTATTACAGGAAGGATTTAGCTTAGTGGCTCTCAATGGGGGGTAGTTCCCCACCCCACAACGCACCTCCAGGGGACATTTGGCAATTTTTGGAGATGTCTTGGCTTGTTGCAACTGGGGAATGCTGCTAGCATTTACTGGGCACAGGATAGGAATGCTACTGAACCTCGACAATACACAGCATGGCCCCACATAACAAAGAAGTATCTGGCCTAATACCAAGGTTGAGAAACCCTGGTTGAAACAAATCACTAGTTATGTGGGTATGAAGGTTTAGAACAAAGAGCAGGAAGAACATTGACAGAGTGATGGAAAAAAAAAAAAATATATATATATATATATATCACACAGATAAAGCAAAACTGAACCACTAAAGTGCTTTGAGGGTTAGCCCAGTTCATATCTATAAAGAGCTAAGTTTCACTGCTACTCTCTTCTCCCAGTGCAGAAGAAATGCAGCAGAAGAATCAAAGGGGATGATCCACTATCTGGAAGATGCCTTTAGATTTGCAAAGTGAAGCAAGATGCAGAGTTGAGGAGTGGGGCTGGGGAATAAAGAACCCAACTACTAAGCATGATAAAGAGAGGGGACTCGTTTGTTTGGGTTTTGGGCCAGCACCAAGGGAGAGAAGAAGAAGTCCAAATGACATGACTTTTGGCTAAGCAATCTCCTTTAGAACAAGGATGTCTAGTATTCAGTTTCAAATTGTTTGCATTATCGTAATGTAAACACCATCAGTCTCCCCAGAGCTTTAAAGTTTATCATGTTCACAAAGTCCTGTGCAAATGGCATTGTGTGTGTGTATGTGTGTGTGTGTGTGTGTGTGTGTGTGTCTAAAAGTCAGGGACTGGGGGCTGAATTACACAACGGGGTCAGCATGGTACAAAAGAGAGTTGTTTTGCATGAAACTGTAACAGTACCTGACATTCACCATGGGCTTACTGTATGCCAGGCATTTAATGAGGCCAGTCTCACTGAGTGCTCCAGTAGCCATAAGGGGGACACCACTGGGATCCCATATTAAGGAGATAAGGTCTTGGCAGAGGGAATTTAAGGTTGTCACTCTGGGATACCCACACATTGAGTGAGCCATAGCAGCAGAATTGAAGCCCAAGTGCTTCTGGGCCACCCCACTTGTGAGTAAGGGCTTAACTAACTGGTTGGAAGTGGGAAGTCCGAGCTGGAGGTGATATGAAAAATATCAACCACCATCTTTTAGAGATCTCAAGACCAGTGGTTCTCAGACTTTAGTGTGTGCCAGAATCTCCATATAAGCCTGATCAAGCTCATACTGCTGGGCTACATCCCTAGAATTTGATTTAGGAGTCTGGGGTGGGCCCAAAGATTGCCACTTCTACCAAGTTCCCAAGGGTTGGTGATGCTGCTGGTCCTGGAGTGCCAACAATTTGAGAACCACTGCCCTCTACTTGTGGCAGTTGGATTCCACTCGCTTATTCTAAATCTCTAAGAGAGGGCTCCTAAGGTGACATCTGGTCACAAAAGCAACTCTCGAAAGGCTTCAAATTGGAGCAGTCTAAGAGTGAAAAGCATGGAGCAGGGAAAGAATGAGTGTTATGTGGAACTCAACCTAGAATACTTCCTGGAAGAAGAGTCAAAGCAAGAAGTGACACTGGGATTACTGAGTCCCTCAAATGTGATTGATACACAGTGGGGAGGGGAACACACTTTATTCACTGGCCTATCCTGGTTGGAACTACTAGAAGAGTGCCCCCTTGTTCTGTGGTGAGTCCATCTTGGAATTCTTAGCAAAAACTGTGTAATCCAGAGTCCCACTCTTTCCTGGGATGGGAAGTTGTGCAGGACCATAGTTAGGAATAAGATTTTGAGTTTGAATGGCAGCTCTATTGCTGTCAAGAGGGACCTGGCTCAAGGCTCTTAATTCTTCTAAACCTGTTTCCAAGTTTGCAAGATGGAGGTCTAATCACCTACATCTCAGAGTTGTAAAAATCAATTCTATATCAAGGGCTCAAACCTCAGAAATGGTATCATTGCTCTATTCACGGCCAGGGGATTGGATCATGATCAAGGCAAGAGCTTGCTTTATTGCTGCCTACAGTTCCTACACGAGCCATGAGGTTGAATTTTAGGTCCTCTTCATTTGAAAGACCTTCCATTCCATGGGGTACTCCAGTGTTTTTGTTGGATTAATCACATCACAGTGTTTAAGGGTCCTTTTTGCCCAGTTCTGAGTCTTCCCACAACCAATACCTTAACCCACACCCAGCTCAAAATGTCTCATTTACAAAGTTGGTAATGGTAATTTACAAAGATGGCAAGGTATTAAAATCAGAATACCAAGCAGACTCATATCTGTACATACAATATGCCCTCAACCCTCTTTAAAACGTATGCAAGAGAAAAGACTGGAAATGTTACTTGCCAGATGTTAACTGACCAGGGAAGACATGTTCTCCAGGAGTGGGGTTTTGTGACCAGGGGGAGCTGGGGCTCGGGTGGGAGAGTGAAAGATCAGACCTCCTTCCAGTTCTCTGGTAACGGACTTTAAGGCTAATTTTATTTTTGTCTTCTGCTTCTAGGTATTTTCTATGATGAACATGAATTTTTTTTATGCTCGAGAGGGAACGTTGCTTTTAAAAAAATAATAACTTCATATCCTTCTAAAGCTTTTCATGATTATAATTCACTCCACATCCATACTGCTCACCCACCTCACAGCTTCCTCTTAGCTCTAGTCCTCTGTTTCTAGCCTATGAATTTGCATATGCAAGAGAGGCTGCTTTCTAAATGTCCTTGAGCCACCTTGAGCTGCTTTCCTCTGCATTGACCTTAGACCTCTAGTCAGCTGAGATGCCTGGGGGAAGTATTTCCTCACCTTGGAAGGGCAGCCAGGCTCATTGCTCTTGGGGGATCCATGACCATCCCAAAATACACTAAATGGCTCTGCATGCAGTTAGTGGTTCACATCAAGGGGAACTGCACAGATTGTAGCCTGAAAGTGAGAACTGTGTGTATGCACACCCATGCACACAGGCATGTGCATGCATGCACACTCGTGCGCGTACACACACACACACACACACACACACCAATCTGCCTCTTTGCTGCTTCTCTGTCCAGGGGAAATGTCATCATCAGGTTAGTGCCCTCAGATGAACTGGGAAGGTGAGTTCCCCACTTGTGGTTTGAGAGGGGGTGAGGAGCTGAGGATCTGGGAGTCAATTCACTTCCATCTGACTCTGAAGTCTGCACTTATTTTCCTGGACTGCACCGTGATCCTGTTTCCCAGCATAAGGAATCTTGCTGTTGTGGTGACACACACTTTCCCCAAGAATGCTTAGTTTTCAATGAGGGATTCTTGTATATTTGGGATTCTTGGAAGCAGGACAAAGGCTAATGAATGGCTGGCTCTACCCTAGGTTTGGAAACCCTCTAGTGCTCACAGGATCAGATCAGGGGAGGAAAGAGGCAGGAAAGGAAGGCGAGGGTGTGTTTGCAGCAAAGCTGAGGCTTGGCAGAGTTAAGATACAGGACTAACTAGGTAGTTCAAGTTACCAGCAGTTCACAAGTTACTCTGGCCCCACAATCAAAAGTCACCTTCCACTCTGAATAGAGGTAGTAGACTGAATAATGTTTGTTGAAGCCAGAGAGTCACAACACAGCGGAAGTCAGGCAGTTGGGGGTCAAGTTCATCACAAAGAGTGACAGTTGGGACCTACTGAGGGGCAGTACCGCGTGGGTCTTGGGGTCAGGCTCATGGAATCCCCTCAATACTACTAACTATGTGACTCCAGGCAAGTCTCCTAATCTCTCAGAACCTCAGTTTCCTTTTCTATTAAATGGGTTAACAGCCACTGTGCAGAGCTGTAGTGAGAATGAGATGTTTTGAATTGTTCAAGTGTTTAACCCAGAGAAGTGGGCCCTCAGAAAGGTAAATATTGATGGAGGAATTTGAAGAGTGGGAGTTTAGAAAGCCCTCAGCATAGTGGGTCAGCTGCAGAGACAGCTCCAGGCATGGCCAGGGAATAGAAAGATATAGGTTCCCCCAACCCTCAGAAGTCAGGGCAGCTAAGTTCAAGTTCCCTTCCTCCTTCTCTCTCTAGGGCCCCGTCTGATCTACACCACCCCACCCCCTGCCCCGGCCGCACTCATGCGTTCTCTGCCATCTCAGCTGCTCAGGTGTGGAGTATGGAGATGTGGGCTCCAGACCTCCAGAATGAAGTCAAAGAGAGTTCACAGGGGTCCTGGGTCCCTCCGTGTCTTCAGCTTAAAGCTGCTTGGAAGCATGCAGGATCCTCAGGAAACATTGGGTGAACTCCAACCCTGCTGTCTAGGGAGCTGCCTTTAGCCATTCTGGAGGAAGCCAGGCCTGAGTTACTGCAGCCCCCAAGAGTCCGAGTGACCTGGGCAAAGGGATCACAGCCTCAGGGTGTTCTCAGTCCAACCCAGAAGACAGACGGAACACAGACTTAAAGACCTAAGAATGACTTCTCTGATAAGTGGATGATGATACATAACTGGAGGGTGCCGTGAGGGGGGTAAGGCAAGAATGGAGGAAGGATGGATTGTATAGAAGAAAATGAGGGGTGGGGATGGGGTGGGAGAAGGAAAGATAATAGAATGAGCCAAACATCATTACCCTCTGTATATGTACAATTGCACAAACGGTGTGACTCTACTTTGTGTACAACCAGACAAATGAAAGTTGTACCCCACTTGTGTACAATGAATCAAGAGTGAAAAAAAAGACCTAAGAATACAGAAAAACAAAGAGAAAGCAACAGCTTTCTTTCAAAAGAGCAGAGGGAGCATGGGGGGATTTAAAGAATCCACATTTCCTGGGGTTCATCTGGGGAGACTTTCCAGCAAGGATGGTCCTGGGCAGAACTACCCTGTGGTGCCACCCACGAGCTCTTCCCAACAGTCCCCTCATTTTCCCTGCGGCCTGTCTGAAGGAGAGCAAGCACTTTTTCCTGAAATAGTGAATTTACATAACCTCTCCATGGTAGCGATGCTCAGGGTGGCTCTAGTTACAGCGACTGTTTAAGGACTAGAGGGCTTTCGATGGCAGAGGCAGAGAGGGAAAACAAAACAGACTCCACATGAGGTTCTCATTTTCTTTAGCCACGTGAGAATGGCCCTGTGGATCCAGCTATAAATACCCAGCTGCCATTGCCACAAGATGGAAAATCACACCACACACACACACACACACACACGCCACACATGACAAGTCCCTTCAAACAGTTCGTGGGCTTAAGAATGCAAATCAATGTTTCTAAGAATATCCACCTTGAGAAGAAGTCTTGCTGGACTCCCCTCTGGTGGGCCAAGGAGTGCACCGATGTCTTTGGTGGGCCCTGGCAAGCACCTCTTCCAGCCATGGCAGGTGGAAGGTGGAGCAAGCTAAAGCACACTGGTGATCAGCAAACAGGACTGAGGGGACGAGTCAAGAGCAAAGCTTTAGAGGGAAATGAAGAACAGCCAGTTTGCCCCTGGATGCCTGAGGTGGGTCCTTAGCAGAGCCTCAGGCCGATGCGCATGCACAGTTTATTGAAGGCTGCTCACTCAACCAGGAAGGGGACAAGGGGAACCAGAGGGCAGGGAAGGATTAGGCAAGAATGTGGTCTCAGGTGAGGGCTGACTTCAGCCCGTGTTTGCAGGGCTCGAGGGTGAAGTACATATTTGTTCATAAGGGCAAGAGAACAGGGCTTCTTTCCCTTTCTGGGTTAGTCAGTGGTGCAGGATGCAGTTAAGGCGCAAGCAACTAGAGCATGGTAACTCACAGGCATCTCTTAGGGAGGGATGCTGTAAGCCAGAGTAATCCACCAAGGTGTGTGCCTTGGCCAGAGTAAGCACAGCAACCGGGGATCTGGCCTGGGGCAAGCGTAGCATCTTCCATATTGGGTCTGTGAGAAAAGTGGGTGGCTTGTGGCTTAGCATTTGCATCTTCTATTGATTACAAAGCTTTTTGTTTGCTTTGTTTTTATTTTGTTTTACCTGTGATGCTTTTAGAATCGACCTGTGAAAGAAAGAAGCAAAGGTTTGATCGATGTTGCACACAATGCTAATTGCCCCCTATATCTTGTCTCTCCTCCTTCCATACTAATAGATCCTTGCTTTTGTTTGAAAAAGCAGCATGCCCAGTTAAAAACTGTTCAGCTTCCCTCCAGACTCTGTTGCAGTTTGGGACCTCTACAGAGCAATTCTGGCCAATTCTGGATAGGCCTTTCATGGAAGCTTGTTAAAGAAGTAGCTAGTATGTACCTTCTGTGCTTCATAATATTTTTTCTTCCTACCTGGAATGCAGCTGTGAACATAGGGGCGATGCAGTCATCTTGTAACCATGAAACAATGAACAGACAAAAGTCTCATTCTTTACAATGCAGCTCAAAGATGACAATCTTGTTCTAAAGAAGGCTGAAGTAGAGAGAATGAGAGAGAGAGAGAGAGAGAGAGAGAGAGAGAGAGAGAGAGAGAGAGAGATCGATCCCTGGATCTGGATCCTTGATGACACTAAAACCACTCTACCAACTCTGAACAGTGTAGCTTATACAATAATAATAATTTTAAAAAACCCTAGAAGACAGAGCAAATCTCAAGTTTCTACTCCATGGAGCTGAACACAAATTGTAACTGATACAAACCTCAAAAAACTAGTTCTGCAGGGTGTCCCAGGAAAACAGTTCTTTGGATAAATAAATGGGGGAGTGCTATTTAGACAATTTGAAACCAGTTTATTACCACAGCGCTTCTCTGAGCATCGTGGCTCTGCAGGGGGAAGAGGAGGGGAGACAGAAGGGTGTTGCTTAAATGTCTTAACCACAACAGTTGTTTTGTTGTTTTCCTCCAGGACCATTGTGCGAACCATTGCGTTCTCTCCAATGCAGTTTGGGAAGCACTATAATAGGTGACCTCTTCAGATCTGTTGGCCTCCTGAACCTGCCCTGACTTTCCACCTCGAGGGGACCAAGCCGACAGCCAGGTTCAGGTCTTGATACTGGCCCTTCATGGGTTCTGAGTGTGAATCAAAGAACCAAGGCCTGTGAGGTGGGTCAGAAAAGGGCAATGAACTAGAAAATTAGCAGACTCAAAGGAGGGGTCTAGGACCCTGGGATTTTGGAGTGCTTACTTCTCTTTCCAAGATATGATTGGCACTTACCTCCAAAATAATAATAATAATAATAATAATAATAATAATAATAATGTGATAATGATGTTGCTCAGAGCCAGAATTCCTGAGCACTTCTGATTCTGTCCTAAGCACTCTGCCTCACATGGATGATCCCAGGTCATCCTCCCAATCGCCCAATGAGGAATGCACCTTCATTTTACCCATTTTACAGATGAAGGACCTGAGGCCTACTGAGAGAGGTCAAGTGAGTTATGTAAGATCACACAGTTACTGCATGATAGAACAGGGACTCTGCCTACAAAGTTCACCAAATTGAATGGCTCATCCACTCACCTTCCTTTACCAAGGATGCTTTTATTTGTGCAGTATGAACTGTTGCCAAGTGGCCCTTCAGGTGTCCCTTCTCTTTGGTGTGTACAGTGCGATTCACTTAATGGATTGGGAATTCTCAAGCGTAACCCCTGTACCCCTCAGGAGCTCAGAAGTGCTTTGCCATCATGCGTAGAGACTGTGTCTCCGCCATGCAGGGGCACTCCTTTCTGGCACTTATCACAGCTCTCATGGGAGGCAAGACGTGCTCAGGCAAGCCTTAGGGCGAGGGAACTGAGTGTTGCCAATCGAGGTGGAGCCAGGAGGGGACTGGCAAGGTGAGTCTAGGCAAGAGCATCCTCGGCGTCAGGTCCTAATTCATCAGAGCTCTTAACATCACCACGATGTGCCATGGGCACGACTTGGCCTGAGTGCAGGCCAGGTCTCCAGTCCACCCCTGACACCAGAGACCACCAAGCTCAGCCACTGGAGGGAACACCCATCCACTCTATGGATTGCAAAGTATTTAAAGCTCAATTCAAATCTCATTCAAAAACATGGGGCTTTTAAACAGAGAATGAAGCCCCTGATCCATCACCACAGGGTGAATCCAAAGAGACGCCTCCTTTTAGTTGCAAGGCATATAGAAAAAGATACGGTGCTGGTTATTCTCTGCTCACCCCTCTGCATCTGTTTCCTGCCATGCTTCTGCCCCAGGAGGCTGACCTTTATGGAACGTATCACCCCGATGCCTGGGATTTTGGTGCCCAGTGGGACTTGGCCAATGGCAAGCAAGAGCAGGTGACTGGAGAGTAGGAGGAGAGGGTCCTCAGGGAAGTTCTTCCATCCCACCTTCCCTTTCTGCTAAGCCACAGCACCTGCCAAGTGGCCCCTCATGCATGGCTTGGGCTGGCACAGGACTCTGATATCTGGCTTCCCTCCCCTTGCCCCTTCAGGTGTAGGCGTGCTAACAGCATCCTGGAGTTGCTTGTCCTTGGGGCCACACCATTGCCTCTCCTCCCTGATCTCTCTGTCAACCATCCATTCATTAAATTCTCATCAGTTATACCCTTTGGGGAGCGTGGACTGTTTCCTATCTGGATCCAACTGGTATAGACTACACCATACCTTCTCAGAGCAACCGTGCTCTCAGGATTTGCTCAAACAAGTCCCCATTTCATGCGATTTTCCTCTTTTTAATTAAGGTGAATTATATGCTGCATAAATAAGCAGGATGCAGACAGGAAAGCCACCCGCAACTCCAGGCTGCAGTGCAAGTGCCATCCAACTGGACAGGGGCTCACTGCTGTGGAACTGAGAGGTGAGGTTCTTGGGCTGGGTCAAGGACAGAGGCTGCACAGTAGAGGACTGATGGCCAACACAGTGTCACCTGGATTGGGCTCAGACCAGATTCCCAGGGACAGGGGCTGTAATAAAGTGTGAGGCACACACCTGAGCTAAGTCCACTGCATTTCACTGAGATGTTCAGAGGAGAAATCAGCATGGCGGTGCCGTGAAGCAGGAGTGAAGCCATTCCCAGCACAGGCACTTTCCCACTCTAGGGCAGGATGTTTATAAAAGCTCAGAGCCCCAGCTGGCTGCCTATGAATTAAAGTCCAAAGGGAGAGAGTTTCATGGAGACCAGGCAGTTGTGGTGGGCGGAGGAGATCCTTCCATGCTATGGCACTGAGACCCACCTGAGACCATTGCTCATGGCTATGGTCACTTTCTAGCACATGCAAGAAATTCCAGAAACTCCCAAAGAAGCAACTGGGGAGACATAGCTGCAGCAGTCTGCCATGTGGGAAGGAGCCTGAGAGATGCTGTTTGGTTTCCATTACTGTGACCCTGTTTTGCCTCTCCACCAACATTTCAAAAAATATGATCCCAACAAATCCACAAGTCACAAAAAACAAAATAGGTCGAGAGTTTTTGTAAGAAGCAGGGATTACTGTGTGCACGTGGCCTATTTGGAGATGTCACATCTACTAAAATGTCCCAGATGAACCTGGAGCAAATGGGGAGCAGCTTCATATTGGCACTTCAGCAAGTCTCTGCCTGCTGGGGGGATAGATCAGGAATCTGTGCCTGTTTCCAAAAATCAACTTTTTAAAAGCTAAAATATATTTTAGATACTTTTAAAATATAAATAATGAAACAAACATTTGGGTGCCCATCACTCAGGATAAGAAATATAATATTACAGATCTAAATACCCCTCCCTAGCCTTCCTTGCTCCTTCCCTAGAAGAGGCCAGCACCCTAATTTTGTGGTTATTCCCAAACATGATTTTGTACTTTGATCACACATGTAATTATTTGCAAATAAGAATATTATTTTGCATGGTTTTAAACTTAATAGCTCCAGCATCTTTCTGCAACTTGTTTTTTGCACTTAATTGTTTCTGAGAGTATACCCTTGTGGGCACATGTCTTTCTAGAACTCTCCATTTTCCCACATTATTCCACAGTATTCCATTATTTGTATGTATCAAATTATTTAACCAGTCTTCTTGTTGATGATAGACATCTGGGTTGCTTTTTAACTTTCTCAAAAACCTCACTGTAGTGAACATTCTTGAACATGTCTCATTTTCCCATGCGTTAGAATTTCTCTAGACTTACACAGAAATGAAATCCCAGGGTCACAGGGTAAGTGTATCTTCAATTTTCTTAGCTAGTACCCAATTGACCTCTGAAATGTTCATATCAATTTAATTTTACCCACAGCAAAAAGGGGTTATTTTTGGCTTGACAGCTAATATAATGAACATAGGGGTATTTTTTGTTTTTTGTTTTATTTTGTTTTGCCAAATGAAGAGTATAAAACTGAATCTCCTGGTGATTTAATTTATGTAAAATTAATTTTATCAGTTTCCCTGATTCCAAGGAAAGTTGAGCATCTTTTCATAGACTTATCATTCATTAGGCTCATCTTAATATTAGACCCATATTTGCATGCACTGAGAAACCAAAAGAACTTTTCTTTTGATTTGAAAAGTTGGAGTAGGGAGATACCTCCTCACTTCTCCATTGGAAAACTTGGGGGGTGGGGAAGAGGGTGGATGGACACAGAGGGAAGACTTCCTTTGCATACTGGTTGTGAGACAGGGAGTCTTTGAGCCATGAGATCAGAGAGGAAGCAGTGATTCCCAGCGTCCCCAGGCAATGGGGTGGGGGATACCTTTTTAGATCTTGTTGATGTCATCTAAAAAGAGTTCCAAATGTTCTCATTGTGCACCTTCACCTGTAAGACACACAACCCTGTGGACATTGCAAACCACAGGATCCCATTCGCTCATCTTCCTATTGCAGAAAGCATCATGTATTCACATCCCAGCAGGTGAAACAGCTCCTCTGAGAGCAGAAACCTGGGAGGAGACTCTGTAATATCCTTACTCCCCCAAACCTCTTAAATGGAATCTAAATTGCTCAACTTTGAGCATTCTTTTCTCATAAACACTCATCAGATGGGACAGTATTCTTCTCCTCTAGATCTTTCCACCATGATACTGCTGAGTCTCATGCAGTATGGGGATTTGTGTATGTATAAGTCCCTGGCACACGGATGGTGACAAATGGATGAACCAGTTTGGAAGTGCATGAGAGCAGGGACCACATGTTATTCAATTTCTTAGTTCCAAGAGGCACTCAACCTATGTTTCTTCAGGGATTGAAGCTCTTCCAAACTGAATGTTCTCTAAGCTTTAACATCAGAGCAATGATGGAAATGAAAGGCCCTACTTGCTCAGGATGTAACAGATCTCTAAATATACCTTGGAGCTGGGTGCAGTGGCCCATGCCTGCGAGCCCAGCAACTTGGAAGACTGAAGCAGAAGGATCCCAAGTTTGAGACCAGTCTTCAGCAATTTAATGACGCCCTAAACAACTTAGTATCTCAAAATAAAAATTTTTTAAAGGGTTAGAGATATAGCTCAGTGGTAAATCAGCTCTGGGTTCATTCTCCAGTGCCCAAAATTAAAAATAAAAATAAAATATACCATGGGATGCCTCTTTTCCATGAAGCCCTCCCTGATGTACCCCATCTCAAAACAATTATTCCTTCTATAAGTACTATATTAGCACCATATAGTAACTAGCATTCCAAGGCAAAAGAAATGATCTGGCAAATAATAACAACAAATATTTAAGGAACACACGTTATTTCGGGCACTGTTCTAAGTACTTTGCATGCCCTAATTTTATCTTCCTTTGTTGGTAGGCACTAATTTACTATCACCATTTTACAGGTGAGAAAACTGAGGCTCAGTTTTCTGGCTAACTTCCTAGTAAGTGGTGAAACTTGAATTTGGATCTCAGTAGTTTGACTCCCAGAATCTGTGCTAGAAGCCACTGTGCTATACCAAAGCTACTAAGCCTACACAGGCCTTCAAACACTTCTTGTTGTTGTTCTAGTGGAATGCAGCTGTGAACTTAATAAGAAATTAATTATCCTTTGCATCCTTAGCTTTGACACCCGCATCCAGTCCCTAAGGCCTTGAGGAATTTGCTGATTCCTCCCTTACTTATTAATAAAAATTCCCAGTCCTGGGGGCTTGCCACGCATACAATGTCACTTAAGAGACCAGAACCTTGGATGCAGGAGGGAGTTTTTTCTCCCCGGGATTCACTCCCAGGGCCTGACTCAACACAGAGTGTCCTCCACCCAGCATCTTCCTAAATATTTGTTGAACAACCCAAACCACTACCAACAGAATCATTCAACACTTTGCAGTGTGATTTCCATATGCCTTACATCATTCAGACTCACCTCCATCCTATACCACAGGGAGTACTGTCATTCTGTCATGTCCATTTCACACAGGACCAAAATTGAGGCTTGGAAATGCTCAGTAGCTCATGGAAGCTGATTCAGCTAACTAGGGGAAGGCAGAAGTTCAAACCTAGATCCTCACACCAAGTGCCATGATACAGCATCATCTTCTACTAATTAAGTTGATCACTTTTTTTGTCACTTTTGGTTGTACACACACACACACACACACACACACACTTCTCTTTCAGGTTGATGGAACTGTAATCAACTAAGAAAAAGAGAAACAAATCTAAACTAAGCTATTGCTCTAAGAAAAAGGAAGGAAGGGAGGGAGGGAAGGAGGGAAGGAAAGAACCACATGATAAATGGTGTATACAGTCAGTAAATTATCCCTGAGAGGTAACTCTGTGCCCAGGCTAGGTGCTATCAACGATACAGTGGCTAAGGCACAGGCCTAGCCTTCTAGAAGCTTCAGTGGCAGATAAATCTCAAAGGTGAATGTGTCTGTCAAAGGAAGTCCCATTTGAGCTGGGAATGGTGTGAAGAGCAGAAGAGACCCCTGTGAGCAAAATCCAGAGACTAGAAGTATACGACCTCAGGGCAAACTCCATGCCATGTTCTGAAGGAGTCAAAAATGGCCCGTTTAGCCCCGTGACCAGGTTAGTGATGACCACTCAGACTTCCAGCAGGTGAGCATACATCCCAGTTACCTGGGAAAGTCTCGACTTATGCCTATTTTCCTGCTTTCCCATCCAGTTAGTGCCCCTTTCACTCTCGAAAGAGTCCTGGTTTAGACAGTAAATTATATGGTCTCCCTTGCCTTCCAGGAAATTCATGACTTTCTCCAACAGCCCCTGGGTAGGAAAGCAATTTGGCTTCCCAAGGTCATTGGGTTGCCTTATTTCTGCTCTTTTTTGCAGAACTTCTCATAGTCATCAGCCCATAGCCAGCCCAGGTCCTAAGGGAATAGACCCTAAGTCTGTGTCTTTCCTTCGAGGGCTCACACTAAAGCCAAAATGAGTCACCAAGGGTTCCCAAAATGCATGAGTGTTAGACTTGGGCATCCTGTTTCCTATCCTGACTGACAGTTTCTTCCATGATCTTTGGAAAATCACTCAAATTTCCTTGTATAAGTCTCACTCTCCTCATCTGTAAAAGGGGTTCATAAGACCCAGCACGTGGTGTTGCTGTGAGGAGCTGGTGAAGTAGAGTAAGTGGAAATGCCTAGCACAGTCCCTTGGATAGATGCCTGCATCACCCAGCAGGTCCTAGAGCATGTGAACTCTCAGATAGGAAGGGTGTAGAGGATGGGAGCATCTTTGGAACCCAGTGTATCACCAGGTTTCAAGCTTCTTTACTACCCAGTTGCACCTGCTCCTCATCTTTAAAGAAAATGGAAAACACGGTGCAACCTTTCATAAGACTGGCAGTACCTCCTCAAGCTGAGCATGTGTATTTCCAATGAGCCAGCAGGTCACTCCCAGGAATGTACCAACAGAAATCCATGGGTTCACCAACAGGTGCACAGAGATGCACAGCAACACTACTCACAACAGCCCAAACTTGGAGAACATCTAAGTGCCCATCAACAGAAGAATGGACAGAGTATTAGATCCATGGAGTGGACTATTACACAAGAGTGAGAACACAACAAGGATACAGTGAGCAAAAGAAGCCATATGCCAAGAATTCACTGTATGATTCCATTTATACAAAGTTCAAGAACAGAAAAACACTAATCAATGGTGTTGGGAATCAGGATTATGGAAGGGCAGGAACCTGAAATGGGTACAAGGGCCTTCTTGGGGAAGGGATGGGGTGGAGGGAGGAAGGGCTTGCAGTGTTCCAATTTTTGAACAGGGTGTTGGTTACACAGGTGTCCAGTTTTTAAAGAGCCATTAAGCAATGTCCTTATAAATTGTGTATTTTCTAAATTATGCTGAACTTCAAAAAAATTTGTTACAAAGTTTGAAAGAGGAAAATACATTCCTTTCTTTGGTACAGAGTTGAGCAGTCTTGGTAGGCAGACACTTAGCTTAAAAGAGCAATGGGACATCTTCTTTAATACATGTCTGCTAGGCTCCTACTCTGTGCCAGGCACCCCGCGGATGGTGGGGAGAAGAGCTGAGGAGACAGGGTACCTGTTTTCCATCATCACCGTCAACACCAAGAACTCTTAGTGCTTACTATGTGCCAGGCATGACTTTGAGTACTTTCTTTTCTTTTAAACCACATAAGGCATTCATTTTATCCTCTTAAAACCCATTTTACAGATGAGGAAACTAAAACACAGAGAGAGGAAGTGATTTGCTCAAGGTCACAGGTACCAAGAAGTAGAGTCAGCATTAAAAACAAGGCTATCTGAACCCAGGGCCTGTGCTGTGAAGAAATGGCCTACACAGCCTCTCATGGTCAAGAAGTCCTGTCTGTCCATCAGCTCCATCAGCCCAGCTTCCATTCAGGCCACCATGGGCATCAATAACATTACCTCTGTTCAGGGCAGCGTTGATGGTAAATTATTGATTGGGTATCTTAAAATGGCAAAGTAGTTTCCAACTCTATCTCTGAGAATCTGCCAGAGCAATGCCTCATGGCAGGGGACAGGCTGATAAATCTATTGATGGAGATGAGAAAAGGAGAGTTGAAATGGCTGGTCTTCCACTGCCCAAAGTGCACAGAAAACTCTGAATTTGTTTCAAACTAACTTCAAAGCTGCCTCTGGCACTGGGAAATATTGACACAGCTCCCCATTGACCTGGAATCACTTTCTTCCCTCCCTGCTCTGATCAAGGGGACTTGAGGCTAGGGGATATGGCTTTGGGAGGAAACCGGAAGCGGGGTTGACATTGCTCCTGGGAATGTGGTCCGATGGTGGGCTGTGAGTCTGGGTCCCTGTGCCTGGCATATCAAGCATTCCTCACACAGGCAGGCTTTGATTTGGCATTCAGCTGGGTGATCAGGGCACATAACCTAAGAGGCGGAATGTTCAAAGAATAGTGCCAAAGACTGCCCATGCTTGGGACAAAGGGGTAAGAAATGAATACCCATAAGGGGGACTCAAGCTTGGCAGAAAGACCCACGCAGGCACCATGGAGGCGGCTCCCAGTGGAACAGCAGGGTCCCCTGAGACCACTCCACATATTGTAAAAGCACCACTAAGGTGAAGAAGAATCCCCAAGGTCAACTTGCCCAGTCCCCGTCTCCAGACAGGACAGCAACAAAGCCATCTGTTCATGCTTCCATCCAGATATAACCACACCCCTCAGATGAGTGTGTGGGGGGGACACAAATGCAAATTTGACATTAAAAGTCAGGATATTAGCTCACTCTGCCCAGTTATGACAGAGAAAAAAATCAGTGTGGGGGGCGGGGGTCACCTAGAAAGCATAAAAAATAGAACACAGCGAAAAAAATGCACTTTTTCATAGTCTCACATAGCTACAACAGAGATACAGAAAATAATGGGCTCCTCCCAAGCAAATTCATATAATGTTGTCAAATCTCATGGAGTCTTACCAGGCTCTGTGCCAAGGATGTAAGAGACCTTCCCATTTAACTGTCTCAGTGACCCTGTGAAGAAGGGGATGCTATGATCTTCCTTTTACAGGTGAGAAACTGGAGGACAGACAAGGATGGTGGTTTGTTGGGCAAGTTATTCAACAGCAAATCAGAGTTCTCAGGAGGTTTATCAAGAAGGGCACTTGGATGGTAGCCTGGAAGAGGGAAGGAAGGGAAAGGAAGTACTGGGAGGAGAGAAGAGGAGCTAGCTCCAGTGTAGCCTCTGGAATGCCCAGGGGAAGCTGGGATGCTCCTCAGAATGTCCCCATATTAGGACAGAGGCACCAGGCCTTCATAGCTCCCCCTTTCACCATAGCAGGGTGATCCAGGAGGGCAGCATGGTCAGCAGTGGCTGTGGCAGGGAGGGTCTCTTCAGCTGAGTTAATTCCAGGGAAGGCTGACCATGACCAGCACTCCCTGTCACTGGGGACTGGGTCCTAAGGGGTCTGGGTGGCACTGCCCAGCATCCACCACACAGAGATTTGGATCCAGCCAGATGATCTGAGTGTAGATTCCAAACACACGAGCATTAGACCATGCAGCCTGACTTGCTCCAATAGGGCTGTTCCCCAGTCTAGTTCATCAGTCTGTGTGCCTCCTGCTGAAATGCCTACATATTCAGGGGTTAAGGAGACCCAAGGAGGCAAGGCTAACCCTGGTGAGGAGGGAGGGCACTGCTGACGGTTTGGATCTGAAATGTCCCCCTAAGACCCACATGCCACTAAGGGCCCAGCATGGTACCATTGGGAAGTGGTGGGACCTGAAGAGGTGGGGTCTTCAGTTCATAGGGGGTGTGCCCTGGGTGTGCCCCAACCCCTTCCTCTTCCTTTTCTGCATATATCAGCCTTGAGGTGAAGAGCTTGGCTATACTATGTTCTTCCCTACCATGATCTATGGCCTTGCCACAGACTCAAAAAACAACAGGGCCAACCCACCATGGACTGAAACCTCCAAAACTGTGAGCCAAAATAAACCTTTCTTCTTTGTCATTGATCACCTCAGGTATTTGTTATAGTAAAAGAAAGCTGACCAACACAGGCAGCCACAGGGCTTGACATTCCAATCTTCCTTAGGGAGAGGAAACATACACAGCACATAGTCATACCCCATGGTGGTCTGCCAAGCTGTGTATGTTCATCTCACAGCTTGAGCACCCAAGCAAAGCTTTCCTGGGTGATGTAGGATGCTTGGTCTGGTGGGCTCAGGGTGATCATCCAGGATGAAACCTCATTTAATAACTGACTGATAAAAAAAATGAACATCCTAGCAAGCAAAACATGAACTCCAAAAGGTAAAGTTGTGTATGTCTGGGCATAAAGAAATCAGAACAAATTTTTCAAAAATGAGATACATTCTGTAGAGATACACTTGAGGGGGAGAAAAGTAGGTTACAGAGTACATGCACAGAAAGATTCGATTTCAGTGAGAACCATAGACTCAAGTCACATCCTCCCGTGCTTGTTTATACACCCGGAGGTATTTATATGCACAGAGGAACAGCAAAGGCTTCAACTTAGCTTTAAGTCCAGCTACCAGATATGAACACTATCTGCCAAGGTGTAAAGGGGCACAGACAAATGATGAGTTTTCTACTTGTCTTTTCATGATGTTGATCCACTCCTTTAATCAAGGAAGAATTGTTTCCATAATATGCAAAAATCAAATGAACAATAGACTTTTTTAAATGACTTACTTAGCACCATGTATGTAGCTGGGGCCTATATGAAAATACCATTTCATTTTCTCTCCTCCTTCCTCTTTAGGCAGCTCCTAACTGTCTATTTGAGGATGATCAAAAGAAATATTTAATTCAATGTGAAGAGTTTTGCATGCATTGCCCCATAACCATTAGAAAAGAACTCCATTTTAACATTATTCCATGTACAAAATATGTCTGCCACCAAAATAAATTTGCCACTAAAATCTATCAGAACTATGCAACTCATTCTGAAGTAGAAGAGCAAAGGTGGGAATTATCTGCTCTCTGCCATATCTGTGACTATGCTTCCTCTATTACTGTGCTAATGAAAGCCAGCCACACCAAGCCAACTCCCAATTATCTTGGCACATATACACAAAAAGCTCAGAGAAGCCAAAACCTAACTTTTCACCACATCTGCTCACAAGAAGTCAAGGAGTTGGTTTTAAGTTTCTTCCATCTTTCCCTGTCCCTGGATCATCACTAGTAGAAATGTTCCAGATGGTAGAGAATGGAGGGATAAGGACACAAAGTGTCCACACATTCATAAGCTGGGTAGCTCTCGTCCACTGGGTTGGCCGTAGGGATTGGCTCATGCAATTCCATCCACACCTGAGCAAATCTCATTCCTCAAGGGTTGACAGAGTCAGTGGCCTTGGATTAAGGGTCTAACTTGTGCCAACTGGCTACCAAGTGTGGATTCTACACTGCAATTTGAGTTTGATGAACTCCAAACATGTAGAAGGCATGAAGGAGAGTTAGTCCCTCTTTGACTGACATGAAATGGGTCAAATTCCTGACAGTTGGGTGCCAGGTTCATAGAATTAAGGAGGAAGGAATGGTTGTAAGGAGGCCTGCAGAGAGAGTTTGAGAGAAAGGGACATCTGAGCAAGCCTTGAAGGATGAGTAGGCCAGGAAGATAGGACTGGGGAAGGGTCTTTTGGGTAGAGAGAACTATTCACAGGGTAGAAGAAGAACATTCTTGTGACTAGCTTCAGTGCCATGAAACTTAAGCCAACCCTTGAGGAATGATGGGAATTGTTGATGGACACAGCAGTGGGCCACACAGAGCAGCTCATTCCCACCTGGGCCTGAGCCATGCTGTATTGATTCTGAGCCACAGAAAGGCTGGAAATGCTGCCTGTTTCTAATCCACCATCTTGGCTCCCCCGTGCGGTCTTGAAAGGACACATATCTCTGAAACCTCACGTTGGTCTTCACACCTCTTTTTTCCTACACAGCCTTTGTTCTGTCTCATGATGGGATTTAGATTCTGACTTTAGTCACTTAGATCTCTCTCTTCTTGGTTAACAACCATCACAGCCAAGGCTCTTGGCCAGGGGCTGACAACCCTCAAAACCATCCTGTGAGGGAGGTATTATTTTATTAAGATCCCCATTTTCCAGATGAGAAAACTAAGAGCTGGAAAGGAAGAATAATTTACAAGTTCATACAATAGTTAAGTGGGGAGTCAGGAATGGCATGCAGATTTTTCTGATGCCAGAATGCTTTTTTTTTTTTTTCTTATCCCCAGACCTTTTTACTGTTTATTTTGAGACAGGGTCTCACTAAGTTGCCCAGGCTGGACTTGAATTTGCGATCCTCCTGCCTCAGCCTCCTGAGTATCTGGGATGACAGGGTGCACCACTGTGTCCTGTTCCTGGAACACAAGTCTTCATGGCTGTGCTCTAATGATCTTCCCTAAGTTACCACACTTGCTCTGTTCATGTCAGATCCAGAACAGAAACCAGCAAACCTTTCATGGGAGGTACCAGAAAGTAAGTATTTTCAGCTTTGTAGTCTATACAGTCTCAGTTACGTCTCCTTAACACTGCCATTGCAGCATGGAAACAGCCAAAAATAATTCATAAACAAATGGGCATGGCTGTGCTCCAATAAAACTTTATTTATAAAACAGGGTGACAGGTTGGATATGGGTGTTGAAGTTCCAGGCTCCTTGTCTACAGTATTTTGCTTGTTGATCCCTTTAGCGAATGTTTACTGAGTGTCTTCCTGATAGGATTCTAGCTTCTGCAGATCCAGAGAGAACCATACAAAGTCCCTGCCCCCACAGAGCTTAAATCCTAGCAAAGTCTTACCCGTTCCTTTTTCCCCTGCCAGGTATCCTGGATCCTACTTGGTGCTTTTCACGCTCCCATTAGACCAGGGGTTCTCAACTGGTCTACGATTTCGGATCACCTGGGGAGGTGGCAGAACTATGGACACCTGGGCTCCACACCCAGAGATTCTAATTTAATTGCCCTGTCATGGGCCCAGGTAATGGTACTTTTCCAAGCTTCCCATGTGATTCTAAGGTGCAGCTGAGGTTGAGACCCACTGCTTGAATAAATGCTCGATTTCTGTTTCTTCCATTTACTTGTTATGTAAAATAGGGTAGATCTTTTAAGTCCTCAGGGTCTGGACTGTCCAATGTGGTTAATACCAATCTCGTAATATTATGATGTTTAAATGAAAGTGTGTGCCTTTCATACTGCAGATTGTCACACAAATTTAAAGTACTGTTGTCATTAAACCATGCCATTATTATTGAGTTGTGTTAGGTGCTGCCTCAGTGATGTTTTTAAACCAAGTTTGGCTTGGATTCTACAGGAAACTCTCTAATAGCCCAGGTTCATGGGTGAGTAAGATGCTGACCTTTCATTTATTTCCATAGAGAGCCACAGGGCACTGCCTTTTGCTTGACTGGGAGTGCCAATCTGTGCTTTGTTTTTGAGTGAAGGTCTCCATCTCCAGGCTGGGACATCTCACCTCTGAGCACTGTTGTTAAGCCTCAAATAAGTGGCTTGCTTACTTTGACTTATGGACAAGTATCCAAATCCATGTACTTTCCTGAGCTTAGAACTGGAGACAGGAAAGGCATGCATGTATGATTTCCTAGGTCTTGACCATATATGATTTCATTTCATCTTCAGAACAATGCTGGGAATTAAGAAGAGTCATTTTTCTCATTTAATGGATGAAGAAGGCTCAGAGAATTGGAATGGCTTATGGCCTGGTAGTGCCACAATTCAAATCCCAGTATGCCTGACTCTACAGCTCTTTCCACAGAACCATGGGGTAGCCTAAAAATTATTCAGATTCCCTTGGGCCAAGATTTTTTTTTTTTCTTTTTGGTACCAGGGATTGAACCCAGGGGCACTTAACCACTGAGCCATATCCACAGCCCTTTTTATATTTTATTTATAGACAGGGTCTTGCTGAGTTGCTTAGGGCCTTATCGAGTTGCTGAGGCTGACCTTGAACTCATGATCCTCCTGCCTCAGCCTCCAGAGCCACTAGGATTATAGGCATGTACCACTACACCAGGCTTTAGTCCAAGATTTAAAGAAACATAAAATTGCCTAAAGTTTGTTTTCCCCAGGTATTTGTCTGTCTGTTTGTCCCTCCCTCTCTCTGTCAATCTAGGAAGAAACCCATAGCAGCTAATGACTTATCCAACTAGACTATTCTGATAAGCCTTGGGCAGCACTAGCATATTTACATGTACAAGTTCAAAGCCAAGGCACTTCCTCTCTCCACAACATCTTACTGTGCAGTTTTAGAACCTCATAATGAAATGAAAAACAAACCAAAAAATGTGAGGAGCGAGTTGGAGAAATAGATGCTGCCAGGAGGGAGGAATTCACTGACCCCCAATCTGGGCCATCTCAAGAGAAGTTGGCCACTGGCTGAGCCTCTTAAAAGCTTAAAAGTCATCCCAGGCCACAGTTAAAGAGAGAGCTTGAACAAAACAAAAACAAATGTGATCTTCAAAGTCTTAAATGTCAACTTGAAGGATAACTTAGAAGCTCTGGGATGGGCCAAGAGGACCTGCAGCTGCTCTTTCCAGCATCAGATTCTCCGTCTTTCCCCAAAGTAGTCACTCCCCTAGAGAATGTATCCAGCGGGGTTCAGGGGGCAGCCTCCCACCCGCACCCACCAGACATGTTTACAAAGGCTAAAGCTCCCACTCTTCACAACCCATCCGACTCTCCCTTACTCTGACCTGAGCACCCTCCAGAAGCAATGGATGCCTAACCAACCTCTGCCTGCAGGTTTGCTCTTCCAGACTCAATCCGTTCTTGACCCCACCACCCCGAACTAGCTACCCTTCCCCTCACCTCCCCTGGCCCCCAGCCAGCTCAGCTGCCCTTCTCCCTCCCCACATAGCTCGAACATGGGAATCATTTCCGGGTCAGCTATCCAGGATGACTGAGGCCTCCTCCACCCCTCAGGATAATGGACTAGGCAGGCTCATAGATAATTCTCACTGGTTACCTTTCCTAGAGGGAGGAAGTAAGGGTGACCTGAACACTAACAACTCCAGCCATCATGGAAAATATGAGGACAGATTAGTGGGGGGGGGGGGCTTTCCAAATAACATTAGCTCCTGATAGCAGAAAACTGAAAATTTTTTTACAAAATGACATTCCCTTTATTAAGGGACTGCAGCATTCCTGGCTTCCTTCTTGATCCTTCTGCATAAATGTCATTTTTGTAATAACCTTGTATTTATCTTCATTTTACAGATGAGGAAGCTGAAGCCCAGAAGAAATAGGTAATGCATGCCAAGTTACTGATTCCCAGGGATCTCAGTGCTCTCCCAGAATGGTCTACTTGCAAATCTGCACTCTTTCCATTGGGCCATGCTGCATTCAAGGTCCAGAGGTAAGTGGCACAGGATCCTGAACAAAGTCTCTGGCTATTAAAACCTAGAGGGTCAACTGCTACCAAGGTCAACAACAAACCCTCCATTGTGCATTCTGCTGGGTGTGTTTGTCCTTTGAACCTTCAAAAATGCCTGAGGATGCACTCTCCCTAATTAATCTGATCTCAGAGAAGATAAAGAACTAGCTAAGAGCCAGAGCTCATGGAAGGAACAGTAAGATGACTTCCATATTAGCCCAAGTAACAGTGGCCTGGGAATTCATCCTGGGTCTGAGGTGGGTGAGATGTCTCTCAAGGCAAACCCAGAAGGGCTAGGAGTCCACTCACCCTCCAGAGAAACTCCACACATTGAAAGAGTTGAAAGCCTAACTCTTGTCTGAAGCTCTCCCTGGGGATTCCTATGCAGGACCAAGAATATTTCTGGAACTCCTATCTGATGGATCCCCTCTGCCCTGGAGTTTTTAGTCTTCTATTTTTTAAATAAAAGGAACTAGTGAGAACAGTTCAACTTGTTACTTCCATTGGCTCTGCTAAAGTCAAAGAAGAAAGCCTCATGGGCCTCACTATCCTCGTTGCCACCCACACTTAGCCTCTATCTTCATTCCTTACCCTGGACACAAACCTGTTCAGTGATGGGGACAATGTGAAGTCAAAAAACATTGAAGACAGGGAAGTGGAACGAGGATGGACAGGGAGGACATGTTCTCACAGAGAGCAGTAGTAGTTCAACCACCCCCCTAACCCCCCAAAGGCGAGAACATCCACAGGCTTCCTACTACTGGTCCTGCTGTCACAGCCTCCACCTTCCTGAATCCTAAGGCCCAGGAGAATTTTCTCTCCCCTTTTTGTCCTGATGGGGGCACAAGTATTCCCTCAGCATCCAACGATCTGGAGGGAAAGTCCTGAAAACTGGCTAGAAGTTAGGAGCCAGAGTGTGCAGCTACCAGGGAGCAAGACAATAATAGCACAGTTGTTTTTTTAGAGGAAGAAATGGGGGTGGGATGAAGTTCCCAGCACAGATGAAGAAATAGGCCATTGATGCCTCCAAGCCTGAGGCCATGCCAATCACCCCGCAGTCATGTGCGCGCCTGTCATCTCGCGGGGACCCAGCCGCCCCTGTCCACACGCACTCTTGTTTACATTGTCCAGGGAATGATTTCCTTCTTCTCTTCACTTCAGTGTGTGACATACTCCTGAAGTTCAATGAGTCCATTTCTGACGTTGCTGCCTGCTCCGTCTTTTATGGCACTTCCCTGGGGTTCAATTTGTATAATTTCTAAAATCCTTCCCAAATCTCAACTTCCTGTGGGTCTGTTTTTATTTCCAGACTTCCTCCCTGTCCCTTCATTCTCTCATTTTTCTAGGACATAGGGAGAGTCCAGTAATCTTCCTCCCACCCAAATGGTGTAGGTTGGCTCCACTGCAAAATACAAAACCAGAGACCTGGCGAGAGGCAAGCTGACAATCCCAGCTCTCCTGCGGTCACTTACTCGTGAGTCCCTGCTACCGGCAGGCAGTGTCCTGCGCTGTACAATCCAGGGCCCGCTGGTCCCTGCAGCCCACAGCCCCTCGCCTCCCTGCCCAAGTAGCATGCTGTTTCCCATCTAGGTCCCCAGGGGAAAATGGAAATCCAAGAAACTGACACCAAACTCAGAAGTCAGAAAACACAAAACTTGAAATTTTTTAAAGATGGGAAGTTGCTTTCATTCCTCTGTAGATTTCAAGGAAAACTATGGATATTCTTTCTTGGAGAGGTTTGATTTTCCTTCCCACCCTAGGGAACTTTCTGAATCCACCACACAACTGTAAAGAAGTGGCCACGGCAGAGAGCAAAGAGTTAAATCAAGCCCAGACCTCAGCAATCTGTGTTCAATTTTGATAAAAATCTCTCTCGCTCTCCCTCGCTGCCCCCCTTCCTCCATCCCACAGCTCAGACACGTCTCTTTATGTTAGGAGTTTGCATCTTGTTTGGGGGATCACAGGAAGCACTCTAGGAGAACCTGGAGCTCACCCCATCATGGGCACATGTGGCAGAAACATCTATCCTGCTCTAGGTTCTGGGGCAGAGCTGGACACAGGGCCACAGCATGGGGCCACCACCACCTCCTCCATCCTCTGCATCCTTCTTACAATTACCTGCCACCAGACCAGATCCTTCCTTTCCCAGTTAAGTCAGAGACCCATGGCTGGAGAGGTCAGGACCACAAGCTGGCCGGAGGTCGAGTTTCAGTCACAAGTGCTGAGCGTCCCAGAGACTCCCTTTCGGGGGATGCTCCTTGGTTGTCCGTCCCACTGAACCAAGAACAAGAACCTCAGCACCGCTTGGGCTGCCCTGCTTGCCGGCCAGAGGCCAGGCCTCCAAGTGGAAGCTGGAGGCTTGTGAAGTCTCCTGTCCCACTGAGTGAAGGCACGAACTGGACTGGGAAGAGCCACCAGGGAAAAGTTGTCAGCTTGGGAGCCACCGTCTCCATCTGTCCACTTGTGACAACATAGGAGTCCGATTTCAAAGCCACACACACACACACACACAAAACCACTTTTTAAAAAAGTTTTCTAAAGACATTTCCTGTGTCCAGAGGTGCCAGTACAGACTCACTCACACAATCACAATGCAAAGACGCACAATCGCATCCACACACACCGGCATACGCAGGCCCCGGGACCCACTCCAGCGTCAGCGCTCCTGCAAACACTTTGGAGAGAGAAACAAAACAACCAGCCCGCGGAGGTGCTGCCTCTCCGGTGCGCGCTCAGCAGCCGAAAGAGCGAAGGCGGAAAGCGTGGCGCTGCCTCCCGCCGCCGGCCCGAGCGCGGCGCGGCACCTACCCCGAGGCCCCCATGGCGCGTCGCGGCTCCCGCAGCCCGGGTCCCCCGCAGGGCGGCCGCTGCTCTGCGCTCCGCCGCTCGGCTCTGTCCTCGACTGTACTCCCGAGGAGCCGGCGGCTCCCCTCCGCCCGGCCTCGCGCCGCCGCCCGCCCCGCTCTGACGTCAGGCGTCTTGGAGCGGGATATTTATGGCAAGGATACTCTGAATTTCCCTCGGTAGGGTTCTGATTGCAGTTCCTTGGGATTTGTAATTTTCACACTTTCAGACAGAGCGGAGGGGAGGCAGGGAGGGCGAGAGCGCAGGCAGGGCGAGGCACACAATGAGGGTCGCTGTTCCCCACTTTGGCAAGGAGACTTTTCAGGGCTCCCTCTGGTAGGAAGCATGTCAGGGTCAAGGACTCACAAGTGGCCACCTGCGCGGTGGGTTTCTCCTCCGCTGCTCCCCTGGGCAGCCGAGGCTGGTGGAAGGCCAGCTCAGCAGGAGGGGAAATCCCCTCTCCACCCAAGTGTCCCTTCTCCAAAGTTATGTCCCTAGAAGGTGCTGGCAAGGGAGGCAGAGATCAGGCACCGTCAGCAGCTAATTAGAAGCCCTGGTCCACACCCTAACAACTTTTCCATTTCTTCTTTGGGAGTGTGTGTATAAAAAAAAAAGTTTATTTTTATTAAATTATGTTCCACACTCCCTGCCTCTGTATAGCTTTTCCAACTCAGTGCCAGTCAATTCATCTTACTTCATTGCTTATATACATAGTTTGAGCCATTTACAATAGCTCTTATTCATACTTCTAAAAATTACGTTTCATTTTTTGAAAAATGTGATTGTGGCCCATCTCCTTGACTGGACTGGAAATGATCTCAGTCAAAAGTAACCGTCTCCTCCATGATTGCAAGAACCCTCCTGGCCAGTCAGTGATCTTCTCCCACTTCCCCCATACTCAGGAGTCCTACTATAAAGGACCTACCCCCTCCATCATCGTGGTGACTTGTTCAGAATCTTCTGGGCTTTGGGGTCTGGAATTCAATAGTTATTTCTCCAGTTTGCTGAAGGAGCTAGAGGAAATGGCTTAGTTTAGGGACCATCCTTCCAGTATGTTTTATTCTTCATGGCTTCCAAGGATTGGAGAATGAACTTTAAAATGGCACACATGATATGCAAATTATTTATAGTTAGATAACATAATTGTGTAGATGTTCAGTTCCCATTAATGAGAGGAGGCAAGGAAAAACGAAAATCATCATTAAAGCAAATTCTCGTAAAACCTTCTGTTGTGGAATGGTGTGGCCACAGAGGTGTCCCTTACCCACAGTTACAGTGTAGGAGGGACTCTAAAACTTGGGATGCATTCACCCTTTCATTGCAGATTAGGGCTGATTGTCAGAAAGAGCCAAGTTTTGGGATTAGCCACACTGTTTTGATGTGAGCCACAGAGGGCCCCAGAGACCTGCTGTTTGGTCACTGTTGGGTTGTTCTCCTGAGCATCATATTTCACTGCCTGCCCCCATCTTCTCCCTCAAGACAAGGCTCCATTGGCAAAGTGAGTTCTACCCTGCAGCCAACACTATGAACTGACTTCCAGAAGCCATTGGCAAGCCCCTTCTCCCTTGCTTTCCTGGAGTAAAGAAGCCAGAAATCTGCAATCTTCACCATCCCAGGTTCCTTGTAGCCAGGGATAGCTGTGAGACCCAGTTCTGGCCAGTGAGATTGGAGTGCAGAAGGCAGGAAAGTAGGAGATGGGACCCTAGATGACATTCATAAGTGGCTCCACCTTCTTCAGATTTCTTGTTATATAAGAAAGAGAAACCCCTGCATGTTTATTATCCTTGAGCCTTCTGCCATTTATGGCCACATGGAATCTTACCTGATGTACTCATCAATTCACTGAAATATTGGAAAAATTACTGAGCATTGACTTCGAGTGCGGCAATGATTTTTAACATAACTACTTGCATTTACTTAATTATTTATAGTTTCCAAAACCTAGCTCATATATATCTTCTCTGAACCTCACATTTTTGGAAATTACAATTATAACCTCTTTTTGTTGTTATTATAAGATAGATCTGTGATAAGAGTCCTGCTCAAGACAACACAGTCAGCAAATGAGGGAACTTGGACCCTAATCTAGCTTTCTTACTCCAATTCTGTATATCTTCTGCAACATCTTTAATAACACAACAATAATTTAAAAAAAAAAAAAACCCAATAAAGAATCCTTTTTCCCCCCAATCATTGTGAATTCAATTTAATTCAACCAGGTTAAAACCAACTGCAAGTAAATTCTAGAACTGAAAAGTGCTACAGTCCACTCACAATTAAGTGCAGTTGCCTTCCTTCGCTAAACCCCTCCCTTCCCCAGCTACCCTCTGACATCCTGCCCTAAATCCCTGCAGCTGCTCTAAGGTCATGTGGACTCTTAGGTGCCTCCAGTCTTGACATTCCTCATTCTCACATCCTTTGAAATGCTGAGACCTTCCCTCTCTCAGAGCACTCCCCTCTCCTCTCCATCCCTCCTGCCCTTCTCCTCCTAGTGCCTCTTCTTCCCCTTTCCTGAGCATCACAGATTTCCTCTAGTGATCCCACCCCTTTTTTAAAGATATTTTTTGAGACGTTGAGAGACCTTTAATTTTGCTGGTATGGTGGTACTGAAGAATCGAACCCAGTGCTCCCACATGCTAGGCAAATGCTCTGCCACTGAGCTACAGCCCCAGCCCCGATTCCTGCTCTGTCTTAATTCCACCATATGTTTACTGACGGTCTGAGAAAGGCAACCATTGGCTCTATACTTCCGTCTATATTCCTAGCACCATTTTCCTCCCAACTTCAATCCTTTCATTCCAACTGTTTATTGGCTGTCTTTCTAGTATATTAGATAAACAAGATCTTTTATTAATTGTTACTGTAAAGAAAAAAGGATGCAGTGACTCAGGAGGCTGAGGCAGGAGGATCATGAGTTCAAAGCCAGCCTCAGCAATGGCAAGGCCCTAAGCAACTCAGTGAGACCCTGTCTCTAAATAAAATACAAAATAGGGCTGGGGATGTGGCTTGGTGGACCCCTGAGTTCAACCCCTGGTACCCCCCCTCAAAAAAGAAAAAGGATGCAGAAGAGTTCCTGAGGCATAAGAGAGCTTTATGACAGACCCCTTTCTATTTATCAGGAGCTATGGTGCAACCACCCTCCCTAGGAAATCACACACAGACTCTAATTGCCCAGGATTGGAGGAAACGTACGGAATTGAAATGAGCAGCAGCAGAACAAGTGGGGATGAGCGACTCCAGTCCAGGCAAAGCGAGAGAGAATAGGATTAAAGAAGAGGTGAGGTGGGGCTGCAGACTTAGGGGTGGCAGGTTGGGGGTGTGACAAGGATGGGAACAGGGGAAGAGAGGCTGAGGAGCCACAGGACACCCCAGGTCTGGGAGTCATCCCCATCCGTGACCAGGTGATCTTAGTAAGAAGCAAAGGATGTCCACGTCAGTGCTTTGGAGATGTTTTTGAGGTTGGTAAGTCTGAAAGTGTCCTCTCCAAGGTCCTCTGTTGACCCTCCACCCCAACTCTACCAGAGAGCCCTAACATAGGTGGGGGTTTCTCTTATTCTCAGGAAGCACCAGGCATGGTCTTCCATCTTTCTTCCCCTTTGTATTCCAGAACTGTTCCCTGAACATACATGGAAAAGGTATGCAGCACAATACCCGTCTGGAAAATTGTACCTGCTTGGTGCAGTACCTTCAAACCGCTCAGTGAGCTTGACACAGCGTCCAAAGCTCAATACGTCCTTCCAAGGCACAGCCTATCATGGAGGGAAGCAGGCTTCACAAAGCCTCCTCCTCGCTCACTGGCTGAGGGTAGAGCCCTAGTCTGCATGAGCTGTAGCAGCACTCTGGAAAGACTAATGAGAACACCAAGAATATGTCATCTAACCATATGATGCTCTCCATGAATAACATATGCCTGCTCTGATTGACTGATATGGGCTATCAGTGATGAAGTGGATCAAATGTTAGAATCAGAGAACTCTGCTAAATCCCCAGCCCCACTGCTATGTGACCTTAGCATGGCAAGTAACTTTCTAAAGCTTACTGTCTGTGATGATTAATTTCATGTGTCAACTTGACTGGGCTGTGGTACCCAGATACTGAGTCCAACATTATTTTGGATGTTCCTGTGAAAGTGTTTTGTTCAGATAAGACTAACATTTAACACCACTTGGGCTGTCAGAATCAACCCGCTGAACCCCAGGGTGCTCTGCTCAGGGAGAGGGTGAACTCCATTTTTAAGGATGCTATTAATACATAGAAGGCAGAAGTATGTTCTGAACTGGACCCAGTTTATCACAAACACATCATTCATCAGGTTTTCTGACCATGGGTCTGATCATAAACTGATCATGCTTTTCTCACTGACAATAAAGTCAATATTCTTCATTTTTTAGGATAGCACTTGTCGACTGCTATCATCTAACAATCACTTCCAAGGATACACCTAAAGAGAGAGAAAGCCCATGTCTACCACAATTTCTTCCAACAAAGTGCCTTTCAGCAGGACATGAACTGGATGTCACAGCAGCTTGAAGATACTTTAGTCCCCCTTTGTCATGAAGTATAATAGAAAGTCCTCAGAATAGGGCTTTGGAAAATCCTCGTTTTGATCCCAGTTCTGATTCTTGCAGCTAAGAGTATCATTTAGCTTCCCTGCAAAATACTGATTAGCAGGAGAATCTATCCCGTGGTGCTAGAGTGAGGATTACATGAGGGGATATCTGTACCTTACAGATGTCCACTGTTCTTCAATACCTTTTCCTTTCTTCCCCCTCTTTCCTATCGCCAACTCCTCCCCACCTCCAACACACCCCATTCCTCTGTTCGTTAATACCAAGTATGCACTTAACATTAACATTCAATTCCCCAGGTTCCTGGAATCCTGTTTTCTGCAAATCTTTGCCCAGAGTTAAGAAATCTCCCCCGGCTCAGACATGACCACACCAAATAGGCAGCAATTGGAAAATTGCCCCCCCCCCCAAAGACTGTCTCCTTTGGAGGCAAGGGACTGCATTTTTGAGGCGCCTTCTCAGGTTGTTTGCAGCAGCTTTGAGGGTCAGCTCTGCTGCCTTGCCTACGTCAGAACCTTAAGTGTTTAACCACAAGACACACAATCCTGGGACAGCTTGGCGGCAGCCCTCCACCTCCACCCCCACAGTGAGGCCAGCCACGCGTGCGTCTAATCTGGTATGTGGCCCCCTTCAGAGGCCAGTAAGGCAAACTCTGACCTAATGTACCACACCTGGCCAGATGTGGGAAGGAACATCAGGCAGTGAGCAGGGTGCCTGAGTGGGCCGGGAAGGGGTGGAATTCTTTCCTGACACCCTCAAAACAGTCTGTGATCAGAGTCTAAGGTCCCTAGGCTGGAGAAGGCCATACCTACTAGTAGACAGAGCTGCCTATCTCTGTCACTTCTTCTGTGCACCATCATGATCATACACTATCTTGCACTATCATGATCATACACAAACTTACATTTTATCCCCATTTTCAGTAGCTGAAAACTCTTAGAAAAATAATGCTCAGAGCCAAGTGCTCCAGTCATTTTTCAGGATGAGATTGTATCTGGGGATATTTAAAAGAGAGAAATCTTCCCAAGAAATATATTGGGGGTAAAGATGGGCAAAATACACACACACACACACACACACACACACACATTGCAAAATCATCTGAGACTGTTTGCAATGTTCAGCTAGCTGTGACTTGGGTTGCCATATATGTGTGTGTGCAATTGAACAGGACTTTTGGAAGACTGAGGGACTCCAGGAGAAGCACGACATGTTTCATCATTCATTGGTTTTGTCTTTTGAAGGAAAATATCTTAAAAATGGTGAAATGATGATGTTAAGAATCTGTTCTTAATTGCCACTCGGTAAGCTCGCAGTCTGTTTCATCCCATTCACTCCTTCTGGAAAGTTCCCAGCAACTGGTCTCCTCAGCTGTGTGTACACAATCACACACACAGATAAAACTTACCCTGAATGCCCTCAGAAGGGCACAGGACATCTGCATAACACATCCTTAACACGTCCTTCTCTGTGTTAAATGTTCATAAACACAGATTTTTACACATGGGGGGTGGTTCATAAGCACCTAATAAGCTTGTTTTACTACTGCATATCTGTGGTTTGGGACTCTAGTGTGAAGACTTTCTTACCTTCCTTAAAAGAAGGAAAAGAAGAAACAGCAGCAAAGCACCCCTCCTGTGATGCCTTCATCCATTCATTCCTGCAGAGCACCAGGAAATATAGAAGTCCTGAGGCCAAGATGAACAAGATGGGCACCCCCAGAGGGGATCCACCGCCCTCCAGAGGAACCACACAATCCAGCTCTGTTACATTCAGGTTTTAAAAAATTACAAATGTTTGAAACGTTCAGAACTGCTTTATTCCAGAGGTCAAGGACAACACATGGCTGTCCTGAGGGTAGCTCTCTGGATGTGGAAGAAAATAGCTGCCCTTTCCACTCATCCCTTTAGGGTCAAAATTTCAAAAATGTCTCCTACAGAAACTAATCCCTTGAAATGGTTTGCCAAAAAGATGAGGGAGGGGCTCGGCCTAGTCAAAAAATTTGATAAAAATCATGTACTTTACTGCTGTCCCACAACCTCACAGTTTGTGTCAGCATATCCAAGGTTCTGAGATTCCCTGTAGCAAGAGGGACCTGCCCGACTTTGCTTAGCACGGTATTCCTCCAAGTTATTTCCTCACAGGAGCCATTTTTCACATAACATCTATGAAGAACCATAACTTTAAGAAACGTTGTTTAGTCTGAACGGGACTAGGAAAAGTCTCTGAAAATAAACACGAGTGTAACAGGATGCTGAATTGGAATTTTTAATGAAGCAGCAAGATCCAATAGATAAGAACCTCTAAAATAATGTTTCAGAGTAAGAAGCTGATTTTCAAAAGGAAATATCTGAGAACCCAGCTTCATGCTTCTAAAACCCCCCTTTTATAAGGAGTTTATAAAAAGCTGTGGAAGCATGTTGGGTGAGAAAGAATGGCATGAGGATTTCTTTGAGACACCTGCACTGAGTTTCTTTTCCCCACCTACAACAAGGAGAGCTGTAGAGGTGTGACTCAAGGACCCCACCTAAGTGCTCCCAAAAGTTGGAATTTGGGGACCACGTTGAACTTCAGCCTTGGAAATCTGGAAGAAAAGAGACATAGATGGTGACTTGATTTGCTGGTGGATGAAAGACTGGCACTCCTTGAACTTGCCAGGACAAGGATTAAATACTTGTTTTCTAGGACCATATGTGGTCAATAGGAGAGAGAAAGCAAACCTGGAGCTCTAAATAGATCTTAGACAAAAAGACTACCACTCCTTGGGAGAATTATTGAATCACAGTATCAAGAGTTGGTATGAAGTGGACTTTTAGAAAACCAAACCAAGTGGAGGGGAATCAGTTAAAAGAAGAGAATGCACAACCAAGGTCATAAAGGATCAGTTAGAGGGGCCAATGGAATTGAACCCACCAGAGAGCTCAGGAGAAAGTGTCTGGTGGAGCCATTTGCAACTGTACTAGTCAAGTGAAAACTTCTCTGTGGGAGGAGGGACATCTAGCTATGGCTGAGTGAGGAGATCAACAACCTGATCTCCCAAAGCCATATAAATCTGATTATCATTGACAGAAGCAGTCATTTCAGCACTCTGGACATCAGCCAAAGACAAAGGACAACCTAAGAAGAGTTTCTACTTTAAAAACTGTTGAACTTAGGGTAAGAATTGTAGGACTCCAGTGCTGTAGGTTGAGGTTGGGTCAGATCCTTTGTTCATCACTACACTGTGCAAACACGAGGAAGTCCACCTGATAAATAAAAAAATTAAAAACAAAACAAAGCAGAGACATCAATGTCTGCATACTGCACATCTTACAGTTTTAACCAAGTAAAAAGTAAATTTTCAAATGAAACAATAGCAACCTTCCAGGGGTAACAAAATTAGAAACAAAAGTTGCTACAACAGGTTCTCTTAAATGTTTAGTTTTCAACAAAAATTACAAGACACACAAATAGTACAGTCGGATCCATATGTGAGAAAAAATGCAATCAATTTATATTGTCTTGAATGTCCTAAAATGCTGGATTTAGCAGATAAAAATTTAAAATCAGTCACTATAAATGTTTTTAAAAAGCAAAAGAAAGCAATGTTTAAAGAATTAGGAGAGAGTGACAACAATGAATAAACGAAGAGATTCTCAATTAGGACACAGCAACTATAAAGAAGGGATCCAAATGAAAATTAATGAATTGCAAAGTACAACTTAAAAAAAATTCACTAAAGGACCAAAAGATCATTCAAGATGGAAGAAGAAGGAATAGGTGAACTTAGGGATGAATCAATAGAAGAATACCAATCTGAAAAACAGAAGAAAAAGGAATGAAACCTCAGAGATCTTTGAAATAACATAAACTGTGCCAAAATTCACAGATAGAAATCCCTGGAGAGAGGGAAAAACATTTGAGCATAAAATTTCTGAAATTTAATGAAAAGTTTGAATCTAGTGATTCAAGAAGCCCAATAACCTCTAAGTGGGGTAAGCGTATATAAAGGCATAATTAAATAAGTCATAGTCAAAATCTTTCTCTTCTTTTTTTTTTTTTTTTTTTGTTCCCAGAGATTGAATTTAGGGGCACTTAACCACTGAGTCACATCCCCAGCCCTATCCCTATTTTGTATTTTATTTAAAGACAAGGTCTCACTGAGTTGCTTAGCACCTCACTATTGCTGAGGCTGACTTTGAATGCACGATCCTCCTGCCTCAGCCTCCCGAGCCCCTGGGATTACAGGTGTGTGCCACCACGCCCAGCAGCCAAACTCTTAAAAAACAAAGAGAAACTCTTCAAGAAAGTAAAGAAAAAATAACATACTAGGGAACATCAACATGATTAATGGTTGACTTCTCATCTGAGCAATGGAGACCAGAAAGCCGTAAAATAGCACAGTGTTTTAAAAAATACTGTGACCTAGTCAGGTATGGTGGTACACACCTGTAACATCAGCAACAGAAGGCTAAGGCAAGAGAATCACAAGTTCAAGGTCAGCCTCATCAACTTAGCAAGTAAAGTACCAGATACTTTATCAAAATAAAAAAAATAAAATAAAAGGTCCAGGATGTAGCTCAATGGTAAAGTGCCTCTGGGTTCAATCCCTAGTATCAAATAAATAAATAAATAAAAATATTGTGAACAAATAATTCTACATTCAGCAAGATAGTCTTTTAAAAATTAGACAAAATAAGTTGGGCACAGTAGCACACACCTGTAATACTAGTGGCTTGGGAGCTGACGTGGGTGGATCATAAGTTCGAAGCCAGCCTTAGCACTTAACAAGGCCCTAAGCAACTTAGTGAGACCCTGTCTCAAAATAAGAATTTAAAGGGCTGGGGATGTGGCTCAGTGGTTAAGTGCCTCTAGGTTCAATCCCTGATATCAAAATAAATAAATAAATAAATAAATAAAGACAAAATAACTGCCAAAATGTAGTCCTAAAAAAAAAGAAAGAAATCAAAATGATACCCTTAAAAACTTATTTATCACAGAAAGAAAGTAGTCAAAGAGTAATAAGAAACAACCAGAAAAAATAGCAAAATGTTAATAAAAAAAAATCCAACCATAAAAATAAGCATATTAAATATGAATGGCCTAAAACCTGATAAAAAGGCAGAGATTATCAACTGTATTTAAAAGCAAGAATCAACTGAATACTCTCTACAAGAAACACATCTTAGATTCAAAGATACAAATCAGTTAAAAGCAAAAGGATGGAAAAGAACATATCATACAAACAGTATCCATAATAGCACTGGAGTGGCTATATTAATATCAGACAAAAATAGACTTCAGAACTGGTAATAGTATCAGAGACAAAGGAAAATTTATAAAGATAAAATGGTCAATCCAGAAGTAAACCATAGCAAATAACAGAACCCAAAAATTCAGAAAGCAATAAGTGACAACTTATGAAGAAAAATAGAAAGTTTAACAATGATAGTTGAAGATTTCAATATCCCACTCTCAATCTATTATTAAGACAGTGGGCAGTAAATTGGCAAGCATACGTATGACTTGAACAACTATACCAACCAAGCTGACATAACGAACATTCTGTGTGTGTGTGTGTGTGTGTGTGTGTGTGTGTGTGCATGTGTGCCTGCTATGGTTTGAATGTGTCTCCTGCAAAACTCAGTTATTACCAATGTGATAGTAATAAGAGTTGGAGTTTTTCAAAGGTGATTAGGCCATGAGGGCAACTCCCTGTGAAAGGGATCAAGCCCTTATTAAAAACCCTTCCTGTAGCACTTGGCTAACTTGCCATCTGCCTTCCACCATGTGAAAATACAGCATTTCTCCCCTGCAGAGCTTGCAGCCCTTGCCAGAAAACCAAATCCACCAGCACCATGATCTTGGACTTCCCAGCCTCCAAAACTATGAAAAAATGAATTTCTGTTCTTTATAAATCACTCATATAAATCTCTCATATAATCTCTCATATAATCACTCACATAAATCTCTATTATTCTATTATAGCAGCCCACATGGACTACAACTCTGTGTGTGTGTGTGTGTGTTAATTTATTTTATGGGTTTGTATCCATAATAGCAGGGGAGTAGCTATATTAATATCAGGCAAAATAGCATTCAAAACTGGAAATAGTATTAGGGACAAAAAGGATATTTTAAAAAGACAAAATGGTCCATACATCAGAATGATACAATAAACAATAACAGAACCCAATAACACCTGGAGAATGTTTCAGATGTGCTTGGAAACCATATGCATTCCTCAGCCCTCAGGTGACTACCTTATTGCAAAATATCTTTCTCTAATACCATTTCTAGTCTAGCACACTGGAATGTTCTCCAGGAAAAAAACATGTACAAGGCTATAAAACTTAAAATCAATGTGCTTAAAAGGATTGAAGTCTTATAAATTACAGAATTTGACTATATTGGAATTAAAACTGTAAAACAACAACAAGAATAAATCTGGGAAATCCTCAAATATATGGAAATTAAGCAACATACTTCTAAATGCTCTTGCATTAAGAAGATGCAGTGTTGTTAAGATTGCTGTGGTTTGGATACGGTTCAAGTGTATCCCCCAAAGTTAAGTGTGCTGGAAGCTTGGTTCCCAAGTATGGCGACGTGAAAGGCATTAGAGCCTCTAGGAGATGGAATCTAGGAAGGCGGTTAGGTTGTGGGTCATGGGTCAGAAGGGATTAATGATGGCCTCAGGGAGGGAACTAGTTCTCATGAAAGTGGTGTGTTATCAAGCAAGGCCACCCAACGTGCATGGCCCCTTCTGCACACAGCCAGTGTCCTTTCTACTTGTTTACCATGTGGTGACACAAACAGGGTGGCTTTCACCAGAGCTGGAACCATGCTGTTTGGAAATTCACCAGATATCATGAGTCAAATAAGCTTCTTTCCTTTATACATTACCCAGCCTCAGGTATTTTTCTATAACAACACAAAACAGAAAAAGACAAGGATATTTATCCCTTCAAATTTTCAGCAGAGTTTTCTGTTTTTTTATTTTTTTAGCAAAGAAAAAATTAAAATTTATATGGAAATGTAAAGGACCCAGAATAAGCAAAACAAATTTGAAAATGGAGAACAAAGTCAGAATATCAACACTACATGATTTCAAAACCCACTATAAAGCTACAATTATCAACACAGTATGATATTTGAAAAAGAATAAACCCCCCCAAAACATAAATCAACTACACAAAACACATGGGAATATTCATCATGGCATGTTTATAATAATAAAAAAAAAACCAGTAACCACCCAAATAGCTATCATCTGGTGAGTGGATAAATAAGACATGGTACATCCATGCAATAGAACAGTATTAAGCAACAAAAAGGAGCAGATTTACGATGCATGTCACAATGTGGATGAACTTCCAAAACATCATGCTAAGTGAGAGAATCCAGGCACAAAGTACTGCATAGGTATGATGTCATTTATAGGAAATGTCCAGAAAAGGCGAATGCACAAAGATAGAAAACAGATCAGTGGTGGCCTTGGACTAGGAAAAGGGGTTCACATCAGATGTGCCTGGGAATAATTTTTAGGGTTATGGAAATGTTCTGACAATCAAAATCACAATGGTCTAGAACTCCGTGGTTCTACTAAAAATCACTGAGGTGCACTTGCAAGGGGTGAATTTATGGTCTGTCAATTATGGAATGTAAACAAACTTTGCTTGTTTGTTTGTTTTTCCTCTGCTCCTTCCTCCCAACTCCAATCCTGGTGGGTAGAGCAAGAGTCAGGTCAGAAGAAGAGAAGGGTGCTGACAGTCTTTCCCAAAGACAGCTACACTGTGGCCAATTTCAGCCAGAGAGAAGGGGGTGTGGGGAGAGAGGGCCAGAGAGAGAAGAAGGGAGCCTTAACTTAACTCTCAATCGAAGTGCTAACTAATAAGCCAAATTGGAAATTTTAAGCTGAGACTACGTTTCACTCCCTAACATGTTTGCAGAACTTTCTGTCAACTACTAATGACTGAAGAGTTACTGAGTCTGAGTTTTTACATAGTAATAGGGGAGAAAAATACACACCATAGGTAGGAGAAGGTAGCAGGAGACAAAAGTAGAGTTGATTTCATGACCATCACCCATGAAATCTTATTTTTTAACCTCTGATTATGCCAGGATCAGAAACAGAGCAACGAGGACACAGATTCAGGAATATAATTAGGTTCAAAGTGTTTGGGAACCATAGAGATTTGAACTCAGAATTTTTTAGATCTGACTTTGAGTCTTAACTTGGCTATTTAATAGCCATGTAGCTTTGGGAAAATCGCTTAATCCCTCTGATATCAAATCCCTTATGTTTGAAATGAGGTTAGTAGTATATACCTAAAGGGGTTACTGTAAGAACTAAGAGGGTGATAGATACAATAGGATTTTGAAAGAGCATCTATCTGTCTAGCTGTAGTCAGGGTTCAATCAAGAAAGATGAACCCAACATCTCTAGCAATTAGAGAAATGTGAATTCAAACTACATGGAAATTCCATTGCACTCCAGTCAGAATGGCAATTATGAAGAATAAAAGTAACAATAAATGTTGGCAAGGATGTGGGGAAAAGGATACACTCATTCATACATTGCTGGTGGGACTACAAATTGGTGCAACCACTCTGGAAAGCAGTATGGAGATTCCTCAGAAAACTTGGAATGAAAAATTTGACCCAGTTATCCCACTCCTTGGCATATACCCAAAGGACTTAAAATCAGTGGTATGATCACATCAATGTGTATAGCAGCTCAATTCACAATAACTAAACTATGGAACTGACCTAGATGCCCTTCAACAGATGAATGGATAAAAAAAATGTGATGTATATTTCGAATATTACTCAGTCATAAAAAAGAATGAAATTATGGTCTTTGCAGGTAATAGGTGGAACTGGAGACTATCATGCTAAGTGAAATAAACCAGTCCCCCATGCTAAGTGAAATAAACCAGTCCCCCAAAGCCAAAGGCCTAATATTCTCACTGATATGCAGATTCTAACACACAATAAGGGGGGAGGAAGGAATAATAGAAGTTCATTGGATTAGACAAAGGGGAATGAAGGGAAGGGAGGAGGGATGCGGATGGGAAAGACAGTAGAATGAATTGGACATAACTTTCCTGTGTTCATATATGAATACACGACCAGTGAAACTCCACATCGTACAACCACAAGAATGGAAAATTATACTCCATGTATGTATAATATGTCAAAATATGCTCTAGTGTCATGTATATCTAAAAATAATACATTAAAAAAGCAAGATGAACCACTCTGAGTGACATAAAATTAAGTGATTATTATAGTGAGGAGGCCTACTGTGTGTCAGCTGGGGGTGTGGATGGAAGAATGAGGATGCTCTCTATTGAAGGTTGCCGTGTCCACATCAGGTATTGGCCTGACATCTGCAGAGCCAGAAGTGGGGTGTGAAATATGGGTGTGAAGTAAGGGAGACCAAGGCTCAGCTAAAACCTGGAAGGGCAAATTGGAGGGATTTCTGCATCTCACCACCTCTATGCTCCATGACACAAGTGACCTGCAGGATAAGCTGGCAGCTCCATCTGTACCTGGCCAGGGACTCAGAAAAGGAAGAAGAGCTCCAGGTGAGAGTCCACACAGCTTCTAGCTTTACCCACAGATCTCACCACGAGCCTGAGTTCCAACAGCACCTGCCCTGCAGTGGCCTACAGAGCCTAACATGACATTATCTCCACTCTAATCTTTCAAATCTTATGCAAATGAGGCCAATCCTAATCTGAAACCATACAGAGAAGAGAACTCTGGGAAACACAGGTTAGCTTAGCTAAGTGGAAAGGTAGAAAAAAAGCCACACGGTCCACTCCATAAAAACCTGGCAGCCAAACATATTTCTTTGAACCACACTTAATGCCCACTTTGCCTCACGTGATGAAATTGCCTCATGTACCATCAGAGCCACAGTGACCTTCTCCCTTCCCTATGAAACAGTATACGAAGTTTGGGTTTTGGCTTTGTTTTGTTATTTAATCTGTCTGTGGGTGATGTTCATGCCTTTTGCAGCTGAGTAATTCAAATACTAAGATACAAAGTTAACTACCATTAACACATCTTATTTTAGATGGTAAAGAAGTGGGAGAGGGAAAAAAGGGAGATGTAGGCTAATCTATTCACAGAAAAATAAGAAAGAAATGCTCATCATTATTACAGTTCTCATTTCTGCAGTTAGGCATATGGTCCGAGATGGATGGGTAGCTACCTTCTTCTATTACCCATTCAATATTCACTTTGCCCTCAGTAAGTGGCCAGGCTCCTTGCCTGATGGGGTGACCCATCATCCCCACAGGGTCTGGGCATGAACAGCCCAGCCTGCACCAGGCCCTTGTACTTGACCTCTGACTTTTATCACAGCACACTGGAGGACCAGGAGTTCCCCCAAAGAATCTCCTGCATCCCAGACATCCCACTTACTCCTCTTTATCCCCACCGCGGAGAAAGCAGCAGCCAACGTCCCTCGACAAGATCCAGCACTGCCGTGAGCTCAGCAGTACCATCTTTGTCTGCTGATACCCGGCAAAAGGAGCCCGAAGAGGTCAGAAGGCAGTCCTAACTTCCGGTTTAACCGAATCAGTACTGTAGTGAATGTGCTCCTCCTTTGGAAACTAAACCCTTTAGACAAAGGAGCCCACAGGTTCAGGGACAAGGAACAAAATTTTCACTAGTGGTGATAGCGAGGGACACACCTCCCATTCCCATGCCTTGATTCCAGGACCCCTGAATCCTGTCTATGGGAAAAAGAGCACTAACATTACTCAGGGCTCTCCAGAGAAACAGAAACAATAGGCTATATATAGACATATAAGAGATTTATTATGAGAATTGGCTCCCACGATTATGGAGGCTGAGCAGTCCCACACTCTGTCATCTGCAAGCTGGAGAACCAGGGAAGCTGTCGTAACTCAGGCTGAGACCCAAGGCTTGAGAACCAGAGGTGCTGCTGCTGTCAATCCTAGAGTCTGCAGGTCCAGGAACCAGGAGCTCTGATGCCAGAGGGCAGGGGAAAGGGGAGGTCCCAGTGCATGATGTAGAGAGAGAGGGAGAGAGAGAGGGAGAGAGAATCCTCCTTCATGCCCCCTTTGGTCCCCTTCAGGTCCTTAGTGGATGAAAAGATGTCTGCCCACGTTGGTGAGGGTGGATCTTCTTCATTCAATCTACCAATTCATATGCTAATCTCCCCCAGGAGCACCCTCATCTACACACCGGAACAAAATGAAAATGAAGGTCCCCTGGTTAAAAATTATTAAGAATTTCAAGACAGAGACAGTCAAGCATTAAACCAAAGAAGGACCCCTTCTGAGTACAGGCCCCGTGAGACTGTACAAGTCACAAACACATGCAGCTAGCTCTAAGCGGGACTTTGGGCCTTGGTACCTGGGTCACTTGTTCATGCAATTTCCTTGTGTCTCAGGAGCAGCTTGAACCCAAATGCATGGGTACCAACCATTTCCCTCTGATGATGCAGTGACGCATGCACAGCCATCTTTATGGTTCAATGTGTCAGACAAAGACACTGGGTTCATGATGGGCCACTTAGTTTACAAGGTAACCAGCCTCAACTTACTAGGTCCCAGGAGTAAGACAAAATCATCTCTCAAAGAAGAGCCATCATCCACACACTGGGTGGCACATCATTGCTCAAAATTCCAACAGTCTGTGCCAAGATTCACATAGTAATGCCCAGCAAAGGCTTCATAGAGCAGCCAATATAGCACAGACGCTTCCAGTACCACTGGCTATGCTGGGTCATACATTCCAAATGGCAAAGCAACTCACACAGCAGCCTAGATCTGTCGAGGTGCCTTCTCCTGTTCTCTGGATCAAGAGAAGTGACCCAGAGTGATACACAGGTTCCTTTACACACGGGCCACAAGTGTGCCCACAAAGCAGAACAGACCGGAAACTCGAAGAGATCCCTCTAACTCCCTCATCACCAAAGACACATTGCTCCAGGGACAAGATGTTTAGTGAGCAGCCCTGGATCCTGGAACAGAAAGGTCAAATGTTAAAAGTCTGAAAGGCTGAATGGTACCATGGTTAAGGCTGAGCACTCCAGAGTCAGAGGGCAAGGATCCCTGACCCCAGTCTCAGCCCCACTGCTTGCACATTCTGTGAATTTGGGCCAATCCCTTTTAACTTAACCTCTCAGAGCCTCAGAAGGGGTAATAATAGTTACCTGTTGATTATGCCTACTAATAGCTGTTATAGTTATCTAGTAGCTGTAATAACCTCGTAAGGTTGGCATAAAGATCAAACGAGCACCCATGGGAAAACAGGGTCAAGGCACAGAACAAGGATTCAACAAATGACTGACCCTTCTTGCAGATGAAGGGAACACAGAAGCCACTGGGTTGGGGTAGGAAGAGATCAATGAGGGAGACTCACCAAAGGATTGTCGATTACATATGGAGGTTGGACTCTACGTGCTTCCAACTTCACCCTCAGTGGGAAAGGAGCCAGCCTAGGACGTGCTCCAGTTACTGCTCTGTCATTCCAAGCTGGGAGACCATGGGCGACTCATGCATAATCTCTAGTCCTCTGCTATCTCAGGGGTAAAGAGTAGGGGCTGAGCTCCATGATTTCCTGGGCCTCTCCCTTCCTGGCAGTCTCACTCCTACTTGCCACTCAATGTACAGCCCTGCCTCCTCATAGCCACAAGAGCCCACCCATGGTCCCAGCAGAGAGAGCACTGGCCAAGTCCCTGCGGCTCTTTGCCCCAGAAGCGGGTTCAACAAAGACGACGAAGAGGTTTCTGTATTTATTAAGGCCCTGGCAATGGCTCCCACACAGACAACTGAACTATTTTAAGCCCCGGCTATTTTCTTTTTCTTTTGAAGAGTGGGTGGATTTTAAGACAAACAGACTAATGAGGTATATGTTAGCATTGCCACAAAAGCAAAACAGTCGGATTTCCCAACGCAGCCCCAAGTTTGGGCTTGGAATTTGGAGGATTAGAAGGGAAGCCCAGTGGTCATTCCATTTCTCACGCCCCAGGGTCTTAGCTTTCTAACCCACCAGCCTCTCTAAGCCTAGCAGGGGGAGTCCCTGTGAGGGTCTCTACTCTGGGGGCAGGGGACAGCCTACAGTGAGATTCCCTCTTTCCACCCTCTAGGCCTTAAGTTAAGAGAAAAGACACCACAGACACTTAAGCAATTAGGGAATAATTTAAAACAAATGTGTACTGGAGTCCACACACAGAAAAGAGGACTCGGCTCAGCACAGCGTAGCAAGAGGATTCCTAATGCCCCATCTTTCACTGGGGTGGAGATTCCTCCCACACTAAACACACCCAGGATTCCTGCGAACCTCTCTCTCTCTCTCTCTCTCTCTCTCACACACACACACACACACACACACTCCTCATTATTTTATTTGCTGTTCCAAAGAAATCTCTAGCCCATTACAGCTGCCCTTGAGCACAATTTCCCTGGCATATCAGCTAAATAAATTTTGGCTACATATAGCAGAGGATCCAAAATAATAGTAGCATAAAGGAAAGAGAAGTTTATTTCTTTCCTTTTTTTGGGGGGGGGGGGTACTGGGGATTGAATCCAGGGGCACTCAGCCACTGAGCCACATCCCCAGCCCAATTTTGTATTTTATTTAGAGGCAGGGTCTCACTGAGTTGCTTAGGGCCTCGCTAAGTTGCTGAGGCTGGCTTTTAACTCGTGATCCTCCTGCCTCAGCCTCCCAAGTGCTGGGAGGATTACAGACATGCACCACCGGGCCAGGGTTTTTTTTTGATGATGCCAGGGATCAAACAGGCCTTTGCACATGTTCAACTAGCACTCCACCCCTGAACTACATCTCCAGCCCCAAAGGTTACTTTTTATTCACAAATAAGCAAGAAGTCCATTTGTAGAGAGTCGGAGGCTGGGTACTAAGGGTGTGAAGATGTACTCAGAAGGCAGCAAGGACAAAGCTGCCCCGTTGGACCTCCCAGGGACGTGACTCTGACCTTGAACTTTTATCAGTTAGACAAGGAGAAGGGTATCGGCTCCAACCTGCCTATTGGGCTTTTATTCATCCTACAAAATATCCGCTGAGTGCTCACTGTGTGCTGGGCACTATACTGGTGCAGGGCGCAGATCTCAGACCACCAGTGTTCTCAAGAAGCAGACGGAAACCATGGCACCTTTTTCAACATGGCTGCCACCAACCAAGTAGCAGCCAGTCACACTGTACAGGTACCTGAATGGATTTTGGAGAATGCACATCATACCCAGACCGGGTCTTGCTCACAGTTCAGCTAAACCTGTGTGGCAGAGACGTTGAAGCCAGTTTAAGGAAATTGAGCCATAGAGACAGACCTTGTTTCAGGTTAAATAACAAGGAAGAAGCCAAGCTGGAATTTGAACTCTGGTCCTTAAATACCCAGCTCAGGCCCCTGGGAAACACAGCCACTCCACTGATTACAAGAAAGCTGGCCTGTTGTGAAGCATCTGTTTGGCTTAGGGAGTGCAGGACACTGGCCCTAAAGCTCTGTGCTAGTGCCCAGCAAAGAACCCACAGACCTACAGAGGCCCACAAAGGCCAAAAAGGATCACATTACACTCCCCAGACCTAATTGCTTTACAGACTAAACAGCACAATTTACAGTCAGCCCTGGGATAATGACGTTTCTCCTTCCACTTCCGCTCTGTTCGGAGGGATTCCAGCATTTTCCTCAGAGACATTAGACAGAGGCCTGCGTGACTTAGGATCTCTGGGCTCAAAGGCAACCATTGTGAAAGACCCCCGAGGAGGGGGCCTGTCGGGAGGAAGAGGAACTAAGTGTTATTCCAGGCTCCAACTCCGCCATGGGGCCACCCCAGATAAATCTCCTCAGAACTCATCTGAAGGGGACATGATGACACAGAGGCCAACCAGAAAGCCAACAAATTAACTGCCTTATGCTCATTCGAGTTTTTAAATAATCAAATAACTCAAACCAAGGTAGACAGTTTTAATCCTCCGAAATAGCTTGCTTTATAAATCACCCACAGAAAACTATTTCTATTTCCCCCAAGTCTCCCTTTTTTAGTAGAAAGCAGTCATTTCTTAAAGATTAAAAATAAGCTTTCCCAAACAAGTCAGATTATCTTTCTGTGGTCGTCACATTAAAAAATAGAACCTGAACTTCATAAAGGGTCCTTCTCTTTTCCTACGGAGGAGTGTCTTCATCCGTTTCTAAGCTGCGCCCCTTTACAACCAGAAAGCCACATTTTATGAGCTCTGTGATCTTAGGCCTAGAGACTTCAGCAGGAGGCATTTCACCATCGCCATCTGAGAGCGCCCCAGCGTGTGTGCGGAAGCCAAGTCGCCCTCAGCAGGGCCCCCAGGTCCCTTGACTCCCCCAACCCTCATTTTTTTCCTGAGTTCTATTTGAAGCTAAAGAAAAAAATAGATACTTGTTGGAAAAAATTGGGGGCAGTAAACAAGAATATGGGACAGAGCTACGCTGGTACGTATTCACCTACTCGTGGGTTCTCTTCAGTGGTTCAGGAAGTTCCATCTCCATCAAGGCCACGCAGAGGGCCATTCTGGCCATTTCATTCCTGTCTGTAAATACCCCACGGCACCTTCCCACTCTCCTCCTGAAGTAAGGAATCCACAGCAGGAATAATTCCCTGGTTTTTTTTTTATTAACCTTCTCAGTCGTTCTGAAAGTCTGTAGCAGCAACTGACAGCAGAAGGCAAGCTCAGGAGGGGAACGTGCCTTGATTTGATCCTATTGCTGTGCCTTAGTAGCTGTGTGGATTAGTCAAGTTACCTAACCTCTCTGTGCCTGGATCTCCTCCTCTGCAAAATGGCAGCAATAGAAATAATGACATCATAATGAATGTACAGATGGGGTGCAGCACCAACAGCTCTTATGCTAATACTAATAATTATCATTTTTTGTTATTATCAATGCAAACAAACTTGGAATTCTTAGTACTGAAGTTTGCTCTTAAATGAAAAGGATTTCTCCACTCAACAAAATCACACATAGTCATACATTATTGATAGGTTATTTTCTACCTTTTCATCTGACAAATATAGAAAACCATTAAGCTCACAAATACAAGATGAGGCTGGGGATATAGCTCAGTTGGTAGAGTGCCTGCCTTGCAAGCACAAGACCCTGGGTTCAATCCCCAGCACTGGGAAAAAAAAAAAAAAAGAAAACAAAAACGAGATGAAATGGCCCTATGACCATGACAATAGCAAAGGGCCATGGCTCAGACCAACCCAACAGACAATCAGGACTTGGATGTAAAGCATGTGGCAACCTGCTGTGTAGACCCCTGGAGTTCCCTCTAGTCTCTGAAGTAGGATTCACTAAGGGTGTGGATCCAAAGGGCAGGGCACTGTGACTCTGAGCCAGGCTGTACCACATCTGTCTCCTCCCTTTTGCCTCATGGGGGGGGCAGCGTCTCCTTCTAGGACAGACCCCTAGTCATCAGGGTCCAGACTGAGGGGTAGGAGGACACAATCTCAAGTCAGAGTCTGAGTGGTCAGCTCCAAACCAAAGGCCCAGGCCTGAGCAGTCCAGAGAGGGCAGGTCAGAGCCAAGAATCTGTGTACAGGAGCTGGGTGGTGGCAGACGGTGTCCATTCTCCTGGGGGGCCCTCTATGCTGTGTCTCTGCACACCCCATATATATAAAAATATATATATATAATATATATGTATAAATATAGATATATATATTTTGCTGTGATTTCAGTTGCCCACCTGCACTTCCTCATTCCCCTCCCCCACCCCAGAGAATTTGCTTATGACTTTTTCCCCACCCCAGAGGTCCTCAACCCATGACTGTGACATGTGGAGCATAAAGTCCAGCTCATGTACCTTGGGCTGGGCCCTTGGTGAGGCAGAACTTCCAGGACAGAGGCCCCCTGAAGAATCAGGCGTCCCCCACTAAACTTTTGCCTGGAATGGCCCCTTGCTTGTCTTCCTCCCCTTCCACGTCCAGACCCCACTCCTTCATGGGAATTCCCAGGAGTGATTTCATAATCAATGACTCATACAGAAGTTATTGTTTTGGGTCTCCCCTGGGGAACCCCACCTAAGACATGGGTGAAAGTGAGAACCTCAAGTCTGGGAAGCTCCTGAACTTGACTTTCAGCCAGATGAGAATCTATGCTTCCCTTTCTGCTTTGTCCTTGGGGGTTTTTCTCCATTTTTCATAAATCAAGGCACCTTCCTGAACTTGCAGCATTCTTGTCCTTGGTTCAGATTCTTCATCATCCTCAAAGCTTCGGCCCACACACAAGGGAGGGAATCAAGGGTGTCCCTGTCCTTGTGCTCTCTCTGGTCCCTCGTCTGTGTGAAGGGTGGAAAATTGGGAACCCAAGCCTGGGAGAGGGACGGAACTCAGGAGCATCTAATTCAGGATGAAGACAGGTTGCAACTCTCAGACCTGAGCCGGGAGTGAGGACAGGGTAGGATACTCATTGGGTGCTCTGTCAGCCTGGTCTGAAGCCCTAAAAAAAGTCCCCGCATGTCCTATGTTGCCATAAATAGCCAATTAGCACTTGTGAGTGGGTTTTAATAGCATTGTGGCAGTCTCGATTGATGTAATTCTAACCATAAACTAAGAACCCTATTCTTCAGCCAACAAGTGCAGTCTTATTACAGAAAAATCAGGCTCCTCCTCTTCCCTTTTTTTTTTTTTTTTTTTAAAAAAAAGCTTTCTTGAAATACTGAAAACAACTCCTTACTTTTGACGGACCTCTAGAGCCTGGAAACCTTAGGCCAAGGGGAAGATTTCAGGGTTGTTGCCATCCAGGATGATGTCCCCAGTGGAGGACTTAAGAGCAGATCAAAACAGATGGAGTTGGCTGCACTAATTTCCCCTACTCTCCTCAGCCAACATATGGCTCCTGGAGCGGGTGGGTGGGAAAGTCCGAAGGTAGCCTTCAGGATTGGGCTGAATCCTCCCTCCCGATGCTAACACCTGTCTTGGTTTCTAGTGATTCAGAGGGGCAGAGGGTAGACAGTGCCAGACTCAGAAAGAAATGTTTTCCCTGCGACTCTGGTCTCACCCCAGGGACCAGGCCATTCCCCCACTCTCCAACCGCATATCTGCTTTGATGTTTTCTCTGCAAAAAGGAAACAAATAAACACAGTCAAACTTACCTTGTGAGCAGACAAAGAAGTTCATTCCAAAAACCCACAGTTAGGAATCCTCTGTGTGTGCCTCAGCATCTGTACCCGAGGCTTCCGTAGACAGCAGCAGGCGCCGGGAATCCCCAGACAGCCGACTCCCGCTGGGTAATTTTGGGGAGGAATATTCTGTAGCACAAATGGCTTTCTTCCATTGTGCACTACTTGTTTCTTTTTATCTTGCCCCTAACTTTTTATGGGATTCTGCATGTTAGGCCAAAGTTATAGAGCCAGCGAGCACACAGTGTCTCCATGGGGAAATCATTATTCTTGTGTGTTTGAACGTCTTTAAATTATTTCTCTGGAAATAGGTCTGGCTTAAATGTGTTTATCCTCCTGCCTTTGTTAGTTCTTGTTTGCATTCACTGGGCATTAGTAACAGATGAGCCCAGGCACATTAAGGTATTGAGCTCTTTGAGACACTATAGTTGCTTCCACGTTTCTAACCTAGATAAGATCAGCAAGAACTGGGAAGGAGGTTATGGCCAGAAGCCAAGGGAGAGCAAAGCAGAGTTGAACTAGAGATGAAGCGTTCACCCGCCTGTGATCCCAGCTACTCGGGAGCCTCAGGCAGGAGGGGCGGATGACAAGATCAAGGCCAGCCTGGGCAACAGAGGGAGACCCTGTCTCAATAGGTAATAAAAAGGGCTGGGGATGTGGCTCAGGGGTAGAGTGCTTGCTGAGCATGTGTGAGGCCCTGGGTTCAATCCCCAGCACCACAAAAAACGAAACAAAACAAAAACTCACTATGGAGAATCTTGAGGGCATATCTTCCTTTACATAGTTGAGTATATGTGTGTAGAGAGATATAATACTAATGATAAATTTAATATACACCCATTTTTTCTTTTCTAAAATACAGCAAAATTGCAGGGGTCCTGAATCGGAAGCAAGGCAATGAGGAGCTAATGAGTGTGAAATTATGTCTAGAAACATACAACAAAAGCAGTGTGGACGTTCTAGGCTGGAGCTGTCTGGTCTCCTGTATGATCTGGAATATGTCACTTCTCTGAACAGTGGAGAATTTGAACCAAAACCCAAGTGTGATTTTTCAGGGTTCTAAAATAAAGGGTTAATGGTGAAAAAAAAAAAAATCTCCAGGATGGCTGGTAGAGGTGCTCTCCTGGACTGTATGCTGTTTGGGTAACAGGATGACCTAAGGTGTGGCATCATAGTTCCTAGGGTGGTTCCAGAGTTCCAGGGCAGGTGTTCAAATCCAGGTACTACTACTTCCTAGTGATGCAATTTGAGGCAGTTCTTCATGTCTGTGTTTTTATTTCCTCATCTACAAATGGGAACTAATAATAATAGCTACCTTAGAGGTAAAGGGAAGAGTCAATGAGTTCATGTGCATAAGCATTTAGAACTGTACCTACCCACAAGGTAAGTGCCCAGTGGGTGCTTCTTACATAAGGAACATGCACAGGTGCATTTGTGTGTGCATACATATGTACATACAGTACCAGTGAGGTCAGAAAGTCAACCATGAGTGTGGCAAACACTACCATTTGCCTCTCATTAGCTGTCACTCTAGTACAGCAAACCTTGCCCAAGGAGCCAGGGCTCAAGACTCAGCTAGCAGATTACAAGTCTGGACTGCAGGAGTGAGAGGAGGATTGACAGGCTGTGAGGTCAGGCAGGTTATTTGGGGGTCAAAGGAAGAAGGACAAGTCTTGTCTGTGCCCTACAGGCATCAAGGAGGCCCTGGGAGCTTCAGAGCTGTGCATGGCTGCACCCAGAGAATTTAGGGAAGCTGCTACAGGAAAAGGCAGAGGCTGCGGTGGGGAAGCTGGGAGTGAGCGGTTTTCTTCCTCAAGAGATGAGAGGGACATCAGAGCTGGATGAAGGGATGGTGACAGTGTGGGTACAGATGAAGGTGGGATCTGGGTATGTGAGGAATCAAAGGATTCCAGATTGTCCAGCTTGGGAGAATTGGCAATGGTTGCATCAGTGATCAAGAAGGGGAGCAAAGCAGAGGAGCAGTCTTGAAGAGGTGAACAGCAAGTTCAGACACGTTTGGCCGTGGTTAGAATAGGAGTCTGTTGCTCCGGAGAGTGATCCTGGCTGGACTCAGAGATGGCAGTAGGGAGCATCTTAATTCAGGTGGAGGCTGAAGCTCTGGGAAGGAAGGTAACAGCTCAGGGAGGTCTCGCAGAGCCCAAGGAGACAGCCCTGCAGGGGCTCCTCTCCCAGTGCGTGCAGAGCATCAGATGCCAACACTGGCGTGTTCATCAGTCCCCAATCTTCTCAGAGTCCTGGTTCCCCTGTGGCTTCCTCTGAACCCAGCCTGGAGCTTGCCATCCAGCTCCTTGGCTGCCTTACAGAGCCTTCCTCAGCCCTGCACTGGAATCCTGCTACCAACCACGGACCACACTGCCCAGCCCTCCCTCTGATCTCTGTCCACGGTGGGCAACCTCCCTCGGCTCGGCTCTCATTCCCAGATGAGCTGGACCAGACTGGGGCAGACTTTTTGCTTTGATCTTCCAACCACAGGAACAGCTCCACCGGCCGCACACAGACTCAGCCAGGTGTGTCAATTGCCAGGTGAAAGAGGCAACCTCTTCAGCTCTTCTGGTCTTCCATGCTCCTATCTGCTGCGTCTCCACAGGGGCATTTGCCAGCAAAGAAATTCGATCCAGTGATTGATGTTTGTATTTTTATATCAACCCGATTTCCTTACCTCCACTTCCTGTTTCTTTACCCATCTTTTAATCCAAGGATAGTTGAGGATGGGGGGTGGATACAGGGATTGGGGGGTGAGGGTCATTGTTAAGAATACTGAAGATAGATTAATTTCACGTTGCAGTTTTGTTCAGCGAAACACCAAACTCCAACCTCCACACCGCACCGAACTCCAACAAACAGACTTTCTCTGGTGGCTTGCATTGCCTGGACTCACAGGGACAATTTTCCTACTCCATGGAAGGGTAATGAGTGGCAACTTCACACCCTATAGGTCTGTGACTTGCTTGTATGTAAAGCTGCCTCCACCAAAGGGCATAACAGGAGAGACTTTACAGCAAGAAATACTTGGATCAGACACAAAGAACTCAGAAATAAGAAATAATAGGAGAAAGTTACAGAAATAGTATTTATCTGAGGCAGTTCAAAGGTAGTTTCAGTGGAAGGCAAAAGTAGGCATGAGACAAGAACTTCCTTCCAGCCCTACTAATGTGCACTCAAGAAGAAAGTTAAATATTCCTAAATACGGGGGAGGGGGGAAATTAGCCACATGGCAAGATGATTGATGCTTCCTGGGCTTTGGAGCCAGATGGACACAATATTACATCCCAGCTAAAACACTTGTTAACTGGGTGGCCCTGCCCATGTGGAAATAACCACACCAACCTTCAGTTTTCTCATCTATAAACCAAGGTTAATAGGAGGCAGAGTGAACTTGCAGGTTATTTCACCTACAAGAGACAAAACATGTAAAGCAACCCACTCATAGTAGGTACTTCATTTTTGAAAACTTAGATTGGATTTTCCATTTACTTCTGCTTCTCTGAGTGCATTATAAAGCCCCAAAGCACTTAGCTCTGCTTTCTATTACGGTTAAAATGCATTCAGATCCGACTGGGAACGAAGTGCAGATTCTCAGAGCAAGAAACAAACTCCATTGTCTGCTTGTTTATAATCAGTGACATGTAACCCATTGCATCCAGGACTGGCTGTGACCACTGAGGGAAACAAAGCTTCAGCTCTTTTCCAAAGCTCACATGAAGAGTCTAATTTGTGCGCTGGTGTAGACGGCAGTCTTTATGACACCAACATCTATGACTTCTTGTAAGGAAAGCATGATCCAGATCCCAGGGAAAATGCCCAACACCCAGATGACCAACACCTGGGGACTGTAAATGAGGGAGAATTTCACTTCCAAGTACAGTCCAATCCTTTGTCTTTTCATTATGTCTCTAGGGCTTCCTATATTGCTTTTCGTATGCACAACCCCAATCCTCTCAGACCAGAAGCAGATTTGTGTTTCTTTTTCTTTTTCTTTTTCTTTTTCTCTTTTTTTTCCTTTTGCCACATTTTTATTAGTGCATTATAGTTGTACATAATGGTGGTACTTTTTGTTACATATTCATACATGCACATAATAAAACAATATAATTTACCCATATCACTCCCTAGCACTTCCCCCTCCCTCCCCATTTCCCATCCTTTGGTCCCTTTCCTCCACTGATCTCTCTTTGATTTTCATGAGATTCCTGCGCCCCCCCCCCCCCCCCACACACACCTTTCTTTTCCTTTTTCCTCTCTAGCTTCAACATACAAGAAAAAACACTTGAGCCTTGACCTTCTGAGTTTGGCTTATTTCACTTAACATAATGGTCTCTACTTCCATCTATTTTCTTGCAAATGACATAATTTCATTTTTCTTTATGACTGAATATAACTCCATTGTATATGTATGCCACATTTTCTTTATCCATTCATCCATTGATTGACACCTAGGCTAGTTCCCTAGTTTAGCTATTGTGAATGGTGCTGCTATAAATATGGGTATGCATGTATCACTGTAGTGTGATCAGTGTAATTCTTCAGGATAAATACTAAGGAGGGGTACAACTGGGTCATATGGTAGTTCCAGGTCTAGTCTGTTGAGGAACCGCCATACTGATTTCCATAATGGTTGTACTGATTTACAATCCCACCAACCACATAAAAGTTCCTTTTTCTCCACATCCTCTCCAGTATCCATTATTTGTATTCTTGATGACTGCCCTCTGACTGGTGTGAGGTAAAATTCATTTGCACATTTATTCACTGGGTTATTTGGTTTTCTGGTGTTAAGTTTTTGAGTTCCTGAGCTTCTCGAAACACAAGGTAATGAAGTTGCTCTTGTGTTTGTGGACTGAAGGGAGCAAGGACAGCAGGACGGTATCACATGTTAAGGAGTTACATTTGGCTAATGAAAAGTACCTGCCACTCGCAGGCTTATCCAGAGCAGTATGGGTCCTCTTCCCCTGTCTCATCTGGACCATTGCTGGACCTCTATGTGAGATGGCTGGTGGAGCTGGACATCCTTCATGGTCATAGGCACAGAGGAACAAAGAGTGTGCTAAGGACCAAGACCCTTCAGTTACCTCCCACAACCACCACAGTACAGCAACCTGCCTAGATGCCCAGTCTCTGAGTGACCGGGTTCATGGAAACATTTGAGGCATTGAATGTCATGTCTTTTTGACTTTTATTCTTGTCTGGTTCTGGAAGGACCTCCGAAGTCTTAGAGATAAGAGTAGCAAAAATTTTCTCTTAAATCTCTGACCCCACACATAAAATTTTCCATTGGTATTAAAATTTCTCCTATCAGTTAAGAATAAAATGGGGTGAAGAATGGATCTGGAGAGGCAAGTGAGAGATACGCAGAGCAGAGCAGTCATTAGACAGACATAATTCTACCACCACCTGTTGGGTGCTCTGTAGCTTCTGTATCAAATACATGAAATAAATTCATTGTGGTCCGATTGGTTTTTTACACAGCTTTCTCTAGTCTTGGGAAATGGGTCAGAAAGAACCTTCTTGTTTTGGTTTTTTTTTTTTTTTTTTTGCATTTTGCAGTGTTGGGTTTGAACCCAGGGCCCTGTGCATGCTAAGCAAGTACTCTCAAAAGCTCTAAGCTGCCGGGCATGGCATGGTGGTGCAGGCTTGTAATCCCAGAGACCTGGGAGGCTGAGGCAGGAGGATCGCAAGTTCAAAGCCAGCATCAGCAACTTAGCGAGGCCCTAAGCAACTCAGTGAGACCCTGTCTCTAAATAAAACACAAAATAGGGCTGGGGATGTGGCTCAGTGGCCGAGTTCCCCTGAGTTCAATCCCTGGTTCAAAAAAAAAAAAAAAAGCTCTAAACTACACTCCCAAACTTCATCCTTTCAAAATAGCCAGTAGAGAGGATTTGGAATTCTCTCAGCACAAAGAAATGCTACGTCTGATGTGATATATATGCCATTTATCCTAACCGCTTTGCATACATGAATCCTGATTATGTATACCTGTATTTGAAACATCACACTATACCCCCAAAATATGTGCAAATACTGTGTGTCAAGTAAAAAAAAAAAAAAAAATGAAAGAAAGACCCTCCTGACTCTAGGATAATAAGCATTATCCCCCTGGAGTTTTCTTAGGTTTTGGTGAACCAACTCAGATACATGGTTACCAGAGTCTAAGCCAAGTGACAGCATTAAAATTTGGTGTTGCACTAATGCATTGGGTGTAAAGGGACCTGGGAGCTCCTGAACCACATTTGAGTTTGCCACAGAAAGGTGAAGTCTGATGCTCCTTGTTCAGCAGGAGGTCCATGGGACCTGAATCAGTGCAATGAAATGAAACGTCATGAAATCGTTCCCTCGAGACTCGAGTTAATCAGATTTCACCAAAGGCTTAACCACGCTGTGGAAAAAAGTTTACACATGGGAGTCACTGGTTAGTTGCATCTACATTTGATCTCTTTCTCCTTTGAAGCAAAATTTTCCCACAGGGTAACTTTTAAAAACTGACCATTTAATTTGGGGGAACAAAAAAAAAATTTATGTAGAGGAAAAACTCAATTTCATATGTTTTTTTCCAGTCCCCTGACCTTCTGAGATTATGTATTCCACTGTTGGGGAGCTCCCCCACCCCTCAGTTATACAATAGCGCCTTTGTTGTTTTGCATTCTATTAACCACAACCCTCTAGTAACCAGCACATCTGTAACTCTCCAGTACAATAATTGTTGTTCATAATCATGACCCTGGGGCTCCGCGTGGTCTCAAATGCCTTCTGAACCATCAAAGAGAACATACTAAAATGAGTTTGCATTCCCAGAGCTCACATCAACCAACCACAGAGGGCAGGGGGCCAGATAAGTGCTAGGTAGAGGAAGAACTAGAATGGGAATTTCAAATTTGCCACAGGTAATTCACTCTGTGGATAATGAATATCTGCACCACTTCAGCTGGAACCTCCCCCTGTCTTCCAGTGAGTTTCTTCATGGTCACCATGGACTCCACCAAAATACTTGTGCACAGCTTTTGAATGCATGCAGCAAGAAGGGCAGATGTCACCCTACACAATCCATATTGTGTGCGCGTAATTTTGTCTTATCCATCGACAAACTAGAAATAGTTCAAAAGCTTTTAAAATTTGAAACTTGTTAAGCTTAGGCGTGCGTGAGACATACTCTCTTTCCTTGGATGCTGCTACGTTATGATTCCCATCTGCCGACCACACAGCAGCAAACTCCTAGGCCATTTCCAGGCCTTGGGATGGACAAAGCCAAGCTTCACACGGAATGCTTCGTGTGAAATGAAGAGCAGGGAAGAAAGCAGAAAAAAATAAGCTCAAATTGAAAGGGGCAGTTTTATGCCAGTCTGATCAAGCCCGCTTCTTAAATGTAACACCACAGGGGAGAAGATAGAGCTTGTCTCTGCAACATGAGGTGAATTTCATCCTGGAGAAAAACCAATTCATAAGACAGGTTCAACCATCACCAAGGACGGGGTTGCCAGTGTGCAACTGGCTGATTTGCATGTGGAGAGAACATCACTTTGATTAGAGAAGAACAAAATGTGATTCAACACATAATTACCAGGAAGATCTCTTCACAGCCAAACCGAACATATTTGATTTTCTACAACAGAAATGGATGTCATGATTTGCACAAATGCTGGTAAGCCAATGGCCAGGAGGAATGTTGAAAGAACGTATGGGACAGTTGCGCTCCCACTTTCTACCTTCCTAGCCCTCACCCACTGTCAGTCTTATCTCTTCATAAAATTATAATCTTTCTTAGTACATCTCTGTAATGAGTAGAATGTGACAGAAGTGACAGTTGGGAACTTCTGAGAGCTGGTAGCTTCCCTTTCTCCATATTCAAAACTTGCTGCCATGTAAGAAACCAGACTCCTCTGAGACCACCGTGTTGTAAGGAAGTCCAAGCCAGTCACATGGAGAGGCAACATGAAGGAGCACTGAGCTGATTGTCATGTGATCATGATCTTCCAGAACCTTCCAGTCCAGCCCAGTCACCACCGGATTGCAGCCAATTGTCCCTAACTGCCACTACATGGAGGAGAAAAGTACTCAGCTGAATCCAAAATTGGAGAAATCATAAGATGATGTTGTTTTAATACACTAAGTTTTGGGGGAAATTTGTTCCACAGCAATAGATGACTAAGACATAGGCCAAGAACTATGCCTAAAAATGTCTCTCCCAGGCTGCATGTGGGACCATATTTTAAATTTCCTCATTTGGGCAGGACTGTCAAACAGACCGCCAACTCACTGAGGAAGGAGAGGGAGTCTTGCCGCCGCCCCAGCTGTGCTGCTCCTTGTCATCCACTGGCATGTTGGAGAACTTGTTTCAGTGGGATTCCACTTGCTGCATTTCATCAAAAGGCAGTTCCTTCTGTCACCCCAAGGAAACCTCTTCTTTACGTACAAAGGATAAAAGGATCAGCTGTGGCTGAGCACCCTAGGAATTGGCAGTCTACTCTTGTGGGTGTTACTACATCCTGGTTTTTATCTGGTAGATGCAATTTTTCTTCAAGCATATCTTGGCAAGCATGTCCAGAATTCCACTCAACTCCCAGAAATCACTTTCCCCTGAAGTGTAGACTCGTGTTTAAATAAATCAATCATACAATGTGTATGACTTATTTCACCTTTGAACATGAGTTGCTTATCTAGCAAATTTTTAGAATATCCCAGTGTTATCATTCTCAGTGCCAAAAAGTTTTTGTTATGTCTCTATTTCTGTGTTTTATTAACTTGGAGGAGCTCACCATCACACTTGAAAAATATCAAGGAGGTTATGAACTGCCTGTTCCTATCTTTGCATAATCCTGCCCTTGGCCTTCATGAAGCTTTCAAGGGCTTTCCCATCCATTTTTGGGGACTAGCTTTCTTGTGAAGCTTAGAAATCTGTAAGAAGGAAATTTGGTTTTACAATCTCTATTACACAACCTTATCCTTACCAAATCCCTTGCAAATGAGGAAAGAAAGAACCATTTGAAACAAGACACAATTCTGGCAAAGACTTGAAGAAATGTTCTAATTTTTAAAAAATAAAATTAATACCAATTAGTTTACATATTCTTTTGAAATATGGATACATCAAAGTACAAAAATGTTAGGCTGTTTAAAAAGATCAGTTGACCCGTGACGGCTACTTTGGTGGTATTAATTGCCATTCTGTTCCAAAGTTCATTTTGAAAACACTTTGATGCCATATTCATAGTGCCAGGATGTGCTCAACAGCAAGGCAGAGGGCAAGGAATTGAAATCATGTTGATGAAACTGAAGTCAACGTTTGGGGAAAGAGTTGGGTGTGTTGAGCCAAGCTGTATTTCTATCCATATTTTAAATGACTGTGGAACTGTGATATCACTCCCAGTATGTAGGAATAAATAAAGAAATGCAAGAGTAAGGGGGAAAAAGTCCCACATCTCTCAAACTAATGGTTCCACAGAGACCCATCCAACATGAAGAGGGAATGTTTGAGTTAAGGGCCTAACGGTGTTGGGGAGGCTTTGGGGTCTTACAACTCATAGGGAGACTGCTGGGCTCATCCAGGCTTTGTGGGTGGAAATTTAGTGAAGCAAAACAGAACCAAGAATAAGATGAGGTACCCATTTCTCCATCCTCACCCTTTTCCAGACATTATTACATGTAGCATCTCAATTTAGCCTCACAACAGCCCAGGGAGGCATAAGACGTTTAGAAATTAAGGAAACAGAAGCCCAGAGAGCTTAAATAATTTGCCCAAGGTCACTCACTCCTCCAGGAAGTGAGATAACCTGGGACATGAACACTGATCTCAAGCCTGAAAGACTTTCCTATACATATCTGAGCCTCTCTGAAGCCAAGATGTAGAACCGTTATCTTGACTCTGCAGCAAACCCAGACTCCACTCCTGATAGGGCAGGTAGCTCTTGCATGCATGGGTAAGGACAGTCCACAGGAGAATGAGGATGGGTAAGAAAAAACTCACCCAACTATGAGCAATTGGTGTGTCTCACTCACATCTACATTCTAACTCTACCTCTGACAAAAACACACACTGAATACTAGCATAATTCCTGGCATGTGTTCAAGATTTCTATTGTTGAATTGCATCACTTCTAATAAGAATGATAATGATAACAACAACAATAATAGGAGTTTATATTTAAAGATTTAAAGTCTATGGTAGACTCCATAGGGTCCTACATACTCGAAAACCATGAACTCTTTGGGTTCCCATAGCAACCTGTGGACCGGGCACTACCCATTATTGCATATTTACTGACAATAGATAAAGTGTAGAAATGTTAAGCAATGTGTCCAAGGATACATAGCTGGCAAAGAGCATAATCTATTGTGAAACAGAATCAGACTGGTTTGAGTAACCGGGTTCCTAATCATGCTACTAGCATCTCCCAAATACACATAATCCTAAGAATCACTTCTGGTGATTGTTAAAAATAATCTTACCAATGCCTCTCTCTGGAGAGACTATTTTAGAACATTTGGGTTGGGGTCCAGAGTCCTGTAATTTATTTAAAAGAGCCTCAGTAGATTCTTATGGTGATAAACACTTTAGCTCTTTCTACTGTCTCTCACTACTGAAGATTTCTCTCCAAAAGTACAGTTGAACCAATTGTTTGAAACATCATTTTTCAAAGGAGGAATAAATTTATTGATGAGTGTGAAGAGAATAACTGTCCATGGAAAGAAAGTTCATTGTTTTGTATTTTCTACCTCCAACATTTGTAGGTTAAAAATGAATGTTGGGGTGCAGACAAGGAAAGGGTGGCAGTTAATGACCAAGATTCCCTTGGGGTTCCTCTTCTTCCTGTTCATACATGCCTTCTCATTATATTAATACAGCCTTCACAATATTGCAGATCGACTTGTCTTCTATTGCCCCAGAAACTTGACAAAAAAGGAGGAATCTTGGATGAGACACAAGAAATCTGGTTCCCCCCACAGTTGTAGTATCTAAAAAGGGAAGATGCAATCTCACTGCCAACTGACGGAGTGTCAAGATTGAGGTGAGAGCCTTACTTGTTCATCATTTTAAGTACTCTGAGAAGCAGATGCCAAGACAAGATGGAACTGAGAAGAGACTGAGTGGAGAAAAGAACTTTAAGGATAGTGGGAACGAGAACAGGCAATGAACAGGAGAGCCTTTAGATCACAGTGTTGGTCTGCCATCTTGAAAGGAACAAAGATGGGAAGGGTTGGGTTGAAAACCACAGACTGCAGCAGTCCCGAGAAAGCCTTGGCCAGGCTGATTGGGAGTTGCCAGTCACAGGCTGCCTGTTAGAAGACTCTTGAATTGTGCAGAATGGAAATGCCCCATTAGGTAAGTGCAGCCTGGAGCACAAGTGGTATCGGTGTAAGTGCTGGTGAGTCCACAGCTGGGGCAGCTGGAGCCTCTCAGCCAGCTATGCTCCTGCAGCAGGTTCTCTGGAAGGAGATCTGGGTAGCACATGTCCATAGCTGTCATCTATACAAGGCTAAGAAGAGGTGTTCAAAGTATTTAAAAGCACAAATACCTTGTGAAAGCACAAGGTATTTAAAAATGCAACTTGGTGCTAAAGAGACCAGTCAATAGACTACTGTGGAAGACAAGGAAGGAAGACCACTGAAATTAAGGAAGTAGCTGTGGAAAGGGAGGAATGATCCAGACTCCAAAGACCTAAGAAATTCAAAATGACACCATTAAGAAAATGAAATGTCAAGTCATAGACCATGGGAAAAGGCTGGCAAAACATAGACCTATAAGGGATTTGTATCCAGAAAAGATAAAAAACTTTTACAACTCAAGGCTTAGAGACAAACAACCCAATAAAAAGAACAAAAGATATTAATAGATACCTCACCAAAGAAGACAGATAAATGGCAAATTTTATGAAAAGATGTTCAACATCAGGCATTAGGAAACTTTTATGATAATGAAATACCATCTACTCCTACCAGAATGGCTACTATTAAAGACAGACACTATCAAGTATTGCTGAGGCTGTGAAAAAACTGGACACTACTGGAGGGAATGTAAAATAGAAACAGTTTGGCAGTTCCTTAAAAAGTTAAATATCCATTTATAATATAACCCAAAAATTCCAGTCCTAGATATCTACCCAAGAGAAATGAAAATCTAGATCCACACAAAGACTTGTATGAGAATGTTCAAAGCAACATCAGTTAAAATAGCCCCAAACTGGAAGTACCCCAGATGTCCATGGATAAGCAAAACATGGTAGACTCCTTCAATAGAAGACTACCAACAATAAAAAAGAACAAACTTTCGATACGTGTGTCAACATAGATGAGTTTCAAAATCATCACGTAGATGAAGGAAACCAGCCACAAGAGACTTCATATTGTATGATCCTATTCACATGAAATTTCCATAAACAACCCATAGAAACAGAAGAAGTGGTTGCTTGAGGCAAGGGTAGGAGTATAAAGAGGCACAGGGGAAATTTTGGTGTAACGGGAATGGTTTAAAATTGAATTATGGTTGCACAACCAGCTTTAATTATTAAGACACATCAAAGACTACATTTAACGTGAATTTTATGAAATGTAAATTAAACCTCAAAAACTATTCAGAAATTAAAAGAACCAAGAAGGCGAGTGAGATGGAAGGTGACAACAAGTTCAATCTGGAGAATAGGTTGAAGGAAATGTCAAGAATGATGTCAGAGTTTCTGGCAAGGGTCCAGTATGAAGGATAGTGTCGTTAAAAAATAATATTTGGAATAGGAGGAAGACCAGAGTTGGAGTTTAGCTTTGGACATATTTATTTTGAGCTGGCTGTTGGACACTCACATGGATATTTCCAGTACAGTTGGACTGGATGGCCCAGAGGTCGTGAAGGGGATAGGAACTGGAAAGAGATGTGAGAATTTTCCATTTTTAAGAGGGAGCTAAAGTTGTGTCTGAAATCATCCAGGGAAAGTGCATCGTGTGGGGGATGAAATTATGTTTTCAGCTAATTAGAAATACTGGAAAGAAGGTCAGCTTCCCCGGAGAGAGATTCACTATTTGTGTGATGGTGGCAGGTAACATCTGTGTATTTCATGTCTTTTTTTAATGTAGCTCAAGATTTTAAAAATTCTGCTTTAGAATCTCAAAGATACTAGTCCAGCCTGTATTGTCAAAGCATATGTCTTCTGTCATATAACTGGAAGCTGAACTACAAGCAAATTAATAATATCTTTGCTAAAACATGGTCAGGACGGCAAGAAAATACCAGGTTCAGAAGCTAACTTTCAGGACTTTGGTAATTCAGTCCTGTGTATCCTGTAACACTGTTTCAGCATATAGATTCTGAGGTGGGCAGGGAATGACGGTAAAGGAACTAGAAAATTCATTGACCTACTTACTAGGTTAAGGAAAAGTCTAGAAGGATCTGTGGGGTTGTCTCTATAAATAAGCCCTTGACTGGAAGCAAATTTGAGGAAGTTATTCAGGCCAAAAGGGCTTCTGTTTTGCTTCAAAAAAAAAAAAAAAGTGAGTTCTTGTGGGTTTCTTTTTTAAGATTGCATTGGTCATTTTATTTCAAGTAAAATTTATCCTGTTTTTGCAAGAGGCACGGTAACTATTGTTTTCAGAAGCCATTAATACATTGTGCAATTCCTTGCAAAGAGAGGCGTGTTGCAGACCACAGAGAAACAAGGCAGGCCCCTTGGCCCTTTCATCAACACCCCTGCCACACAGGACTACAGATGGCAGAGCTTGAAGACAGATACTCTAACAAGTGAGCAGAGTCACGAAGCAGGAAGAAAGGCCACTCACTGATTTTGTGGCCAGAGGGAAGCAGCTCACTAGCCAAAATGGGCAAATGGATCACGAAAGCTTTGGGAACCACTGAGGAGGGTAAAAAGAAGCAGTCATTAAAGTGAGGACAGAGGGGCCACATGTTCTGATGTATTGGGCAGTGGGTGGCTTCCCACTATATGGTACATTAAGGAGACAATGCTGGGGACAACTGGAATCATGCTCCACGTAGTCAGAGGAGAGAAAGCTAGAGTGGATGATTGGCTCTCCTGTTAGACAAGAGAAGGAAACCACATCATGGGTATTATGAGTTAGGTCCATGTGAACTTTGCCTAAGCTCTAAATAAAAATGGCATTCTTCAAGTTTACTCCCCAAAGAACAGCAAGCTCCTGTCACCCTCCAGTAGAGTGACCGCCAAGAGCTCCAGGAAGAGGGAGAGGAAGAAGGATGCTATGCATCAGCACCTGTAGCTTACACTGCTGCAGGCTCCACACCCCATACTCACCAAGCTAGCTCTGTCTCACAGAGGCACTTCCAGCACATCTCTGGCAACTGAATATCACTATAAAACAGTAACATTTATAAGCATCCTTTGGAAATGTCTTTTTTCTCTAATTTTTGAAATGCGGTATCCCTAAATGCAAGATTTTTAGCTCAAGATTGTATTTCTAACATTTTAAAATCACTTAGTTCAAGAAAAAGAATTTTGTATAGTCGCCCTCTGAGATTTTTTTTAAATCCATATGTAAATCCGGATTGCTTCTGATTTATGCCAGTTCTATTAAATTATGTTCTCAGTATTTTTTTACTGCTTAAAAATCTTAAATGGATCCCTGCCATTATAAAAGAAAACCTGCATGATTTCAAAAAATGAACCTGATAATCTTTGTAATCCTTGTACATCCTTGTACAGTCTTTGTACATCCTTGTCTATTGCCAGAGTTACAGGATAAATAACAAGCACACAAAGAGATTCTTGCATAGTTATAATCACTACATCTTGCAAAGAATTGTGTTTGTCTTGCTTTTGTTGGTCTTAAAGACATTACCACCAGGATATAAGGGGGGAAATACCCTAGCCTGAGGCAAAGGAACTCACACATCCAGAGGGTGGGGGCTGGCTGGAGACATGGCCCAGGAAGTGGCCCCAATTCTTTCTGGTCGTCTCTCCCACTGTCTTGAGTTGCACTTCTTCTGAGCCTCCCATAAAGCAGTTGGCTCAACCATCTGTCCTGAACAGGACTGTGAATTCTTGTGCCAGTGTCTGGCTTTGCTGCCTCTGAATTCTGTAATTATGATCATCTTCTTCAAGAAAAGTTTTATAGTAACTCGTAAGTATTTTTGTACATGTTGAGGGATTGGGTTTTATTTTAATACATATGGATTTCTTTCTTACACAGGGTTTTATTGAGCCCATTTGGATTGAAAATTTTACCACCTCATTGGCTGCACAACAGGCCAGGGATGAACTAAAAGTGGAGTCATCTCCAACATGGCGCACGTTCACAGCCAGCTCCTCCGGAATGCTCAGGCTGCTATTCACACTCAAGCTTAGTACCAGAGGCTCAGGTCAGGCTGTGGACACCAACCAAACTTTACAGTTCAGGCTTTTTATATGCCATGTCAAGAAGGCACAATGTGTCATGTGTTGGTTTATTACCAGCATTAGTTTCACCTTATAAATAGCGTGAACAATTGGGTCTCATTGACCACCTTTGTTGAAAGATCATATTTGTTTCTCATAAAGTTCATCTTTTATTATCATTGTTTTTCAGGGACACTAAAGACCCATTTTATGTTCTCCAAAATGTCTGTTTGTGTCATATTTCACACTTAAGAACCAAATTGCCACCCTCTCTGGCTATCCAAGGCTCTATCTGCTTGGTGGAAGGTGCTGCCCACACAGCTGCAGTCTCAGGTCGATCCTTGGTGTAAAGATCAGTCATTATATTGTAAAATCAGATTTTTTTTCCTTCATAATAATAGTCCTACTGTCAAATATTAGATGAGGCTTATAAATTATTCAAGGCAGAGTTATAAAGATTGTTAGTTTTAATATCATTTGCATTTATGTAAACAAATATAGCTGTTTGCTATCACTCTGGGTAAAGAAACATACTTTTTGTTAACTATATTTTAATTGAAAAAATGTCATTCACATAACTAAATCACTACTGTTCTTTCCCTTGACTCTGGTGTAACACAGAAATGAATGTTATACATTCCTTCTGAGGCATATTGCATATTTCAATGTCTGTCCCATGTCATACCATTTTTATTATGTTGACTGTCCTCCCCATAAGCCTGAGTGGGGGTTGTGACAGAGTGTGACGGAAAGATGCTCCATGACTTCCCATCTAGTCATAAGTTTCTGTCCCCCCACCCGCCCAACCCCACCCTTTCTCCCTTTTTCTCTCTGCCTTGAAATGCTCCCTCTGGAGAAAGCCAGTCCCAGGTCATGGTAAAGCTCAAACTAGCCTATGAGGAAAGTCCCCATGAACTTGATGGACAGTGGGGAGGCCCCAGATAGTAGCCATCGTCGATAGGCAGCATGTGGGGAAGGAGCTTTCCAAGGATCACAGTATTCCCAGCACCACTTCTTCCAGGAGTCTCCAGATGGGAAGCAGATAAAGTCCGTGTACCCTCCACTCTTCCTGAATTCCTGACCACAGAGTCCATGAGAAAAATAAATGGTCCTTTCATACTAATGAGTTTTAGGGTAATTCCTTATGTCTGCATGGTACTTAGGGCACGTTCCTTTTCTCTTCCTCTCTTTCTGAGTCCGCTAAGGCGAGTTCTGAATGGTGCTGAGAAAGTCAGAAAAGATGTGACAATAAGGGTGGTAAAGGTATACTTCTTGATATTCTTATTTAATTTTCCTTCTTGATTCCTTATTTTTATAAAACAATAATTAAGAAAGTGCATTCTGGAGCCAGACTGCCTGCATTAGAAGTGTGTGATTATGGACAAATTATTTATCCCTTTTTCATCGCAACTTTCTCATTTGTGAAATAATAAATAATAAAGGCTGAATGTTTTCCCTGATAAGTGGATGATGATATAGAATTGAGTTGGGGGGGTGGGGGTGAGAAAAGAGTGGAGGAACTTTAGATTATGAAGAGGGAAATGAGAGAGGGAGGGGAAGGGGGTATGAAAAAATGATGGAATGAGACAGACATCGTTACCCTATGTACATGTATGATTACATGAATGATATGAATGTACATCATGCACAACCATAGAAATGAAAAGTTGTACCCCATTTGTGTACAATGAATCAAAATGAAGTCTGTAAAAATTAAAATAATAATAATAAATCTATAAATAATACTATATATAATAATAAATCTGTCAGAGGGTCACTGGGATAATTAAATGAGTTAACATATGTAAAGGGCTTAGAATAGAGCCTGGTGCATAGTAAGCACTCATTAAAATACTAGCTAGTATCATTTTAGCTTTACGGAACTTCATGTTGTCATTTTTATGGATTTGTTTTTATTGCCCAACTATGTCTTTGCAATAAAATTAATAGACATTTTAGATGCACATAATCCCAATATCCTATCATTTTAGTTCATTTTTATGTTCTCTTCAAGATTCCATCTACACACAATTTTTTTTTCCAGAGGTGAGGATGGAACCCAGGATTGTGCAAATGGTGGGCAAGCACTCTACCACTGAGCCCCATCCCTAGACCACAGACATAATTTTAAAATTAATCATTATTGCAAAGATGTGGGAAGACAGAAACAAATCACTTATGGTCCACTCTGCAAGAAGACAAATCAGTGTGAGTCAGGCGGCTAATCCAAGAGGTGAGAATTTCCCCATCCTAGATATATCTTAGATCATCTTATTATTTCTTAGATCAACATGATATATCATACAGATATCAAAATAATGAGATTAGGTAGCATTGTGTGTATAATATGAAAAAAATGGCATATAGGACTTCAGGTACTAGAATCAATAGATCTATACTTGAAAGAAAATTATGTTTAATATATTCTGTGAGTTAAGAAAAAACTGAAAATTTCAACATGGAACTGAAACCATAAAATTTTTCAAGGGAAAATGAATACAAATTCTAGACCTAAAAATTGTAATAACCAAATAAGATCCCAATGGATAGGTTTAGGAGCATATAAAGAATTAGAAAATTGGGAAGGTGTGTCAAAAATATTTTAAATGAAGCAAAGAGAGACAAATAACCAATTCTAAAAATACAGAAGCAAAGATAAGAGATGGAGAATATGAGATATGAGGAATTCTAACCTGTTTAATTGGATTCAGAAAGACAAAGGGAAAGAGAACAGATATGAAGCAATATTTAAAGATTCATGGATGAGAATTTTCCAGAATTGATAAAGGCTCCAATTTAAGGAATATAATAAATTCCAAATAAGATAAAAAAAGGAAATATAAAGGAAATTCACCCAGGTTCATTAGAAGGAAACTGCAGAAAACCAAAGGCAAAGAGAAAAATTTGAACATCGCCAGAGCAAAGGAAACTGTGTTCAAATGAGCAACATTTAGATTGACAGTTGATTATCAACAGCAGCAATGTAAGCCAGCCAATGGGTGGATGTTTGCAGTATGCTGAAAGCAACAGGAACAATAGTACAGTTGGCACTCCATGTTGATGGGTTTTGCTTAGATTTAAATAACTGCAGATCAAAAAATTCAGGAAAAAATTGTGTCTGTATTGAATATTTCAGACTTTTTTTATTGTCATTATTCTTAAATAACAACTAACTATTTATAAGCATATACATTATATTAGGTGCTACAATGAATCTAGAAATTGTTTGAAGTAAGTGGGAAGATGTATGTAGGTTATATGCCATTTATAGGAAGCACTTGAGCATCCACTGAGTTTATGTCTGCAGGGGGTCCCAAGGCCCCTGAACATGCATGGACCACTGTAAGTCCTAACTGCAAATGCTTCACCAGGGAAAATATTCTTCCAAAAAGACATTTTCTGTCAAACCCAGATCCAGCACCACCAAGGGATCACAGTGAAGGAACTTCTCAAGGTGGTCTTTAGGCAGAAGAAAATAATCGCAGACTCAACCTAAATTATCTAAATGCTGAAGCTAAAGTCTTAAATACTTTTAAAAAAAAAAATCTGACCTTTGATTTAATTAGGGAAAAAGGGGTAATTTTCAAAACATACCATTTTCCAATCTTTTGAATCTTATTCTTGATTGAATAAACGTACATAAAAAGTGTTCCACGTTGTATTCTCTATACAGTAATATACTGAGATTAAGGAAACTTAGCCCCAAAGTTGCTGTGGTTAGAAAATAAAAAAGAGAGTAGCAAGCTACTTTCATAACTGCCATGGGCCGCAATAAATTTCCATCTCAGCTATAAAGATACACTCGTATTTATGTTCCCAAATAGCTATAGCTATAATAAAAGACTAAATAGTAGAACACAAAAAATGGAACGTTTTCTATCATATATATAGTCTTTTCATTTCAATTCCACAAAAGTCAGGACTATTTAGAAAAACAGACTGGATTGAAGTCTACAACTTTTGCTTATCTTTTCCATTTAATCATAGGATCATAAAGATGTTATGGCACTTACTAAGTGCTCCATGGTGTCCCAGCCACACCGCTCACATGCTCAAGTCGACAAACAAAACAGAATCAAATAGAGCAGATCACTGTGTTCTGGGGTTGGAAGGTACTTTGAGACCTGGGAATTTCCTCTTTATCGTTCCTGAGAAGCTTGAACACATCCATTGACAAGAAGGTCCCTGATTTCTGTTTCATCACTGGATATTCCTAATTGTTTGAAAATATTTTAATTGAGCCTATATTTTTTTCATATGACTTGTTCCATTTGTCTATATTGATTCTTTCCACAATAATTCAAGACAACCACTCCCTTTTCTATTAACATCACCAAATATTAAAAAGCGACTAGAATATCTCCCTTCAGAATTTGCTTTTGTAGGCTAAATAGGTCTCTTGCAATTAAAATGTGGTTTTGCCCAATCTGTCTGCATTTGGGTAGTCAGAGACCCAACAATGGCATTCATGGAAAGAGGAAATAGTGGGACGGAAAGCAGAAAGAGTCAAGGTGGGAAAAAGCGCTAACTCTGAGAAAAAGAAGGAGTCAACACAAATTTTAAAGTTCACTTTTGTGAACTTGGTGATCACTTAAAATTTTTTGAGATTTCATATTATGCATTAAAAGTATGAAGATTATTTGACCATGCTGTAAAGCTAAAAATCTGGGGCTCAAGGTGGCCTAGGAACTTTCGGCCATTATGATGATAGCATTCAATTCTAAGATATATTTTGTAAAGGGGGTGTTATCTATGTCCTTAGGTTTAGACATCATATACTGTAATAATATTCCATTTCTATGTAGTTAAACATCTGGACATAAGGACATATACAAAGTCTGGCCAACCCTGGCAATTTAACTGCAAAATGTACCTATACTCATGGAGCAAGGAATGCCAAGAAATGTATTCATCCGAGGATAAAGCAGAATGGGGGACAGACTGTTGTTCTATGTTGATGTTCACTGAGCAATGAAAAGGACACTTTAGCAAACACTAATGATCAAGGTTAACATTATTGTGGAAAGGTTGAATTTTAAAGACTCTTCTTACTGCCAAGAAATTTGATTCCCACCACTTGGAATCCATGCCATCACTGCATGTATAAATAATAACATAACAACTTATTAGAATCTAGCACTTGTGAGGACAACTAATGTCTTATGATTCTGCATAGACTGGTCCTACCAAAAGCGTACTCAGAAAACTGGCTCAGAGAAAATTACTGAAGAATGGACCAGGCTGAAGAAAAAAATCCATAGCAGATGGTTACCTGTCCAATTCATAGGTAGAAATATTCACTTGTTTGTTCATGCCAGGAAATAATAATTGGTGCTGGATTTCACATTGACTATTCTATTCATGGGAAACATGACTGGAGATGAATAAATGTACTAGTCAGCTATTTCTGTAATTATGCTGTGTAAGAAAACTCATAAACTTACAACACCAAGCATTTTACTTTTCTTACTCACTGGTCTTTAGCTTCTGCTTTGGAACTAGCAGTTTGGACTTATTCCATGTGTTTCATTCTGGTCCCAACCTGAGGGGATAGGAGCTAGCTGGGCCATACACGTCTCTTAGTAATCACAGGAGCAAAAACAAGCCAAACCATGTAAGCATACATGAAGCCTCTGTTTGCCAGGCACTGTGGCTCACACCTGTCATCTCAGTGACTTGAGAGGCTGAAGTAGGAGGATCACAAGTTCAAGGCCAACCTCAGCAACTTAGCAAGACTCTGTCTCAAAATAAAAAATAAAAAGGCCTGGGGATGTAGGTCAGTGGTAAAGCACCCTGGGTTTAATCCCCAGTACCAAAAAAAAATTTTTTTAAAGCTTCTGTTCATGTCACCTCTACTCCATTCCAAAGGTCAAGTTCATTGTGGATAAAGTGGAGCTTGTGGGGGGGATTCCTCCCACTGTCCCATTGTCCTGTGGAAGGACAACGTGAAGTTATGTGGCAAAGAGTATAGATGTCTGATGCTTTTGCAGTGGAGTGAAGGGTTGGAGCAAAGAATTCAATCTTCCAGAATAAGTGTTCTATACTTTTTGTAAAGGCTAACCTAGATAATTGCATTTTTTAATTCATGGATAATGTGTTAGGCCAAGGCTGATAGTGACTTTTATTTAGTGAATGCATAAGCACTAAAGAAACAACACAGTGAGGAAGTCATCAATCCTAAACCCAAGAAATTATAAAACGCCCCCAGCCCTATGGGAAGGTCTCATTGAGTACAGTGGCGACAGAGCTGCCTCCGACCTCAAGTGCAGTGGACTTGGCAGGGGAGCCACGCTGCTCTTCTGGCTGACTGGGGGCAAGGCAATGCACTCAAGCTTCTTGATGTTGCCAGGAGCACCAAAAAGGACGTGCTGACTGCCAGAAGAAGTGCCATTAAAAAATAGAAATGAAATACCAAAAAAATCTAAAGCTGGGATAAAATGTCTAAGTGAGTTTATGGGAAGACCTATCCATTTCTAAGTGATGTAATGGAAAATCCATCTTTGGCCTACTCAAGTCAAGGACATTTTACAAACTGAATAATGTGACAATTTGGGACAAATTCTAAACCCACTAACCAAAATCTCCTGCCTCTAGAAAAAGAGTAGCAGAAATTTCTAAATAAGTGACATTGCAGCTTCAAGCTCAAGGAAGAGGCAATAGCTCAGAAATATTTAATAGTCAATATGTGTGCATGTGTGCATGTGTATGAATGTGCACGTATAGATGGACACACTGTATATTGATTTTGCCAACCAATACTTACTTGTTAAAGCCAATGACTAGTTTATTTCAGCATCTAATCTGTCTTCCTTATTAATATTCATTACAGTCAGCCTGTCTGATTAAAATTAAGTCTTACTTCAGAACAAATTTGCCCAGGCTCAAAGATATGCTCTTTGGAGTTTTGATTCTAATGTAAAGAAATGCAGCATCTTGAGCTTGCAATAGTAGTGCTGAAAGTAGGATCTTCCAAGGCAAAGTGTCTCCCAAAGACATTGTATCCAACTCAATGCACGTCACACCTTATACAAATATTAATTTAAAATGGAACAGAATGCAAAGCAGGCCTAATGCAAAGTTATTGATTCAGAAGTATGAAACTTAAAACATAAGGAAAAAACTTCACAACCTTGTTTTGGGCAGAGTTTTAGATATGACACAAAAGCCCAAAACATAAAAGAAAAATTAATAAATTAGACTTCATCAAAATTTAAAAGGAGAAGCAAATAAACATCCCAATTTAGTAAGTGACTAAGAGGTTTGAACCTCATGAAAAAGATAAACAGATGGCAAACAAGCCATGAAGAGATGTTTGCCATCATCTGTCACTAAAAAAATGAAAAGTATTATCACATGAGATACTAGTATTTACTAAATTGATTTTTTCAAAAATTTAAATGTTAATACCAAGTGCAGATGAGGATGCAGACCAGCTGTAATTCTCAAATATTGCTGATGGGAATGCAAAATGATACAGTCACCCTGGAAAACAGTTTGGGGGAGTTTGTATGAATCATATTCCAACCATATGACCCAGCAAACCTACCCCTAGGTGTTAACCCTAAGTAAAGGAAGAAGTATGTAATGTGCTTAAATGAGTGAATGGATAAAGCTGTGTCTTGTCCAATCCATGGAATACCACTCAGCAATAGAAAAGAACTAACCACTGCTATGTGTAACAGAATGGATGAATCCCAAAGGCATCACACTGAGTGAAAGAAGCCAGAAGCACAGGCTCCATCTCATACAGCTCCATTTAGACAACGTTCTGGAAAAGGAAAAACTAGACACTGAGACTAAATCAGGGGTTGTCAGGGGCCCAAAGTGAGTGGAATATTTGTCAATTAAAGGATAACATGAAAGATCTTGGGGGAAAGGGGTGATAAAATTGTTCTGTATCCTAGTTGTGGTGATGTTCATATGATGACATATTTGTCAAAATTCACAGAACTCTACATTATTAAAAAGTGAATTGTATTATATACAAATTAAAAATAAAATAAAAAAAAATGACTCAACAAACATTTAACTTGCCCACATCCCCTCAGTCCATCGCAGAGATCACCCTGACTTTGAGTATCACATGCCAGGCACGGCTCTAACAGTCATACAAAATATAAAAATGAGACAGCCAGAGTTCCTGCCCTCAAGGAAACTTAAAAATGTACAAGAAAGACACTGGTCTAAGAGGAAGAGGGACACCCTTTCACCGGAAACCGTAGTAGAAGGCAGTCCATATAAAGAGGTGTCACAGAGACTGTGTTACTCAGCTCTACGTTGCTGTGACCAAAATGCCTGACAAGAACAATGTGGAGGGGGACAGACTGACTTGTCTCATGGTTTCAGAGGATTCCATTCATATTCAGCCAGGTGCATTGCTCTGGGCCTGAGGTGAGGCAGAACATTATGGTGGAAGGGTGTAGAGAAGGAAACCTGCCCAGCTCCTACAGCAGCTGGGAAGGAGAGAGAGGAGGAGAAGATGGGGAGGGATGGGAGGGAGGAAATGGCCTGAGAGAAGATGAACCCTTCCAGGGCCAGCCCCCCCCCCCCCCCCCCAGTGACCTACTTCCTCCAACTGGGCCCACCTTCCGGTAGTCCATTCAGCCATCAATGGACGAATCCACTGATGCGGTCAGAGCCCTTGTGATCCAATCACTTCCCAAAAGCCCCACCTCTGAACACATGAGACTTTAGGGGACATTCCAAATCCAAGTCATAACTGGTTTAAAGGCAGAACAGATGGACACGTGAAATTGTGTATGTGATAAGAAGTGAAAACCTATGGGGTTAAAGAGAGACCCTATGAGATAAGCATGACTTAGTAGTCAGGGGTTGGAGATGGGGAAGAAGGGAAGTCGGGGCAGAAGGAGGCACAGAGAAGACTGTGGGTACCACCAGGCAAGCAGGGCATGTGAAGAGAGCAGCAAGTGATTTTAGTTTGATTGGAGGAAAAGCGGAAAGTGTTGGAGCTAATTTGTAGAGCAGCTTAAATGGCTCGCTAAGATGTTCTTCATTCAATGGACAGTGGGAAGCCATTAAAACATTTTCTGTCAGACTTGACCTTAGAACAGAATTTCCCAAACTCATTTGATCATGGAGCACTTAAAAATTATAGAGATGGAATACCAACACATGGCTCAGGAGAGCTAATGCCAGCTTTTTGTCAAAATGCCCTTGATTCCATGACTGACTCATGGAGAAAATAGTTCATAGCACCAATCTTTAGCAAAGATTGGTGATAGTAGCAAAACTATACACTGACATTATAAAACACCATGTAGACATAGATCGTACACCAGAGATCATCAAGTACATGGTAATACTCCATAATTTTAGAAAACGAAATTTGGAAGAAAACTAGCACAGTACTGACTGCAGGAGACACTGTTGGTGACCTGCCCACATCTCCTCAGTCCACCCCAGAGATCACTCTGACGTTGGTATGCTGTGCGGAGTCTTACAGAATGTCTTTCATGGGGGGAGTCCTAGGTTCCCACCCTGAGATTCCCCCCACAGATGACCCATCATTGTTTTACCTCCTTTCCCTGCTTTCTTGAGATTATCTCCCCCAGTAAACTCCTACACAGATCCCTGTCTCAGTGTCTGTCTGGGGAAGTGCACTCTCACATCCCCCCTCCCCAACAGGCCTCTTTTAACCAGTTCAATAAACATACAGTTTTTCGTTAAGTAAATACCTATCAATCTTTTTCTATGCACATGGGATGGGAACACAATGGTAAGCAAGAGCAAATTGAACTTTGTCTTCATAAGATCCGGAATCAGTTATAAGTAGTAATACTAAGATCCAGGGGGTAAGGGTACCCACAGCTAGATTCCTGGGTCCAAACTGAGAGTGTCAGGGGATGCTTGTCAGAGAAAGTGAGGTTTCAGTCTAGGCCTGAAAATGAGCAAGAGCTGGAAAAGGGGGCTGTGAAATTCAGGAAACCTTCTTTAGTGTTTGGGACAAAAAAAGTCATGGAAGAGGAGGAAGAACTGTGGGTCCCCGTGCCAAAGACTAACTTTCAATCTCCTGAAAATGCATTTTCACATTAAATGAAAGAAGATGAAAAACCATTTCATTAGAGATTGTAAAAGGTGCATTTTTCTTAAATTAAAAGTTGATTTCTAGGTTCTTTAAATGTTTCCCAGGTATCTTGGGGTAAAAAACCTCACTAGTTTAAAGATGGACTACTTTGTTTCCATACTTATCACTCCATCGGATCCTGTTTCTATAGTCTTCCGTGGATACAAATGCTAAAGTGCTCTGCTTATCACCCTGGGAAATTTATAACACCTTTTTTTTTAACCTGCAGAAAGTGAGTTCAGAAATTGAAACAGTGATTGTGTTTGTTTCCAACCTGCTCTTGTTAACACCCTACTTAGTCTGCAGGTTATCTTTGCTTGGGTGAGAAAGGAGGAGAAAGTAATTTTCCCAGTGGAAACATGAACCTCAGATTTTTTTTTTAATTTATGTGGGTTTCATTGATCCTCTGCATGAGTTATGCATTCACTCATTCATCAAAAAGGTATGTGCCTAAACCTATTAGTCACTGGAAATACATAGGTAACTCCAGGGCACAGCCAGTCCTTAAGTGATCCCAGACATGATGGGCTAGGGGGTGGGTACATATAGGTCACATTAACAGGACAATGAGTACTAACACAAAGGAAGGAATAAGATGTCTATACAGAGGAAGGTCATCAACTTTGCCTAGGGGAGACGAGGGTGATAGTCTTTCTGGAACAGATAGGATGTGAGCTGGCTCTTGAAGGATAGGTTGAATACTTCTGATGTCTAAGCAGGTAGACAACACTGAAAACATAAAGAACAGCACAGACAAAGATGTGGAGATGTGGAAAAGCATGACGTCATGCTTGGGAACTGCAGGAAGTCACTGAGTGGCCAGAGTACCAGGGCAGGGCAGTTGGAGGTGGAGGACATGGTAAGGACCATGAAATTGACATAAAGCAATTTGGACTAGGTTTGAAGGACCTCTGGAGTAGACCCCATTTGTAACAGGGAAGGACTGGAGGTCGTCAAACAAGAAGTGACACTAAGTGGTTTGCATTGTATAGTCTGGTAGCAGTTGTTGAAGATGGAATGAAGAGGAGGACCAGATCAGAGGCAAGAAAAATAGCTGGGGACCTTGGCTAATTCTGGCAAAGAGACTAGGAGCCCAAGCAGTAAATTGTGAGCAGTGAATTGTGAGGATGGGTTTGATGGGAGAGAGATAAAAGTATTTAGCAGGCAGGATCATTCAGACTTTAAAAAAATGTTCGGATACAGCTATACAAAGAGAAAGGAAGCCAGAGGTCTGTCCAAGATGTACAGACAAAAGACTTTGCTCTGGAGGTGCAGTTTAAACAAGCTCCATGCAGCATGGGAAACAAAACCCAGACTGCAGGACACAGAAATGAATGGGAGAGGAGGAAGTGGAGACAGATTAGGATACATCGGGTTGCTGAGCACCCAGATTCAGGAGGGATAAGGTGTGTTTGGATTTGGGACCAATCATGATGTGTCAGAAAAGGTACCTTGCTACCTAAGTCATTTTCTTCCATGTTTCTAGTTAGGCTGTGTGCAGTACTATTTCTACTTCTGAAATATCCAGAGAAACACAGTTAAGTAAAAGCCCTGAGAAGATAGGACAGGGAGGGTGACTTACTTGGAAGAGAGACATTCTACAACTAATTTTAACTCAGCCCATCCCTTGCTTCCTTGGGATGCTGGTGAAATATGCAGGTTGTTTATGGGGGAGCCTGCGTATAAACACACAAATAGTCACATTTTCCATTCAAAACGGGAGGCATCCCTCTGTGCCATGGTACTGTCATTTGGTTCTTGTGCTCCACTCTGTAATCCGGCGGGAGCCTGGGCTGTAATTCCATATGGCTGGCCACCAGCTCCCAGCCCTAAACGACTTTGATGTTGTTCAGGGGGAGCCCCAGGAGGGCTGCAGGAGGAGGAGCAGACAAATGTTGGGGAAGGGGACTCTGCCTCTCAGCCAGAGAGCTGATGGACCAGCAGGACTGAGAACCCAGGATAACGGTTCAAATAATTATCTGCCATCCGATAGGAAAAGGAAGGAAGGCGATTGATTCCCACTGTACCCTCTAAACACAAGCGCTGGTAAAGTTGTATGAATCCACTCTGCTGTGTGTGGAAAGATGGTTATGTTAATGAAATTATGCTTTAAATTAGCCGAACATATTCTCCAAAGAAAATTCTTTGCTGAAATTATATCTTACAGATTTTGTGGGACCCAAGCTCTGCAATTTAACGGCATGTTATTATTTAGCATTTAATGAGTACCAGAAATTGCCATGTGTATTCTCCACTTGGTTCAGAAACAATGAAACAAATGGCAGAGTGGTATTAAGGGGTTCCCTCTAGTTCTGACCACCCATAAGACGAATAAATGGGGGCTGGACTGAGAAGGGGACTCCGAATGAAAGTATCCTTCACAGAAAATATGCTCAGTCTTCTGAATCTTTCAATTCCTCTCCACAAAAGCCTCAGTCAGGGGTACTCAGGAATCCTGCAGGGCCAGCATCCTATCTGGTATTCACAACTAAACAGGGACAGTTTTTTGTTTTTTGTTTTTTGTTTTAATCAACTGACTTCCATTCTATTCATACTGCTATTTACTAATAATCAGGAAATTCTGACTACTGGCCTGGCTCTTTGGTGGATGCTATTAACAGAAGACCCCTGAATGGGGTGAGTGAAGCATCTAGCATGTCTTAACCTGCCTGTTCATCTGATAATAAGGGGAGGGGGAGACAGTCATGCTGTGACCAGGAGGGATTTTTTGTAACACACAAACGTAAATCCCTCAAAATCATGTGTGAAAGAGGGGAGAAGAAAGCTTACTGCAATTAGGCAATTTTATGTACACATTCTATATCAAAATTACCAGCCCATAAAATTTTTACGGGTCCCTCTTCAGACTTATAAAGTAAAATGATGCATTTTATAGTTGTAGCACCAACAGCTAAAGAGGGCCTTGAAAACTAGTACTAGAATTGAAAGCTTTTCCCAAGCAAAACAAAACAAAATATACAAGCAAACAAAACCCAACTAACTTTCCTATAGACTAATTCATTTCAGATACAGCTTAATTTCTTTCAGATTTGGGGCTCCTAAACCCATGCTAATTTGCCTGGTGCAATTATCTGTTATTTTGACAACTGCAGAGCTCAAGAATCTTTTAAACAATTGAAAAGCATCTTAATTCTCACATTTAAACAAGTTGGTAAGGTGCAAATAATAATACTGAATGTAAATCAAGTTGTGGGAAAAACACTAGAACTTGGAGATTTAATCACAAAACCTAGTTTGTACCCATTATAGCCATCTGTTAGAGATTTAAGGAAAGCTGTCAGAGGAGAGGCATGGCCTGGGAGTAACTTACATCGGGGACAGAAACAGAGGTTTGAACAGGGAGCCACAAACATGCTGTCTTTAAGCAGCATTGTGCTTTTTTTAAAAAAAAAAAAAAACATTTAAATTTATTTATTTGTTCCTTTAAGATATGTATGACAGTAGAGGGTATTTTGACATATTATACAAACATGGAGTATGACTTATTCACCTTAGGATCCCATTCTTGTGATCGCACATGATGTGGAGTTTCACTGGTCGTTGTGTACATGTATGAACATAGGAAACTTCTGTCTGATTCATTCTACTGTCATTCCGTTGCTCTTTAGTTGGGACACTGGTCTCCATTTTCCATACCCACTCCCTATTTCTTTTCCTCATCAGCTTAAGGTATTTACATCACAGATCAGGCCTTGGGAGGTATTGAGTTTACAATCCCAGTGAGTCATATAGACATATTTGTGCTGTAGCTTCTGTTCTTTGGGAGGTGTTTACAACCCCAAGAAATCCAATTCAGAGGTCAGAATCCTATGGGTATAAATGTCCTCTCTTCACTGAGTTCCTTGTTAACAGTTTTACGTGCAGGCCCCCATTTAATCTCTAGGATAGCTCCATGAGGTAGCTATTACTGAGCCATCCCCACTTACTGAGATATGAAAACACAAATTGCCTGCCCAAGGTCACACTCTCAGGAATGATAAGCCTAAGGATGTGAACTTACACTTCCTCCTCATCGATGCATTTGATCATATGACCCAGACAGAGCTCAAGACAGGAAGTACAAAGCTCCCGCTTCCTGGACCTATAGATTTTCCTCCAATCCTGTGCAATACTCCTTCACATCAAAGGCCACTAGCATCTTTCAATAAATTGAGATATCCTGATTCAATGCTTACAATATTCAGCACATACCCTCGGCTCCCTTGCCTCTGACCTTTCATAGCACCCTCTTGATAAAATGCCACCTGCTCTGGGGCAACCATCCACTATCTTCTCTTCTTCTGTACCTTCAACCTCTCCTTCTCTATTGGATTTACCTCCTTAGAGGTGAACAAAAGACCCTTCCTCACTTGGGGTTCCTCTGCTTCTACTCTGGGTTTTGCTTCTTTTCAAGCTTCTGGAGGAAGTAGCCTATCTTGGTTTCTTCCTCTTCCTAACCTCCCACTTGCTCCTCCATGTCTTGCAACCTGCCTTCTAACCCTACTACGCCACTGAAACCACCATCTCAATCTCTAATGCCTTCCGGCTGCTGAGTAGAATGGACATTTTTAGTACGTCCTTATTAGTGTCCAACACGGCTGAACACTTTCTTCTTCTCAGAACGTTCTCTTCCCCTGACTTCCATGTAGCATTCCATTTCCTCTCACAGACCTTGCCAGCCACTCTCTTCAGCTTCCTGTGTGGCCTCCTCTGTTCTGCTAACCATTGGTGTTAGCATTTCGGACTCAGTCTTCTTGAATAACTTGGCCACTTTCTAGAAGCAGGTCTTTGTGAGAATTCCCAAATTCATATTTTCAGTCATAGCTTTTTCCTAAACTTTATCCAACTACCTGTTGAAGTTCCATGGGCACTTGACCTTTATCATGCCCCCAGCTTCTCGTTTCTCCTTCTTCCCCAATTGATTCAATGTTACCTGTCCAGGTAAATATCTGCACCATATCCCTGATTGCCCAATCTTGAATGATGGCTTCCTCACTAGGTAAAAAGCCCCCAATTCTACTAAGTAAATACCTGCTGTCTCCTCCATCTGCAGGGACTGCTGCACCAGTTCATACCCCATTCTTCCTTCCTTTTCTTTTTTTGGTGTAATTTACCTACAGTATACTCTTTTAAATGTACAGGTAGTTCTATGAGTTTTGACAAATGCATAGAGTCATGTAACCACAACCACAATCACAATGAGACAGTTCCATCACCTCCCACCATCCCCACACACAAACCCTCTCCTATGTTCACTGCAATCAACCCCTTTCCCTACTTCCAGCCCCTGGAAGTCACTGATCTGTTTTCTATTCCTATAGTTTTTCTTTCTCTAGAATGTCGTATAAATGGAATTTGAAATGGGAAATCTTTGAGTCAAGCATCTTCACTCAGCATAATAAATCTGAGATTTAACTGTGCTGTTATGGGTGCCTGCAGTCCATTCCTTTTTATTGTATGGTTATACTGACTTGTTTATCTATTTTTCAGTTGAACAGCATTTTACTTTGTTTACTGTTTGGGGCAACTGGGAATAGATATTCCTGTTTAGGTTTCTGTGTGTCTTCATTTCACTTGGATAAATATTTAGGCACAAGAACTAGACAGTTAGAGACCATCATAAGGACAAAGTGCAAATGCACTCCTGGGCCTTAACTTAGGGCCTGACAACCACGAAGAAATGGTACAAGCCTTTGTGTCTGTTCTCCCACCTTAACTCACAGCCTGTTATGTATTAAAAACTTGGAATGTGCCTTAACCACCCCCTCAAATAACCTGAACAGCTTCAGAGATCAGGTGCCTCATTAGAGCCAGGATGCGCTTTCCATGACCCTCCAAGGACAAACAACATAAAGGATAAAACCATAGAGGAGCCATCAAAATGGCAAATTCCCAGGGCCCTTAACTTGTTACTGGTCATGATTTATTTCCCACCTGTGTGTTCTTTTAAAAGCTACAGAAACTGGTCATTATCACAAGATGGAGATGCTTATGAAGAACCCAACATGGATGTGGAAAACTAACATCTGACTCCAGAATGACCACTGATCTTGCCTTCCTCAGTTACAGTGTTCCCACAGAAACACACACACCTTTGAAATTTGTCTCGAAACAATCAACATTCTTAAACCTCAGCCACCCTGCAAACAGCCCTTTTGCAAAAATAAAATCAACTCTTTCCTTTGGGGAGCCAGCCTCACACTCTGGTCCCTTCTCTTAGGGGAAGCCCTAATAAAAGTCTTGCTGGTGTGTTCTCTCTCCTGACTTGTTTTCGTCTCTCCTGTCATCAAACTAAAATTCCCATGTCTGGCATCAGGATTGCTGGATCATGTGGTAGGTATAACTGTTCTTCAAAGTGGCTGACTCATCTTGCTTCCTTACTCGTGATGCTTTAGAGTTCCAGATGCTGTGTCTGTGTCAGCACTTGATATTGTCAGTTTCATTTTCTTATTTTTAGCCATGAGAAGAGGCATGTAGTGGTATCTCATTGTGGTTTTAATTGGCACCTTAATAATGATAAATGATATTGAGCATCAGTTTCATGTGCTTATTTGCCAATCTTTTTTTTTTTTTTTTCCTTCTGGTGCTGGCGGTGCTAGGGATTGAACAAAGGACCTTGTGTTCATAAGGTAAGCACTCCACTACTGAGGTGTACCCCCGCCTTCATATGTTCTTTCTGGTAAAGTGTTTGTTCATATATTTTGGCTGTGCTGCCTCTTTTTAAAAATTGGATTGTGCATTTCTCTATCATGGGGTTTGGTTTGAAAAGTTTCATGTAGATCCTGGATGCAAGTCCCTTATCGCTTATGCTTTGCAAAAGTTTTCTCCCAGTCCGTGGTTTGCCTTTTCACTTTCTTTTAAAAGCTATTTATTTTGAGATAATTGTAGATTTGCATGTAGTTGTAAAAAACAATAGAGAGAACTTGTGTACCCTTCCCCCAGTTTCCCATAATAGTAACGTCTTACGTAGCCGTGGTATAATATAACAATCAGGGAATTGACACTGCTACCATCGTTGATCTTATTCCAACTTGTTTGACTTGAAGGCTTCCCATGCACTCGTGCATGCACGCGTGTGTGTGTGTCTATGTATTTTGTTCCATGCAATGTTATTATATGTGTGGATTTCTGTGACCACCACCCCAGTCAGATCCAGAACAGTACATCACAAGGATTTCTTTACAATCATAGCCACTTCGTGCCCTCTCTACCTCTCTGGCAACCACTAATCTTCTCTCCATCTCTGTAATTTTGTCATTTCAAGACTGTTATATAAGTGGAATCATACAGTATTTAACTTCTGACTTTGGCTTCTTTTACACAACCCAATTCCCTGGAAGTCCATCCAAGTTGTTACATGTTTCAATAGTTTTGTCTTTGTTATTGATAAATAGTATTTCTCAGTTTGCTTAACCATTCATCAGCTGAAGTATACGTAAGTTGGTTTCCAGCTTGGAACTATTATAAAGTAAGGTGCAGTAAATGTTCACAGAAGAGTTTTTGTGTAAACACAAGTTTTCATTTCTCTGGGATAAATGCCCAAGAGTGCAACTGCCAGGTCGCAGAGTAATTGCACTTTCAGTTTTGTAAAAAGGGTCAAACCACTATATATATTTCCACTAGTAAAGTATGAGTGATTCATTTTCTCTGCATCTTTGTCATCATTTGATGCCGTCACTATTTCAGCCATTATAGACGTACAGTGATATATCTCATTGTGGTTTAAATTTCTATTTCCTTGGGGATAAAGAGGGATAAAGAGGTTTAGCATCTTGTGGGTACTAAAGTGTCTTTCGAGGAGCCCATTCTTTCCTGACCTGACTTATGTGGGAAGCAGTCCCCTTCCTCCAGTTTACTGTTTACTCTTCGGAAACAGAGCTAAACAGAATACCGTGTCTAACCCGATCCTAGCATAGCAATTTTCCCTCGGTTGTAATTTTCTGTTGAAAATCTGTGATTCTTCAGATCATGATTTCCAAGTGGGCCAGGGCAGTTTTGCTCAGTTCGAGATACTCAGCCAGGATACTGAGTGTCACAGATCAAGTGCCATTTCGTCAATGAAGGAACGATAAATGCAAAATGACCTCACAGCTACAAGGAGGCGAAGACACGAGGAAAGAATGGGTTAATGGCAAATTATCCTCCGGACTTCCCATATTTAACCACCACACCAGCGCCCGGTCCACGCGCATGCGCAGTGCTCTCCTCTCGGCCCCGCCCCAACTCCGCCCCTCAATCGCTCCCTTGGGCCATCCCTCCTAGTCCGCGACCAATTAGGGAGAGGAGGCGGGGTCCTGGTTGCCGCGGTGCTCTTTGGGTAGCATTCCTAGTTACTGTTGCTAAGGCTGCGGGTAGCTGGAGTTGGTGGGAGTCCCAAGTTTTGGAAGCCAAGGCCTGAGAGAGGTCGAGGGTTCAGGGAGGAGATGGTGAAGCAGACGATCCAGATTTTCGCGAGGGTAAAGCCCCCTGTCCGGAAGCACCAATCAGGGGTACGGCGGGGGCGCCAGCGCGGTGGGGCCTCCAGGTCGCGGGTGGGGGTCACGTGAGGGGCCGGGACGGGCAAGGACTCCGCTGAGGCGCGGGTGCGGCCAGGAATCCCGCACGCCCTGGGCGAGTGCCCCTGCGGCCACGCAGGCGCTGTTGCACGCCCTGAGAGTCGCGACGGCCACCCGGTCCATTCCCAGCCCTGCGGGCGCACAAAGCACAAGTGTTCAGGCAGGGCGGGCTCACCTGTTGGCACGCTCACATAGACTGCGCCTCGGCCACACCGGGCGCTCACTCCACCTTTTCTGGGAAACTGTCACAGCTCCCTACATACGGTACACTGAAACGTGTTTTCCCACTGGGGCAAAATACGTGTAAGAGATGCATGCTTCTCATTGTCTGAAATGATACGAATATAGACGATACACAAAGCATATACATATTTACTACTTTGCAGGCAGTGGTCCCTCAGGAATTTCTTGTCCAACTATATTGTCATTCTGCAACAACACGTGATCTCGATGTATACTCGTAGATTATTTATACATCCTGACACAGAATACACAGGTATGCTTCATTCAGAAAACATCTATGAGTATTTATGGGTGCTTCCTCTAGTGTGCTAATTCAGATTACAAAAAATGTTAAGGCATTAACCTTGGCTCTGAGCAGAGATACTTTGTAAGCTTCTTAAATGTTTCAAAACAGTGTTTTCTCTGCTTAGAAGAGAATATAGGCATTTTACCATGTCTTGAGAAATGGCCACTTGACCCATGCTTTATCTGCATTTTTTTCCATCCCATATCCACATCGTATCTATATATGTAACATCATAGCAACTCATAACTTAGCCTTTGCCTCATGTAATTTATGTATTTAAAACAAGGAGAAAGCAATCATTATTATCAGCTGTTTTTCTCATAGAGTACATTCTGAAAAAGATACATAAGAAGACTCCAAAGAATTTTTTAAGGTATAAAGCAGTATGAAAGAACCATGAAAATCTTCCCTTTTTTTTTTCTCCTTTTACAATCTTTACACAAAGATTTTTGTAAAGTTCATGTAAAATGCATGTAGAAAGGTATATTGTATGCAACTTTTATCCACAGAGCCTTAACAGAAAGCATTGAGTTTACAAAGACTTTGCAGTCAAAAGCAGATGCTCTGGCAAAATGAGAAGATGGGTAAGGTTGGGAAGCTGGTGGAGAGGCCTTTTAATGTCTCCCCCCACCCCCCAATGTAATGCTGGGAATTGAACCCAGAGCCTCACATACCAGACATGTGCTCTAGCACTGAGCCACATGGGCAGCCCCTAATTTTCTCTTTTCTTAAAATGCAGGGTTTGGCTATTTTAATGTGCCTCCTTTCACGTTTCTTAGGTGAATCTAGGAAGTGGATTACTTGATCCTCCAGAAGTACCTTTAGGTATCGTGTTGCATTTTCATGATGTCATCTCTGAAATGTTACATTCCAACTTCACAAAAAGAATGGAATGAATAAATCCTGAGTTAGTATAGTATAGTATAGTCCTATTCTACTTTAGAAACTCCATATTTTAGCACTGGATATTGTTGTCTACAAAAGATCGTGTGATTATTTCTTGACTGCAAATGCTATTTGTAGTATTAAACCAAGAACGACTCAAAGGCTGCATATTCCTTAAGACATATATTAAATCATAATAATTTATAGATTAATAAAGAAGATAAGTTGTATGAATCTGATCATTTTAGCAATGGGAGCACTTTTGTACAGTGCTTTGTACAGTTTGAAAACGTTTTCATATTCATCCTTGCATTTGTTCTGTCATCTAAAAAATAACTATCCTATCTCAGATAATTATTATCAGATAATAAATATTTTTATGACTAAGAGTGGAAAGCCAATATATTAAGCTAAGTTTTCTGGCTTTTCTTAATGACTCAAAGATTGGCTTAATCAGAGTGAGGGGGGTGGATAGCAAGGAGCCATTGTTCTTTGTCTACTGAGAACAGATTTTTTTTTTTAAATGCAAGCCACCCCTCACTTCTATGTGTTTCGTGTTTTACACACTTCTCTCACTTACCTGTGGTTATTAAACTGTGTTTTTGAGGGGGAGGGGGATTGGTAATGTAGTCCCCTACAGGGCATACTTTTTGAATGTCTCTTGAGAAAACCTAGCCAGAAAACCTTGAACCTGATGCTCATACTTTCTACAAACAATTTTATTTTACAAATGACTTTTGTACCTGAAGTCTTAACATTTTAAATGAGAGGTTTCAATAAAAATCCACTTAGGAAATTATTCATACTTTCTGGAGATTTAGGGAGACTTTTACTTGCTTAGGAATACGACTTTCCTCCCATAATCAAGCATCTAAATGGGTCTTAAACAGGAAGTGTTGCCTGTTAGAATTTTATTTCCTGGTGAAAGACAAGAAGTTTTAAAAACAAAAAACAAAAAACCTCTAAATCTAATGACTGATTTTTTTTTTATGGTGCATTACAAAATACTTCCATTTCCATTACATCATTTGGTGCCCCCAGCCATCTTGCAAGGGAGGCAATTCTGTTTTCCTCATTTGCTTGATATATAAGGAACCTTGATTCTGGAAAGTGGTGGCAGATCACACAGCTGGTAAATTGAGGTCAGTGTTTGGACACCAAATATTATGCTTTTCCTTATTTCACATGATTTCTTTATAGGCTTGAGTCTTGGCTTTCCTGGCCAATAAATATAGAAGTAGGTAACTAAGAAGAGAACCAGAAAAGGTTACGGTTGTAGGGCTTTGATTATGACCCTCCATTTCCATATCAGCTTAGAGAGGCTAAGTGATTTCTCCCAGGTCACTTGCCAATTAGTGGCTGGGCTGGGATGAAAATCTTGAAAATGACATCAAAGACACGAAGTCCATGTATCTTTTGAAACCACATGTCTTTTCAAATGCCTGAATATATTTCATGGAAACTTGGGCTTCTTTGAACATGACTTAAATTTGAGCATTCTCATAGCTGTCTGAGAAGGCTCAGATTACTCTCATCCTTGTATGTGTGTCTAGTAGTTTGTAGATACTCAGAAATGCTTGTTGGTTGTAGAAAAATGTTATTTTTTATAAATACCAAAATAATATTTAGATAGTATGTTGCTTTCAGAGCTTTTAGTTTTCGGTGACAACAACAGAGACATTCAAATTCTCAAATTTGAATACTTAAGTCAAAGATGATCTGAGTTTTGATGCAGCATTGATTCAGGTTTTACCTCTTGTTGCATTCCATATATGTGTTTGAGTCCATACATTTCAATGAGGAAAATTATCCAAATTATACTGTTATGACATTTTATCTTAAAAGTACAATTTTATACCATTATTATGCAAGTCATAATAACACAGTCATAGTTCAAGCTGTGATTTCACCCTTTTATACTCATTTGTTCTCATATTTATAGATTTATTCCATAGATGATGATGAAAATTTAACACCTAGTTTGGAAATTATCATACCTCGTGATTTGGCAGATGGATTTGTGAATAATAAGCGAGAGAGCTACAGATTTAAGTAAGTTTGTCTTCCTTTTGCTTCATTCCTGTTTCATTAGTGGATTAACTTTTGCCCTAAATTAATATCCACTGTGAAGTCATGGGCCCCATTTCTCGTGGAGAAAGTAGTATGGCTATCTCATCTTGGAGGAAGAACTCAAGTTCACTGCTGTGCTTAAGGTTGAAAGAGGAATTATTTCTGTATCTGAGATTACATTCCAGATTTCAGCATTTCTTTACCATCTCTGTTTATCTGATGTTATCCTTTCTATCCTCAGCCTGCTGTGGTTTAGCACTTACAGGAAGTTCTAATGCATGACCAAACTTTATTAAATATAAGACCTTAAGGTATAATCTTGTATCCTGTTTAAGCAAACCTTCTTTAAAATATGATACACAGATTGCATATGCACATATATACACCTGATACCTGTGCTGTCCAATATAGCAGCCAAAAGCCACATGTGGCTCTTGAGCACTTGAAACGTGTCTAGTCCAAAATGAGATGTCCCATAAAATATAAAATACATGAAGGCTTTTTGAAAACTCAATATGTAAAAGAAAAGGAGAATGTATGTTGTTTTTCATATCAATTATATATTGTAATGAAAAAATTCTGGATGTATTGGGTTAAAATATACTACTGCAATTATTTTCATCTATTTTGTTTTATTTTTTTTTCAAAAACCTGGCTCCAAGAGCATTTAAATCACTTATATGCTCACATTTATGGATTACATTATATTCTTTGGGGCAGTGCTGAGTGGTCAGGTCTGGGTGGAAAGTACCAAGGGGCCACCCGTGGATAATCATCAGTGCCTTTGGTCTCAATACTTTTGTAGTAGCCAGCCTTTGAATTTGGGGGGATTATGGATATATATTTCACACACTGTCTTTATTCTCAAGTTTCAGATTAAGCCATTTCTTTTGATCTCCACCTTTGATTTCTGGAGAAGTTTGAGCTCAAGTTAAATGCATATGTGATCTCTGGCTCAAACTTTGGTGGTAGATTTCTAGACCTTACTGAAGGAATCTAATTACTTGCTTGCATCTCTCTCTAGACTATTATACAAAGGCCCCATCCTGCCCTGACCTTTGGACAAAACTATCTCAGGTACTTTAAAGTTTTGCCTGTCTGTCTGTATCTGTCTGTTTCTTTCTCTCTCTCTATCTCTCTCTCTCTTTCTCTCTCTCTCTCGATGCTGGGATTGAGCCCAGAGCCACATACATGCTAACCACACACTCACTACTAGGCTACATCCCCAGCTCCTCTCTTTTGCAGATTCTTATTTGCTCTTGTTTTGGTTTCATAAAGAATTCTCCTTGATCGTCATAACTCTCCATTTTGTCTCTCATATTTATCTCTGTTTCCACACCCACCCCCTCTTCTTGTGTCTCCTTTTACAGCAAGCAGGATTGCTAACACATGGTTGCATAGTGAAGTGGTCCTTGCCTTACCAGTTCCCTATTACCTTTCATTGGCTCCTTTAAGGAGCATCCTGTGATACATGATTGACTTTTGCAGAGGGCTGTTCCTCTAGCGATGTAAGCCTGCCACATACCTAAATAACTATGACTCCATGGCAGCTGGTATCTGGTCTAGCCAATTGCTATAAAGCAACAATTTGTTGAAACATTTTATTCAGCATATATTCCCATTATATTAAGAACAACTGATCATTTCTGTACCTATTGGCCCTTTCTAAAGTATTCTTTGCATTATATAGAAACAGAGGGTACTTAAACATATGCTTATTGAAAGAGCACCATTTGTATATATTTTTGCTTATACTTTAGATCTCTGAATTTAAAATATTGGTTTTAATATTTAAAATAAAATAAAATATTCAACTTATACATAAATTCAGATAAATATTTAAGCATTTTAAAGGCTATTTTCCCCCAAGAAAATGCATTCAATCAATAAATATTTATTGGCTACCCACCATGTGCTGTGTTCATCGCTAGGAATGAATGCAGTAGGGACCATACACTAAGTTGCTGCTCTTCTGGAGCTTCCAGTTTAGTGGGAGGAGACAGACAAGCAAATTAATAAATGCATGTCAGAAAGCATTAAGTGACATGGGCAGGAAAGAGAGGTGAGGAAACCAACCACTCAGATAGCTGAGGGATGAGAATTCCACGCCAAGGGAATAGCCCGAGAACATCTCTACAATGGGAGCATGCCAAGTACATCTGGAGACAGGTAAAGGGATCAGCAGGGCTGCAGTAGAGGAAGCAAGGGGCTGAGGGGAAGAAGATGAGTCCAGGGGGCACAGAGTGACCAGATCATACAGAGCCCTCTGAGTCACGGTGAGCACTTGAGTCTTCCCCATGGGAAGGCACGGGAGGGTTTTGAGCAGAAGAATGAATGAAATTATCTCACTTATGTTTTAGCAGGATCACTCTTGATACATGGAAAACAGACTGTAAGGAAAACTCGGGAGGAAATTATGGTAGCTTGGGCCATGGTGGTAACAGTGGAAATGTTGAGAAACACAGTGTGCCCTCTGTAGCTGTATTTCTTCAGTTCTGATGCAGAAGTCCAATCACCTGTGAATTGAAAATAGAGGAAAAAATAAAAGTCCATAATGAGCATGCACAGATTTTTTTCTTGTCTTTATTCCCTTAATGATGTAGTTAACAACTATCTACAGAGCATTTATGTTATATTAGGCATTCTAAGTAATCTAGAGATGATTTAAAGTATAGGGGAGTATGTGCATAGACTATATGCAAATACTATGTCATCTTATATAAGGGACCTGAGCATCTGTGGATTTTGGTATCCAAGGGGGTCCTGGAACCAGTTCCCAAAGGATATCAAGAACTAACTGTATTTGGATTCTGGATGTATTTTGGAGGTCAGAGCTGACTGACTGTAGAGAGTAATAGAAAGAGAAAGGTTCACAGGTGCCTTTGGGATTTTGGATTCAGCATTTAGAAAGATGGAGATTTCATTTACTGGGGTGAGGAAGATTGCAAGATATTGGTTTGGGGTACAAAAAGATCAGCATATGTGGAGTTTGAAATGGAGTTCAGAAAAATCCTACCTAACTTCTTAATAAATGAAAGGAGCCCCTGGAAATCAGATATCTCTAGTTGTGTCTCAAGGCGTGTTATTGATGGGCCTTAGGGCCATGAGAAACTTCTTAATCTCCGTGCACCTAAACTTCTTCCTCATAAGCAATTAACAGAACTGTTAAAATCTCTCCTGATTCTGTGATTCTGTTTTGCTCTTCAAGTGGTTTTTCAGAAGACAGCTGATCAAAATGCCTTCTTAGATGCTATGCAACCATGTTGTATGAAATAAAATATTTGGGGATGATGCTATTTCATCCTTAATATATAATTAATGACTTATTATAAAGTTTGATGCCAACATCTTCATTCTAAAATGGGGAGGGGGCAATAAACAGAGGGATCTGAATTGCTTGTGATTCTACCATCTGCTATTTTAAATAGTGGAGAATGTCATATTTTCCCAAGGAGCTCAGTATGTTTTATAGGTATTGTACTAAAATTAAATTCTAATCTAGTTAAAACCTCTAATCTAAACCTCATTAAAAGTGCCTGGTATATAGACACTCAGTGTATATTTGTGAAACAAATAGATGAGTAAATGAACATACTGTAATTAATTATTTTACATAAGGTGCCTTTCCTAGTGCATTCTGTATGTGATTCAGTGCCTTCTTTAAAACTCCTGCCATCTCTTGATTACGTGGTAGGAGGCATAGTTCCTATTATGTAAGGAAGTGTGGTCAGGAATGGCTAATTGACTCAGTCATCACCAACCTGATGAAAGAAGCCAGCTAGCTTTCTGCACCACCATTCTCCCTGTAGGCACCATTAGGGGGTCTGTGCTCAGATGTCCTGGTAGACCACGCTCTGAAGAGCATGGGAGACCTGTGTTCTTTCGACCTCTCTGTAACGCCGGTGCTCATATCTGGAGCTGTTTTACACCTAAGGGGTTTGAGGAGTGGTCTGAGCACACTGAACAATGAAGACTGCTGTCTAAAATCACCTTGCCTGAGAAATGCCTTAGAATATCTCCTTGTGTAGTTCATTATTTGCTTCTTAAAAACAAATGTTGTTGAGCTATAGGGATCCTTTGAAGTTAATGTTGGTTAAAGACAAATTTCTCAACATCTTATATTTCCAGTCCATCTCTAGACATCGTTCTGAAGGCCTCAGTAGTGAAAACAGTCTTACATGAAGCCTAGTCTTCACTTTGGTTGAACGTGTGCCAGGTTTACTTGAGTAGACAGGCATGTAGACGGAGGTTCCTGTGCCACCCCGAGAGCTGCTTAGGATGCCCTCAATGTGTTTGATTTAAAGTTTTTGCTTTAAAGTTCCCCTCCCTACAATTTTTATTTTGAAAAAAAATTTAAATATACAAAAAAGGTGGAAGAACAGCCCAATCAACATTCATTCAGTCTTTGTGGGGGATTCACCCTTTGCTAACATTTTCTCGTCCTCTCTCTCCCCACCTCCCTGCCCACTTCTCTCTCCTCATTTTTGTGATGTTTTCATAGAGGCCATACCTACTGGCAATGCCTTACCTCACTGCAAAAGAATAGATTGAGTCTCCTACCCTAGTTATTCCCCAATCCTGTACTAATCAGAGTGGCACTGGAGAGGAGTGAAATTGACACCGTACCGCCTCCCACTCCCCAGTCACTGCCAATTTAATGAAGACTGCTCTTTGCAGGACAGATGGATCTTAGTTTACTTTTTGACTTTTGAATCCTGCTCAACAAAATGAAACAACACCCTCCTGAGAATTGAAATTGTTGATGCTGGAATGCAGTACCTAACTAGTGAAAAATAAACTTCAGTTCAAATTTTTTAAATTAAATTCAATAATCATACAATTCACAGTTGCTCCCTTTTCTCACAGGTCAGACATCAGAAGTTCTTTGGCTGTTTACATCCTGTTCTTGGGTTTCCATTTCATGCAGTTATCTGGATTTGAATTAGATGCCAATTGTAGACACTGTCCCTCTTGAAAGCTAAAAACACACAGTTTATTATTTGATTCAAAGCTGCTGCAGCTTTTCAGAGGGATTTATTGTGCAGATCTTGTCAAAGCAATACTGTTTACCCACCATTTGTATACAGGAGTACAAGAGCGCAGTGTGGTGGGACTACAGGACAAACATTGTGTTAAGTTAGGTAAGCCTGATGATGTAAATGTGGGGTCATTTACAAAGCTTTAGCAAAACAAGATTTATTAATCCAACAGTGTTTGAAGGCTTAGCTTTTGAATAATTACCACTTTCACATTGCAGATTTCAGAGGATTTTTGATCAAGATGCAAAGCAAGAGATCATTTTTGAAAACATTGCCAAACCAGTTGCTGAGAGGTAGGATTTCCCAGATTTTCTTCAGTGGGCTCGTGGTTTTTCATCTTGTCTTCAATTCTCAGATAATTGTGGTTAATGTGCTTTAGTGTACCAATTATATACTCAGGCTTTAGGGCATGTAATGATGAGAGCATTAATACCTTCTGGTCACATAGCTGTGCGTTTTAGACTTAAATTCTGAGCCTCAAAATGAACTGGTGTGACAGACAGAATAGCTATTGTTACTCCCATTTGCAAAGATAATGTGAACTGAGGACTGCAGAGGTGGACAGCACGCACATAATGGGGCTGTGTGGCTAGTGGTAGCAGAGACCTAGATAGCTTTCTAGCTGTTGGTTCTGTGCCCCTTCCTTAGTTCAATCTTTCAAACATATGGTTAGATGGACAAAGAATGTATGTATGGTGGCTTTTTTTTTTTTTTTTTTGCTTTTGTGCCAGGGATTAAACCTGGGACCCTTGACCACTAAGTCACATTCCCAGCCCTTCTTATTTTTGATTTAGAGATAGGATCTTGTTGAGTTGCTCAGGGCCTCATTAGGTTGCTAAGGCTGGCTTTGAACTCAGGATCCTCCTGCCTCAGCCTCCCAAGCCTCTGGGATTACAGGTTTGCACCATCTTGCCTGACTTATGGGTGTCTTTAGAGAGACCTACTGATGATTGGCTCTGCTCTACCTCAGTGTCATTTCAAAGCTTGGTTCTTACTCTCTAGGTCCATTTGCTTTGATATATCCAGAGAGTTCTAGGCTTCTGACTACTAGAACCAAACTCACATGAAAATACAAATAAATCAGAATGCCCACTTATTAATGCATCTTGGCTAAGTCTCCTTGGGATTAGACACCCAAGCCCTTTGATAAGTACATTGTCCTCTTGTAGGGAATCTATATGGATAACTATTAATAAGGTGGCTTTCTGATCCTGAAATCACATGGATAATCCCCCAGTACATCCATCTGTACAATTAAGATGAAAATATATATCTGTAAATGCACCCAGATTCCAAGTCCACTGATCAGTATCCCCTTTCTGTGAACATTGCTGGAAATACATCGCCTTACTTTGTCTCTCAAACTCTTGTTATGAATTCTGCTCAAACTAAGTCCTTCTTTTCCTTCATGGAGTAAAATACGATTGAGTAGGCTTTCTTTCAATTATAATTGCAATCCAGTAACACTCTTTAGATCTGTTTTCCTTGATTGAATGTCAAACATTTATAAAATTCCTTCCTTTCAGTAATCATTTGGGTTAGGTGATTTCTCAGGTAGCTTCTCTCTTCTTTGTTTTTTTTTTTTTTTTTTAACTTCCTAAAATCACTCAGAAGAGAAGCTTCATCTGTTTCATGGGTGCCCAGATCTTCTCCCATTATTGACTCTCCCACCTTGATCCCACTTCCTCCTCCCCACACTTCCCCTCTCCTCAGCTTTTCTGTATAGCAAATCTATTTGAAATGGTTGGCTGTATTCACTATTCCATTTTCTCTCTCACACCCGATTCTTAGATTTTGGTTCCCAGTGGTCCCCTGAGATTGTTTTTGTCACAGTTAGCCATGGTTTCTATTTGCTGAATTTAATAATGGTCCTTTCTCAGTCCTCCTGTTATTTGATCCACCTGCTGTTTGGACACAGTGGATTAGTCCACGTTCTTCACTTGGTTTCTAAGATGTCACACTCTCCTGAGTTTTTACTTACCTCGATAGCCACTCCACAGTTGACTTATTTCACTTTATATTCAGCAACCATTTGCTCTTGCTGTCCCCTCTGCCTGAAATTCTCTTCCCTCAGAAGTCCGCATGGTTCCTTCCTCGCAACAGGGAAGTCTTTGCTCCTTTGTCATTTTCTCAGTGAAGTCTTCCTTGGCCACCCTACTTTAAATCGCACCCCTGCTGCCCTTCCTTTCAGCCCTCAGCACTTATTAGCATCTGGCATTCTCTGTAGCTTATTAGTTGGTGTGTGTGCATGTGCGTGTGTCCACCTGCCTCCACTGGAACAAGAACTCCATGAAAGCAGGGGCTTTGTTTTGTTCATTAGCTTGACAAGGACACCCAACTCTGATGAGAAGGTTTCAAAATGACAGGCAAGAACATTTTGATCCAGGTAGCTGGAGTTGATCCTAGAGTGGGAATAGAGTGTTCTATCAGTGGAAATATTCCTCTTGGTGCTTTTTATTACTTTTCTTCCTGTAGTCCCTCTTCCTGAAACTCTTTCTGCTCTAATTTGCTTTCCTACTAACCCTCGTCTGGTTGTATTTCTCCATCTCTTATTCAATTGCTTTGTGACATTTTGTTTTCAGGTTGTGAGTCTGATGGATCAAATATAGCTCATCTCTTCCTCTTTAGCAAAACACAAGGTTCCTGATCTTTAATTAGCTACTATAACCTATTTATTTTTACTCACATTACATTGTTTGAAGCTCTTTCTCCTGTCTTATTTTTTCCATTTATTCCATATTTTTTTTTCTTTTCTTGCTTCTCATTGTTTTGACTGTGCTCTTCATCATTGCCGCTTTCTATTTTCTCCTTCAAGTTGTTTACTGTGCTTTAACCCCTCTAGTTTAATTTGGATATTTAAACCTATTTGTAATTTTCTCAATATCTAAAAATTCTCTCTTTCTGCCCCCACCCTCACCTCTCCAACTGGGACTTATACTCTTCCTCTGCCTCTCCTACCCACTACCACTTCCAGTGTGGCAATCAAGTGATATTTCCTTCTGGGTCCTTATCAATCATCTTATTGTCAACAATTATGTAAATTTATCTCTAAGTTTACCTGTTTGTTTGCTCATCACTATCTCCTGTACTCGTGTCTATTTCTTGGATTCCTTTTTGGTAATCATCCTCAAAAAACTTTTTAGAGATAGATCAAGACAGGGAACTTTCCGGAGCATTTCATTTCATGTCACAGTTCAGTGGCAGTTAGAATGGGTGAAACATCAAGCTAAGTGAAGGAAGTCAGACCCAGAAAGTCAAGGGTCGAATGTTTTCTCTCATGTGGAAGCTAGACCAAAAAAGGGGAAAAGGGGAAAGCAGGGGAAATCCCCTGAAAACAGAAGAGAGATCAGTGGAGTCCAAGAAGACGATTAAGGGGGAGGGAGGAGGGGCCAGAAGTGGGAGGAATAGTGGATTGAAACCCACCAAACTATCCTGTGTGACTGTTACCACAGTGAATTTTACCTTTACCTATATCTATAGTGCACTGATTTTAAAAGACTATAAATAAATAAAAGACCAGTAGAGCAGAGGAAAGGGAACAGGGGAAGGGGGGAGGTAAAGGAAAGGAGTACTAGGGACTGAATTGGAGCAAATTATCTTCCATGCTTGCATGATTATGTCAATTGAATCCTACATTATGTACCACCACAATGCACTAATGAAAATAAGTCCTTTCTGATGAGAACTCTAAAGATATTGCTCCATTGTTTCTTTGAATGCAGTGCTGTTGAAAAGATGTTGATGCCAATGTCAATCTGGCTCTTACTTTTTTTTTATAAATAACTATTTTTACTTTCTAGCTTGCTTTTAGGATTTTTTTCCTTTATTTTTGTGGAATGGAATTTCATACCAATGATTTCATATATTCTCATCTCTCATTCTGCCATTTTAATCTAAAAATCCTTATATTCAAATTTAATGGTCATCACATTTATAATTTCTTTGATAATTAAAATTTTTTTTTCTTTTCTCTAATCTTAAAATAATCATTCTTATCTCCTTCCTTTTTGGAATGTCCAGTTCAAAACTACCACTCTGTCCTTCAAATGTTAACATTGCCCTTTTACAATTCCCATCACTGTCCTCTAGTTCTGAATTCTAGAAGAATCTGTTAGTTCAAACTTCCGCCATGGTGATTTGCTTTTCAGTCACATGCATTTTGCTCTATCACCTACTTCTAAATTCTGTATTTTCACAAGCTTGTTTTTCATTTCGAGAAAATTAAAAATTCTAATCTTGTTTATGGAAGTGGTATCCTCCCTGTCTTTCTAGAGAGGAAACTTCTTGTTTATGTGTGTGTTTCTACAGTTGAGTCTGGTACCTTTCTTTCCTGGGCAGATTTCCCCCTCACTATTGGGTGATTTAGTGAGTGGCTCATCTCTGTCATTTGAGAGTGCTGTTGTCTTTTTGAGGATTCCATTTCTGTTCCCTCTGGCCTCCCCTACAGTCTGCAGGGAAGGGACGTGCTGCCTGGACTACTCTGCTGGGTGGGAGGCCCTCTTTCCTCCTTGGTGTCGGGGCCCTGGTTACTGTCCCCCATCCAAGCTCCTGCTCTGCAGAAATGTGTGCTGCAACAGCTGACAGACCAATGGGGTGGATTCACAGTTTTCTTTGATTGATCTCTGGAGGAGGGAGTTACTAAGGAAATTAATATATTAAATTAAGAGCCTGGAGAGAAAATCGCTTTTTTCATTGACTTTAAATATGTATATATATTCTCACATATGCTCACATTTTATGAAAACTTGAATTGTGTAACTTTGAAATGGTAAAACATAAAATATTGAAGTGTCATTTATATACAATATTTGAATTAATATTTATCTCTATTAAAGTGAAAATCAATGTTTAAAGAATTACATAATTTGGCTGGCCCATGAATGAATGGAAACTGTACCATTTTAGATGTTGAAAGGAAATGCCTGCTAGACCTCAGGAAGACTGGCCTTCAGGAACACATTCCCAACACAAAATACAGCCAGTTGAGCCAGCCTGATAAAGTTGTTCTGTTGGTTAACATATTCTAGTGTAGTTCTAGTTGCTGTATACAATTAAAGCTAAATCACATTTCTTTATAAAATTCTACAATTCAAGAATCTCACTAATTTAGACTTACCTTTTCCTACCTAATCCAACTCAGTGATGTCCTGCATACCATATGGATGAAAAGAAGTTGAAAAGCTTTTCCTTTCCATCAATTAGAAATTAAGTAAAAGAATCTTTGTGGTTATTTATTTTTTAGTACATCTCTACTAGTACTTACTTCATCATGCTGCCCCTTCCTAACATTGATTTTTCTGAAACATATCCTATGTTTATTGGTAACAGATTAAAACTCCCTTTATCACATGAATTTTTTCATTGATTTTTGGATAAATTTTTATAAAGATAAAATTTAGCAAGTCCACAAGTATATATGTGACTGCAGTATACAAAAGAGTTTCTTATTTATCTTATATTTTAATCTGGTGTTAGACTTCTCAAATTGGAAGTACATGGATCCCTGAAATGTATGGTAGTCTATCTGAGAATACCTAAAGCTATAAGCCAACATGGTACATCATCCTGGGATGTTAATTGCACTTAAAGATTTAGGGAGTAAAACTTTAAACTCTAGACCTTTATGAGGTCTTATTACATGCATCTCCAAATCTGCAGAATTCCAATTTTCCAGTCGAGCTAATTATCTTACTCAAAAGTTTGGGATGTAGGAAATCTACCTACACACATGAATGATTTTGGAAAGATTTTGAAATTTATATTTTTGGAGAAACTTGATAGTTTGAACAAAATGAACCAGGTGCATACTGCCAGGAGGAATGCTTGTTGTGATATAGCCCCTCACCTAGCACTGGACAGCTAAGCATCTGCATCACAAGGTCAACCAGGCTGGTTTAAAAAACAAAAGCAAAAAACTATTAGTCATCTTATGAACCATCACTCTTTAACCTTTGATCTCACTCGAGATGAACAATATCAAGTCAGCCTTTCAATTTATACAAAGAAGAGGGTGAAGGGGAAAAGAAAGCTCCCAGAGATACCATCTCAGACTTAGAGAAGAATGTGTTTGAACAGTTGTGCACCTATGCTTTGTCTGGGTGGGAGGCCAGGGATCATGGAGGGTTTTCTCGTGGGAATGGCACTCCCATACTCTCAGTAGGGCCAGGGCCTCAGCAGGGCTTTCACCTGCTGCTCTTTAGGAAACAGACTTTGCTGATGATGCTGTGGGTTTCAGAGCATGATCAATCCTGCTACCCCAGCCAGAGAAGAGCTCTTATGCCTTCAGAGGAAGGAGGAAAGGATGGGGAGGAAGAAGGGACATGAGAGAGTACTAAAGGGCTGGGGGGTGGCTCAGTGGTGGAGCAGTGGCCTTGCATACTCAAGGCTCTGGGTTTGATTCTCAGCACCACACACAATTTTTAAAAGTACTAAAAGCAATCTTTATCAGTCAGTTTACCCTTGCATATTTGTGCTTTTACCTTGTCTGGTTCAAAATATTTGGCATCAAGTGGAATGATCTAGTTCTGACCCCAGCCCTGTGTGACTTACTGTGTGACTCTGAGTTGAACATGTTGCCCTTGGATCAGTTATCTTCTCTGAGAAAGGAGCATGCTAATAATACCATATTTACCAGGTTTAAAAAAAAACCAAGAAGTTTATTTAAACAAGACATTTGACTTGAAGAGAAAACTACCTAGGAATCTTTTTTTTTTTTTTTTAAAGAGTAATTTACCCCTACTTAAAGACTGATTGCCCTACGTGTAACAGCTGTGTACAAAAAAGTTATAAAATTGTCCTTGGTTTTACAATGATAAATGAAAAACATTAAAATTCTCCAATTGAACAAGGTATGCAAGAATTTTTATGTTGTTCAGGGGTTTTGATTTTGTTTTTGTTTTTTGTTAAAACAGTGAGAGCAAAATAACTTACTGGAATATAAAGATAAGAGCTGAACGGGCATGCCACTAATGGAGAAAGGGGATAATTTCACAGAACCAGTATTTTTCCCATCCCATCTCCATCTGATGTCAATCGAAACGTATCTTTGGCCATTTATTTAAAGAAATGCAATATGCTTGTGCACATACACCAGTTTCTTTATGTACAATAAAGGAATGGGGAAGGGGAAAATGAAAGAATAGAGAAAACTATACTGTAGTGGTCAGGATGTGGTGGAACCAAATTGCAGTTTTCTAATTAAGAATGTATTCTTGGTCTGTAAGAGCAGAGTTATGGAGTAAAGTAGTAGGTTCCCTTTTTAATAGACACCTCCTGTCTGCTACTGGAACACATCAAGTGTATCTTCATCCTCCATTTCCAACTATGCAGGTGTGTCTGTCTCATTTAATTGGCTGCCCGTCAAATTGGAATCTGATCTGCCTCACTGACAAACCCTGTGGTTCACCATAGGCTTCATTAGGTTACTACCTGGTGTATGCCTCTTAATCCTAAACTGCACCATAGAACTATCCTGCCCTGCCACCTTGAAGTTAATATGACAGTTGTTCTCAGTCTTGACTTCTTCCTTGGGCTCTTCGTTGGCCATGGCAAGCACCGAAGTCTCCTCAGCTGCCACTTCAGAAGAAGCACCAGGTCCACACCAAACAAGCACACAAGCAGCTCCAGGAGCTGGAGAAGGAGGCAGATGGCAGATGTAGACAAGGGAGAGGGTGCGGGCACGTTGTGCGTTCCCTCCCACCACCCTGTGTCTATAAGTTTGTTTTTAATATCTTTAGTTATATATGGACACAATACCTTTATTTTGTTTATTTTTTTATGTGGTACTGAGGATCGAACCCAGTGCTTCACATGTGCTAGGCAAGCACTCTACCACTGAGCCACAACCCCAGCACCTACAAGCTTCTTTTGGGAATGCAAAGAAACTACATATGAGTGTACTTTGTGAACTTCAATGCTTTATTCAATTTGGGTATATTATAATAATTGAAAATCTTTATTCTCTTTTTCACTTGAAAACTATACCCAGTGACCTGGTCTGGTTCCAGACCAGAATGGACTCTTCTCTCTGTTCCTTTTACTAAGTACTTAAAACTCTGGACATTATATTAAAATAAATATTTATAATAAGTCTTTGAGAGGAGAAGGGACCAAGACAGACCCCCTAGGGACCTTAGGCCCGAGGAACAACATTTACCCTGGTGATTTTTTCCCCTTCCTTGTATATCCCAAACTTAATGCTGAAGAAACTGGCACCCTAGAAAGACCAGTGGGCTCAGACAAAAATGTCAAACCTATTCTCCTCACTCAGAGACTCAGGAAAGAGATTGCCTAGGAAGAGAGAACATTTTTAGCTGTCCTTTTCCATCCAAAAACCACAGACAAACCCATAGCTTCACCCTCTGTTACAAAGGCCTGGCTATAACCAGGTCCCCACCCCCTACTGCCAGGGTGCTATCAGGTAGAGAGGGGACTTTCGTCTCCACTTGAAGGTAATGGCTACCCACCAGGATGTCAGTGTGAGGCCATGGGAACTCTGGAGTTCACCACCATCCGGCAGTAAGTAACAAGGCTTTTCCACCCTGCTGTGGTATCAGGGAGCAGTAACAGGATTCCCTCCCTTTCCCATCCAGGGAGATATCCATTGAGTCCTAGATGGGAGCTTGAAATCTTACCTCCATCCAGAGGGAATGAGTTCCCTCCACAGATATCAAGAGGAGTGAGGAACCTGGACTTCTACTCTGACTGCAGTAGTGAGGTGGTGGTCCTCTTTCCCCACTAGTGTGGTGTCCAGGAAGCCTGCCAGAACAGAAAATTAAGTATGATATAGGCTTAATACCTAAAATATCCAGGATAACCAATCAACACCAAAAGCAGTAGAAGACAGGAAATAATTAAAATCAGAGCTGAAATCAGTGGAATTGAAATGAAAGAATATTGAAAAAACAAAGAGTTGGTTCTTGAAAACTAAATAAAATTGATAAGCCCTTAGCCACACTAACAAAGAGAAAGAGAGAAAACTCAAATTACTAAAATTCATGATGAAAAAGGAAATATCACTATAGACACTACTGAAATACAGAAGATAATTAGAATCTATTTTGAAAATTTATACTCCAATAAAATAGAAGATCTTGAAGACATTGACAAATTTCTAGAGACATATGACCCAACCAAACTAAACCAGGAGGACATACACAATTTGAACAGGTCAATCTCAAGCAATGAAATAGAAGATGTCATCAAAGCCTACCAACCTAGAAAAGCCAAGGAACAGATGGATTCTCAGTGGAGTTCTACAGGACCTTCAAAGAAGAATTAACACTAATACTTCTCAAATTATACCATGAAATAGAAAAGGAGGGAGCCCTTCCAAACTCATTCTATGAAGCTAATATCAATCACTCTGATACCAAAACCAAACAAAGACACATCAAGGAAAGAAAACTTCAGACCAGTATCCCTGATGAACATAGATGCAAAAATTCTCAATAAAATTCTGGCAAATCACATACAAAAACATTAAAAAGATAGTGCACCATGATCAAGTGGGGTTCATCCCAGAAATGTAAAGTTGGTTCAACATGGAAATAAATAAATGTAATACATCAACAGACGTAAAGACAAAAATCATATGATCATCTCACCAGACGTAGAGAAAGCATTTGACAAAATACAGCGCCCCTTCATGTTCAAAACACTAGAAAAATTAGGGATGGTAGGAACATACCTCAACATTGTAAAGGCTATCTATGCTAAGTCCATGGCCACCATCATCCTAAATGGAGAAAAACTGAAAGTATTCCCTCTAAAAACTGGAACAAGACAGGGATGCCCTCTTATCTATTCAACATTGTCCTTGAAACTCTAGCCAGAGCAATTAGAAGAAAGAAATTAAATAATTAAAGGGATTTAAATAATTAAAGGGATTTAAATCCCTTTAATTTCTTCTAATTTCTTTCTAATTTAATTTCTTTCTAATTTAATTTCTTTCTTCTAATTCTAAGAATAGGAAAAGAAGAACTCAAACTGTCATATTTGCTGATGACATGATTCTATATTTAGAAGACCCAAAAAATTCTACTAGAAACATTCTAGAGTAAATGAATTCAGCAAAGTAGCAGAACATAAAATTAACACCCATAAATCAAACATGTTCCTGTACATCAGTAATGAATCCACTGAAAGAGAAATTAGGAAAATTACTGCATTCACAATAGCCTCAAAAAATAAAATATTTGGGAATAAATCTAACAAAAGAAGAAGTGAAAGACCTCTACAGTGAAAACTACAGAACACTAATAAAAGAAATTGAAGAAGACCTTAGAAGATGGAAAGATCTCCCATGCTCTTGGACAGGCAGAATTAACATTATCAAAATGGCTATACTACCACAAGCATTATACAGATTGAATGCAATTCCTATTAAAATCCCAATGACATTTTTCATAGAAATAGAAAAAGCAATCATGAAATTTGTTTGGAAAAATAAGAGACCCAGAATAGCCAAAGCAATCCTTAGCAAGAAAACTGAAGCAGGAGGCATCACAATACCAGACATTAAATTATACTACAGAGCCATAGTAACAAAAACAGCATGGTATTGACACCAAAACTGATATGTAGACCAATGGTACGGAATAGAAGTCACAGAGACAAATCCATGTAAATAACAGTTATCTTATACTAGACAAAGATGTCAAAAACATACAATGGAGAAAAGATAGCCCGTTCAACAAATGGTCTAGGAAAACTGGAAATCCATACGTAGTAAAATCAAATTAAACCCCTCTTTCTCTCCCTGCACAAAACTCAACTCAAAATGAATCAAGGACCTAGGAATTAGAACAGAGAACCTATGCCTAATAGAAGTAAAAGTAGGCGCAAATCATCATGCCAGCTTAGGACCTGACTTCCTTAACAAGACTCCCAAAGTGTAAGAAGTAAAATCAAGAATCAATAAATGGGATGGTGTCACACTAAAAAGCTCCTTCACAACAAAGGAGGCAATCAATATCATGAAGAAAGAGCCTGTAGAATGGGAAAACATTTTTACCACATGCACCTCAGATACAGCATTAATCTCCAGGATTAAAAAAACCAAAAAACTTAACACCACTAAAACAAATAACCCAGTCAACAAATGAGCTAAAGAACTGAACAGATACTACACAGAAAAAATACAATCAATCAACAAACATATGAAAAAAATGTTTAAAATTTTTAGCAATTAGAGAAATGCAAATCAAAACTACTTTAAGATTTCATCTCACTCCAGTCAGAATGGCAGTTATCACAGATATAAGCAATAATAAGTGTTGGTGAGGATATGGTGAAAAAGGTACACTCCTTACATTGCTGGCGGGACTGCAAATTGGTGCAACCACTATGGAAAGCAGATATATTCCAGTAAGAAAACTTGGAATGGAACCACCATTTGACCTAGCTATCCCACTCCTTGGTTTATACCCAAAGGATTTACAATCAGCATACTACAGCAACACAGCCACATCAATGTTTACAGCAGCTCAATTCACAATAGCTAAACTATGGAACCAACCTAGATGCCCTTCAACAGGTGAATGGATAAAGAAGCTGTGGTATATATATACAATGGAATATTACACAGCCTTAAAGAAGAATGAAATTATGGCATTTGCCAGTAAATGAATAGAACTGGAGAATATTATGATAAGCAAAATAAGCCAATCCCAAGGAACCAAAGGCCAAATGGTTTTTCTGATATGCAGATGCTAATTCACAATGGTGGAGAGAGAATAGTGGTATTTTGGACTAAACAGAGGGGAATGAAGGAAGGAGAGGAGGAATGGGGGCAGGAATGATAGAATGAATCATACATTATTACCTTATATGCATATATAATTACATGATCTGTGTAACTCTACATTGTACAACCAGACATGATGAAGTTATACTCCGTTTATGTATGATATGTCAAAATGCATTCTATGATCATGTATAACTAATCAGAACAAATTTTAAAAAGAGATAGAATTTTAAAAAAACAAATTCGTACTAAGGAAATTGTTAGCTTTGGGGAAAAAATATAGCACTGATGAAATTCTTCATGGTGTTGTTTATAATAGCAAAAAATTGCAACCAAATATGTTGTCTATTAATTGCAAAATGTTTACCTCATTACTTCTCTGGCCATAGGATGGAATATTATGCAGCCATTAAATATATTAACTAACTTGAAAATATATTTATGATACATTTCTTAGTGAGAAAAGCAAATTATAAAATAGTATTACAGTATAAAAAATGAAATAAAATATCCAGGATACAATTGAAAATCACATTTCATACCAACAACCAGGAAAATATCAACATGACAAAGAAGAAACAATTAACAAATGCCAATATATAGATAATCCAGGTCTTGGAATGATTTGATAGGGATTTTAAAACAATCATCATAAAAATAATTCAGTAAGCAACTACAAACATGCTTGAAACAAATTGAAAAATTGGTTGTCTCAACAAAGAAATACAAGACAGAGAAGAACCAAAAGGGAATTTTAGAACTTAAGAGTACAATAACTGGAGTAAAAATTTGATGGATGAGCTCAATAACAGAATGAAAAGATCAGAAGAAGGATTAGTGAACTTATGGAATGAAAGAAATTCATATGAATAACAGAAAGAAATAGACTGAGAAAATGATGAAGAGACTGTTGAGGACCAATGAGAACAATAGCAGAACATCTAGTATTTATATCTTCAGAATCCCAAAAAGAGAAGAAGGAGGATAGGGTTGAAAAGTATTCAAAGTAATGGCTGAAAAATCCCCAAATCTGGCATAAGATATATACCTAGACTTGCCAAGAAACTGGGCAAACCCCAAGTGGGATAAACGCAGATCACCCAGTCCAAGAAGAATCATAATCAAACTTAATAAAATTAAGGACAAATTAAAAATCTGAAAGCCACGACAGAAATATCTGTAAGGAAAAAATTATTTGAACACAGTGGATGTCTCATCAGAAACCATGGAGTCTGGATGGAAGTAGCAGAATATCTTCACTGCTGAAAGGGTGATCCTGTATCCAATGCAATTATTCTCCAGGAATTAAAGGGAAATAAAGGCATTTTCAGGAGAAGCAAAGCTAGGAGAATTAGTTGTTAGTGTATATATCCTAAAAGAAGGGATAAAAAGAGGTTCTTGGGAAGGTGGGAAGGGAAATGAAGGAAGAATAACAAAAAGTAAAAAATATGGATTGATGCAATAAACTGTCCTTCCCTTTCATCTCTAGATTACATTTGACCATTGGAATAAAAATGAGAGCACTGCCTACTATTACTTTTTAAGCAGGGGAGAACAAAGGGGCTTAAAGGGAAGTGAGGTCTGTACACTTCATTAAAACAGGTAACATGCCAACACCATAGATCTCCATGGTGATGGAAGAGTCCTGCATCCTGATCGTGGTGGTCACTCCAGTCTACACATGATGAAATGGCATGGAACTGTAGGCGCACCTTGCTCCAGGGCCAGTTTCCTGGCGTTGATAATGCTCTGTATTACACGGGATGATGATCTGGAGCTGCTCCACCAAGATCTTAAGGAAGGGAGTAGTATTGCACTCCACCTACCGCTAGTGAATTTGGAGACAGCAATAGCAATTGATATAAGGACCATAGATGGTATTAAAGATGTGTGTTTCAAATACAGGTTTTAATATTTTAAGTTAATAGATGAGTTGACGCCTGATGTCTCCTCTTGCGAATAATTGATGAGAAACTGTATGATACTGTGACTTTTGCAATGACAACTACAGGTTAAAGCTGTCGATAATTCATTTGATAAAATACCTACAGGGAAAAGAAGGCCTGAACAGAAAGTAAAAATATGGACTGATGCAATAAACTGTCCTTCCCTTTCATCTCTGAATTACATTTGACAAGCTACTTGATGTGGGCAGGGTGAGCTCTTTGATGGGTGTGTACATGTGATGAAAATAACTGAGGCAGTGATAAAATCAAAAGCATGACTTGAGTTAAAAAGTTCTTTGGGTTTTCCCAAGACAGTAAAAGAGACCAATTAGTGGATTAGCAGAAGTACTCACACTAAGAATGTGACTTCTTAACAAGAAGATCCTTGTCTTAGCTGGTGTCCCCAGAAGCAGATCCTGAGACTAGGATTCCATGCAAGTAGATGATTTGGGAGGTGAGCCTGGGAAAGAGCAGGAGGAGAGTGGGAAATGAGGACAGGATGGGAAGGAAGCCACCATCGGGTACGATAAAGGGCTGGTTATGCAATGAGGAACTGGAACTCAGTTCCCCTAATACACTCTGGAAACTGTTAGGAACATGCCTCAAAGTTGTCCCACCAAGGGGCAAAGAAGCAGGGGTGTTTAGCACCCCACCTACCATTGGTTGAGAGCTGCCTCCAAGTGTTAACTCTGTGACACTTCAAGCCCCACCTGTGCGTGAATTAAACAGACATCTGCAGTGAAGGAAAGCAGGTGGGAGGGAGCGGCAGCTGTTTATAGTAAGAAGCGATCAGGGTGAAAGTGAATGTAAACAGGGCCTCCCACATTGCTCCCTATTACGGTTTGGAAATTTCCAAGCTTCTTTCCCCATTAATTATCCTGGTAGCACAGCAGGGTAAACAAAATGCAAAAGAAATCAGAAATAATGTTATTTGCATCTACATCTTTTTGTGAGATTGGATCCTCAAAACATCGTAATACCAGAAAGGAGAAGAAAAGTGATTTGGCATACTGAATTGCAGTGACAGCTCACTTCATTCCTCATTTCTTCCCAGTATTCGAATATTCTGAAATTTACTTTTTTTTTTTTTTCCCCAGCACTGGGGATTAACCCAGGGGCGCTCTGTCACTATTCTGTATACTATATACTCAGCCCTTTTATATTTTATTTTGAGACAGAGTCTGGCTAAGTTGCTGAGACTGGCCTTAAACTTGCCATCCTCTTGCCTCAGCTTCCCAAGTTGCTGGTATTACAGGTCTCTACCACTGCACCGGGCTTGCCCATTAATTCTTGAAGACAGTAAGAAATAAATTTATTCATAAATAATTTTCATAAATAAATTTATTCATAAATAATTTTAAACAATACTTTTTAGTGTTGTTATTCCTCAAACACAGGAGGGACGTTCCTAACTCAAGGCTTATTGCACCTGCTGCTTCCTCTGCCTCTCCTCCCAGGTGTGCTCCTGACAGGACGGGACAAGCCAGAATTACTCCTACTTACAGAATAGGTAACTGCTCTTTTATCTAGGCCACTGTTCTCTCAAAAGTGTGGTCCCTGGATCAGCAGCATCAATATCACCTGGCAACTTGTTAGAAATGCAAATCTTGCCAGGCTCATGTGGTACATGCCTGTAATCCCAGCAACTCAGGAGGCTGAGGCAGGAGAATCACAAGTTCAAAGCCAGCCTCAGCAACTTAGTGAGGCCCTAAGCAACTTTGCAAGATCCTGTCTCAAAATAGGAAATGAAAAGGACTGGGGATGTGACTCAGTTTTTAAGTACTCCTATGCCCAATCCCCAGTATGGAAAAAAAAAAAAAAGCAAATCTGGGGCATTACCCAGACTTCCTGAATCAGAATAATCTGTATTATAACAAACCCTCCAGGCGATTCTAATGCACACTAAAGTTCAAGCGTCACCCCCTAGTATTAACATAGGTTGGGGTGATACAGTTAAAGACAGAGGGAACCTATGGTTTTTGCAGTTAAAGACATTCTTCTTAGAAATCTGAGATGTGCTTTGAACAACTTTACAATTCTGAAATTAGTATTTATTGGTTTATTATTTGCAACTCACTTATTTCTAAAATAAATTAAGGCACCTTATCATAAAGTCAGTGACAGCTTTATGTACATGAGACCTATATATAGCACAGGGCCCTATGCTCAGAGGGACCCAATCTGCTTAACGTGCTGCTGTTCACATTCCTTATTAACAAGTAACAGAAAAATCAAACTATTTGGACTAAGTTAGGTACTTAACACTTTCTGCAAAGAAATAACTGCGGGAGGCTGTTTAATACATTGCTTAAGACCAAGTAATTTAAAGTCATGAAACCACAGTACAGGTCCCACAGTTCAGCCATGGCCTTGGGCAAATTACTTAATCTCTCTGTCTCAGGTTTTTATCCTTAGATGGGGAAAATGATACTGTAATACCAACCTTATTAGCCTTGACAGCCAAATGAAATGTACAAAAGGCCACATGCCCCAGTGCATAGTACATGCTCAGTAAGTATTAGCTGTCACTTTTGGCTCTCCACCAACGAAAGGATTTTTCATTCAGGATTTTTAATTCAGGATTCTACCAAGTTGTGAATTTTTTTCCTTGTGGATTTTTTTCCCTTGACAGTTTTTAAATTTGGTTTCTCTTGGGACACAAGATTACAATTTTATCTAAGATTTTTATGTTAAGATATGAAGATGCATTCACAAATGATTCAAATGTATTTGTAGTTATTATTACTCACCTTAAGATCCTCCAAAAGAATGGTACAAAGAAAGCAAACAGAATGCAAGGCCTTCTGGAAAATCCTTCCTCCACAAATGTCTAGTGATTGATTACAACTGGCAAGATTTTTACTATACTTTTGAGTTCAAAATTGGCAAAAGTACAGCCATACTTAAAAGTGTTTAAACTGAGGGAAATATAGCAGTAAATTTATCTTGTGCTTTATCAATTACAGATTCAAATATCTTCATTTGAAAGTTTCTTTACTTGGAACAGTTTGTTTAATGGAATTTCTATAATTCTCAGTGAATTGGGGCTTTCCTTTTATGCTTAACCATGTGTTTTTGATCAGAATTTTTAGTGAGCTTGCTAAATAACGTGAGCAAATTTACTTATTGTTATTTGGGAACACTAAATACATTTTATGTAGTACTTTGCTGATTTCAGAACACTTTCACATGTATAATCTCACTTGTACAGTAATCTTACACATTGATAGGTATTATTTACTCTCATTTTAGATAAGACAACCCGGGCTCTGAGCATTTAATTGACTTCTTCAAGGTCACATGGTAATTAGAATGCAAATTTGAGACAAGAATAGATCTTCCTTTCATGTGTGTTTGTATCCTTACCTTACTTTATCATACTCAGTATTTTTGTGTTCTCTTCAATTTTTCTGAAATTTCTCTTGCTAAATTCACCCAGGCTGTTCATGTCCCTGAATCAATGGACATTTTTCAGTTCTTATCCCACTTGCTATTCTGCAACATTCGGCACTATTTGTTCTTTCCTCCAGACCATTTTAGAAATAGGTGAAATTGAGTTGTTTGTTGTGTCTGGGATGATGGGGTGGGGTAAGGAGTGAAAGGCACTTCCCCTTTCATTCCCACTTCCAGGGTTTTTAACTCCTATGCTGCAGATGTCCATGGTCTCACTTGGTCCCTTAGCTCATCCCTGATCAGTCACATTTTCATGTGTTCCAAATGATATTTTTTTCCTTTCATCTATAGTACATCTTTACTTGGTAAAGGGTAAAATAACTATTCTCAGAAGAAAATATTTAGATTATGTCAATAGAACTTCCTTCATCATTCATTCAGCTATTATCTATTGCATATTAACTATGTATCAGGTACCACAATCAGAACTGAGTCTAGTTCTCAGTTACCTTTTTTAGAGGAATGCGTGTTATTTTTTTAAAAATCTTGTTTAGAAAAATCAATATAAGACTGACAGAATCTCAGACATGATGATACACTAAAATGAAAACTATTAAGATATATGAGCCGTCCTTTTGGATGTGTTTGGACGGTGTGTTCACCATTCTCACAGCTTCTGGTAAGGTAATGTTGTCCCCCACAGTTCCAGTGGGAATTGTCATGATCTTGTGACACTGTCCTCTGCAGCTATGGCTGATGAGGTCAGAAGGCGGCATGTGAGTCAAGGCAGCAATGTAAAAGCTACCAATGGCTTAGGTGGTAGATCTGGGACTAGGAGCCTTCCCCAAATAGAAATGAATGGGGGACATCAGACTCTCACCCCTGGCAGTGCCAAGGGGGAAAATCTGGACAAAGCAGGCTGCAGGCATTACGAGCAGACGTTGCAAGGCTGTCAGATGAAGAGAGTCTGGAGGGATCACTGTGGGCTATGAGGGAATGACAGTGATAAGTCCTCGACGAAGATAGACCAGACATCCTAAGAGATCTGGAGACCTGGTGGAAATTACCACATGGCCTCATATTCTTATAATTTCCTTCCTTCTCATTGGTTTTTGTTCATTACAACTGCATCTAATTACATCAGGGTCACATTTTATAAGCAGACATGATCTACTTTACATCAAATATTGGCTTGAATGCAGATTTGTACTTTACTTTTGCATTCATATTGAAAGTTCAAAATCAAAGTGATAGTTGTATAAATCAAATTAAATGCTTGAATCCCATGAGTTTATTGAGGCTAGTTCTCTAGTGTGAACTGCAAACTCCATATTCTTCACTAGTGACTGCGAGGGAAGCTTAACAGGCTACTTCTCTTCAATGGCTTCCATCGCACACAGAGAAAAAGCTCAGCTCTTTAGGAAAGGTTTGTTTTACATGAACCATCAACTAAAATATACTATGATTTATATTTTGAAATAACTTATCAGAAATTTATCTCAGTGTTCTCACAGCCTATGCAATCCTTTTCACAGCTCCAGCAATAGTTGCAATACAGAGATCTTTCTCAAAATAAAAAATTATTTAAATGATTTGTGGCCTTATGTTTGCCAAGAATTACTGATTTTGCTTTCTGTTTCACCAACTGAAAATAAAGTTGCTCAAAAATATAAATTTTGATCACCTAATGAATAAATATGTGGCAAAGTAGGCCAGGAGGGATTGGGGATTCAGCTCAGTGGTAGAGAGCTTGCCTCACACATGGAAGGCCCTGAGTTCAGTCCTCAGCCCCGGAAAAAAGAAAAGAAAAGTAGGTCAGGAAATTTGTATGAACAATCAAAATATATTAATAAAGTACTGTTGTTTTTGTATTATATAAAATTATAACACCAACATATGTTTTTACAATGTGGAAGTCTATCATTACTCGTGTATTACTATGATCCCTCTAATTATTAAGTAAGTCTTGTTAAATATGCCACTAAAATATTTTTAGGGAAAAAGCTTTATTTTTTCAGTATCTTTATCAATGCACTTTCCTGCCTTTTGAACCAGCGACCTTGCATTTTCATTGTGCACTGGGCCTTCCAAAAGTGTAGCCAGACCTGCCATCATCTCCCATGGTCTCCCTCTCCTTTGCACATAAACAAACCCCTACATTATATTTTCCCCACCCAATATTCTCCCTTTTGTTTTCTCTGCTTCTGATTTTAATGTTCCAGAAACTTCCACCTTTAAGGCTTTTGCCTTGTTCTCTGCTTCAAATGCTCTGTCTCCAAATATCCGTATAGCTCAACATGTGTCACCTCTTTACAATTTTTGCATAAATGTCTGCTTTTTTTTCTCTTTTAAATATCACCTTTTTAATGAGGCTCACCCTGACACCTTAGTGAAAACTGTGATGTGTCCCTCTCCCCCACGTTGTGGATCCCTCCCCACCTTATTCTACATTATTTTTCATAGCACTGACGACCTTATAATTTACTTGTATACCATGTTGTACATCACCTGTCGTCCCTACTACTATGTCAGCTTCACAAGGACAGGCATCTTTTTCCCTTTTGTTCACTGATGCCCCTGTTACCTCTAACAGTGCTGGACACCCAGTGAATATTTGTACAATGAATGAAATCTGAAACTATTAGGTGGACATACAATTGCTGTGCAAGCCAAAGTTATTCACATAACTGCAGAGTGTTTTTCTTTGTTGCAAAATAAGCAAATTAGATTCTTGATTCTTCAAGTTGTTTACAACTAATGCTTTTGTATTTCCATCCATTTTAATTAATGAAAATTCCCATTATAGAGCCATGCACTCAATGCATGCTAATTAAATAATGTAGTTTATGTAATTATAGCATATTTAGAGCCATAAAAGGCTTTCCGAATGCTAAAAACTTGGTAATAAAAGCTAAAACAGGGGAAATAAAAAGAAAACCTCAATGGCTCAATTCCTTATTTGCTTGTTAAGGATATTTGTCCCTTATGAGATCCTATTTTGCCTCAAACTAAATGATAACAAAAGTACATTATGTTTTCATTTAGGAATATCTGTATTTTCACTAAGTGTGGGTGCCTAGCTATTTGTGTTAGAAATTATTCATAAATAAAATATTCTTCATCCATGATTCTATAGCAATTCAATATGTATTTACTAACTTGTATTCACTCTTGAGCAGTGAAATCTTCAACAATCAATATTCCTTTTTCTTCTGTTTTACTTTATCACAAAAATATCATTTTTTTTCTCAATGAGACAAAAATTAAGTTTACTGTAACCACTGGAGATATTATTTTTTTTTAAAGTGATCTTTTGTTACATGATACTTTAAAGATACAGAATTGCATCATTAATGGGGGAAAATGTACTGAAAGCTGCTGTGCTATTTTTAGGCCTGGTAGAGGAAGTATTTATATCAAGACAACAAAATCGGGATTTTCATGGAAGCCACAGAATGTTGAATCACTTAAGCAGCACACCAAAGCTGTTTTCTGAGTGTAGATATGGATATAAAAACTTGATTGGGGGGCTGGGGTTGTGGCTCAGTGGTGGGGCGCTTGCCTGGCATGTGTGAGGCACTGGGTGTGATCCTCAGACCACATATGAATAAACAAATAAAATAAAGGTATTGTGTCCATCTACAACTAAAAATATTTTTAAAAACTTGATTAGCTTTTTAAATATTAACAGGATAGAAATCATGGCAATAATGTTTCTATATTAGATGAAGGCATAGCTCCAAAGATATCCTGGTTTCCATGTGATTTTAGTATAGGTAGCACATGAATCAAAAAAAGAAAATATTAAGACAAACACTAACAAGTTGTTCATTCTGTAGCTTTCCAGTGTGTTTCATTCTTAATATGATGGAAAAGTTGCCAGGTCACATGGGAAAATGATCAGTCCAATGTTAGCCTCCAGAATATTCTCAATGATGAGATAGAAACCTGCTGCAAAACAAAGAAAAAGGAATTCATGGACTTACATGGCTAGAAAGTCTAGAAATGTGTTGATTTCAGTTTCTTCCACGTGACTGATGGCACCAAGTTTACAGGCTTAAGAACAACTACTGAAAATAGGACTTCATCTTTCCTACCAGCTTCAGTGGAGTGTCCAGGTGAACATCCTGGAGTCACATGACCATCCCCGATTGATCATAGGCACTAGAGGATGAGGTATTCCTATGACCTCAGCCTCCTCAACCTGGTTATCAACCCTACTGCACCACCTGAGAAGAGATTTTTGCCAAAGGGCAGGAAGTTGGTGACAGCAGAAGAGGGATAAGAAAACAAGTTGGGCAGATAAACCATTGCTTTGGATTAACACAAAAGTACATAAAGCCACATCAACTGGCAAATAACAGAGCTGAAGGCTTAAGTTTGCTTATAGAAGAAAAAGAACAAGAGCAAGGCTTATTAACATTCTGCCTGTACTTTTCTGTGGCGTCTAGCAATTGTCCCAGCTACTTAACTATGGGAGGTTTACAGTATTGTTATATTTGGGGTTGACTGTAGTTTTGTCATGTTAGATAAAGAAGAGCTAATATGCACTATGCTCCTCCTATGTGTCAGGCTTTAAACACTAAGATATTACACACACACACACTCTCTCTCTGTCTCTCCCTCTTACTGAAAAAGTGAAATGTAGGTTAATCTGACTAAAAAAAACAAAAAAACCTTGAGATAACAATGGCTTAAAAACATAGTGTTGATTTTCTCTTGTAAAGGAAACCTGGAGGTAGGTAGTCCTCGGCAGCTCCAGGACCACCTTGCTCCTTCTTTCTTGTTGTTCCACCATCCTTATCACATCACCTTGTGGTGTGAGATGGTTGTTTAAACTTCAAGCCAAATGATGCACCTTCTAGGAAGAAAGAAGGAGAAAAGAGAAGAAGGTTGCAGCCTCTCCTTAAAAAAAAAAAAAAAATGGCATTCCCATGCAACCTTTCCCCTTAGATGTCCTTAGCCATAACTTAGTCACATGGCCATGCCACGTCGTAGTTAAGTGAAACAGGGAAATGCACTTTTAGTTGAGCAGCAGTAGCCCAGATGAAATCTGGGGTTTGGTTAGGAGGCAGCCAGGAATCTCTGCATCACACTTCAGCTCTTGAGTCACACATCCTGCAATGGTTATAGAACTGGAAGACTGTGCAGCCTAAATTAGAAGTCTTAATATCTCTGGCTTTTGCTTGTTTGGTGCCCTCAACAGCTCTCGTCCTTCCCTTGTCTAGGCCTCATACTAAAAAATGTAGTGCCTGGAGGATTTCCTCGTGGCATTAATTTTCCTTTTAGTATACTGATTTCCCTAGTAGTAAACGTTGCTTTGGGCAGCGAGATTCTACGCTAATGCCACGTGTGATCATTGCTTCCTCATGTGCCTTTCCACTTTTAACTAAGTGAATTGTCTCTTCCCTAAGTGAATGCAGATGGAGTTGTTTGTGGTGGTGATCCTTTTGATGCTGAGTGGCTACTTCCTTTCTGTCCTAACTGGTGCATTGCTCTATTGCTTTTAAAAGTGAGACTTAATACAATAAGTGCAGTATACTCTTCTCTCATGAAAAAAACATTGAGTATAACTCTTCTTGTTCATTTCATTTATTGCAGATCCCTTAAGGAGCTGTAAGACTACAATAAGGTTGTATATTGATTAGCCTTGAATAAATGTATTCAAATGTAGGTAAGGTGGAAAGTATTTTCCCTCGCAGAGTACATGACAAAACAGTAATGGACAGAGGTTCAGAAATATTTCAGTGATATAATCATCTTTCTTCTTCGTTAGACATATAACAACACATAACATTATTTTATTTTAACTATAAATATGTTCAAGGGTGTCGGGGCTGACATCCCAGCTTGCGGGTCCCTGGGCAGCGTGGAAGGGTCCTGTCCAGGATGGTGTGGCTGCAGCAGCCTCGCCTGAGACCCGACTTCTGAGGCGAAGAGGATGCCTGACCCGCAGGCTCCTCCAGGAGTGGAGGGCAGTGGATTAGAAAACTGTGCCCTGGGAGAGGGAGGCGGCCGAAGAGAAAGACCCTCCAGTGAGAGCAAGTTAGTGACATCTTTCAGCTGGAAACATTGCCCAAAGAAGACCTCACGGGTGTGCCAAGAGGCCAGTGATTGTATTGCAGAAAGCTACATCGAAATGTACAGATTATTTTTATGAATAAGGAGAAGATACTTGTTCCAGTACAGATGTTGATGTTTCCCACTTCTACAAAAGGATGCTGTGTGTCACCTGATCCTTGATTGTCTCCATATTGTGCTTGACAGTAGTATTGTACTTGGAAGATGGTGCATTGAAACCCTTCTGTGCACCTGGGAATCCAGGCATCTGCTTCGCTTCAAAAGAAGCATTCATGATTGATTTCAAGAAGACATGAGAAGAAAGAACTGAGCTTCAGGTATGACACAAGTTCCTTGCATTGCAAAAGGGTTAGAAGAGAGAAGAATTGCTTCATGAGATTTCCTCACATTTTTCCTGAAAGTCCCACAAACAGGTCCCTCCATCTGGCTGAGAGGACCTAGTGACCTGGGGATTCAAACTCTCTGAAATCACCAACACTCTCCAGTATTTCCCAAGGAACTCTGCAGTGTTTTGCATTTGAGCCTACTTTCTGACCTGTGTAACACATCCTAGGCAGTTGCTTGGATCCTCTGCAAGTCTTTCAGCCTGAAGGCCAGATGTGTACAACATTGACTTGAAGGATATCAGCTCCCCTCAGCTGCAGTTTTTCCATCCCTTGATGCAAAGCATGAAAATGCCATAGGCCCTGTACCCATCCTTCTCCCTCCATGGTCCCAACAGATGCAAGTCAAAATTATCTAGAAAGAAATTATATCTCAATGGACAGAGACTTGTTTTGTCATTGTTTCCTAGATCATACAGCATTATGGGGAATGACATTGCCATTGCATTGTATTAGATTTCAGAAGCCATATATACAGGAGGAAGATATGCATTGCTTGTATGCAAATACTCTGGCATTTTTCAAGGAGACTTGAGCATGTGAGGACTATGGTATTCTCAGTGGACTTAGAACCTCCCATGTGTTTCCTGTGATGTTTCTGATTTCCAGACATGAGAACCTTCAGGACTTCACTGTGAGTCAGCCCCATAGGAGTGTGGTAGGTGGGCACTTGGAGCTGATGTGCAGAACCTCAGTAAGGGCTTGTAAGACCACATTCAACACTGCAACCAGGAACACAGAAGGGAGACCTCTCCTGATGTTTTAAGCTTAACTTTTGTTTTATCACAGAATCGTGACTTGGGCAATCTTGCAGACATTCTGAGTCATTCCAAGAAGCTTGGAAGTTCTGAAGAGCATGGGATGTCATTCTGTTTGATCTTCAATATTATGTGTTACCAGGTGGAAATTTGAAGACATGATGAGTATGTAAAGTCTCCTTCCTTGGGAAGGGGCTAGTCAAAGAAGCCATTGTGCCTGTTTTGCCTTCTGCCACAGGAAGACCCAAGAAGGATTTTGGAGGATTGCACCTGATCCTGGACTTGCAGCCTCCAGAATTTGAGAAATAAAATTTGTGCTATAAATGATCCAGTCTCTTATATTCTGCCATCATGACACAACCAATTCTTTGAGAATCAATCAGCAATTCCCTAATTTTAAACTGTGGTAAAATACACCAAACATCCCTTTGTTATTCAGAGGCATTAGGCATAGTCATGCTGCTGTCTAGCTGTCGCCACCACCCATCTCCAGAACTCACATGGACATACTCTTGCAAACAGCCTCACTTCTAGTCCCTTCCCCAGGCACAAGGAAAGAAGATTCTTCTTTATGTTTTTATGAACTGGATTTTGGGAATTCTTCCTGATGTTTTTCTGAACTGGATGATTAGGAATCTGAGATAAGTGAAATCCTACCAATTTTGTCTTTCTGTGGACACCATCATTTTAAATGGATGCAGTTCACCTCCACTCTTGAGAATCCAGGTCCACTTCTATCTCTGCAGGTGTCTCAACTGGGCTCTCAGTGACAGGCAGTGGTGACTGCTCATGAGCTATTCGTCCTTGTCAGTGGGCAACTCTGATCCCAGGATCTAGGGTATCAGGTCCTATCCTGTAGGTTCTCTCTTCCTCCAGGTCTTTGCAGGCCAATGTGCACCAAGGACCTGTGTATGGTGGGTTCTGTAGGCACTTGGAGGATGAGTCCTGAGCTGGGGGGAGAGGTCATCCCAGCAGTAGAGAGGTCCCTTTGTCTAGCCAGGCATTGTGTTGTGGGTCAGGGTAGACTAGAAGTATGAGCAATGCCTAGATTTTCCTGTCCTCTGTGTGGGCCCAGCCTATGTGCTGAGAATTGGTGTGGCCTCCTAAATAATAGGACCCAGGAATCCCAGAGGAAAGGGCGAGTCCAGAGTCAATGGAAGCTCAGTGTCTTAAAGAGCACTTTTGTGCCGGGAGGCAGGGAAACATTGTTGTGATGACATCTGATGCAGGTGGTAGAGTTGCTCAGGAGCAGCTTGGGGTGGTGTGTGCATTCCCCACCTCCACACACCTGGGACTTCCTGGGGCTCTGAGAAGCACAGCAGCATGATGACCACTGAGGGAATCCACTGTGTCTTTGCCTAGAGTGAAATGAGTTTTCTTCAGGTCCTCCAGCAATGCCACATAAAAGCAACTCTGAAGCCAGAGTCCTGGGCATCTTGAGGTTCAGTCAGTTCACATACCCCTCTACCTGGCAGAGCCCTCTTGGTTCCCTCTCCACTCACTCCCTTGAACATGAAACCTTGGAGGGTGGACTTCCCATCATCCAGAGGTTCCCATATATGTTCCATCGATTTCTGGGACCCAAAGGGTTGACCATAGCAGGGTGGGTGATCCACAAGCACCCTGGGATCCATATTCCAATCCTACCAGGACAATCAAGAAATTGAGGAAGGAAAGAGTTAGGTCTGATCAAGGCAGATGACTCGGGCAGGACAGAACACAGTGTGGAATGGAGAGTTGGGGCACAGGGTGATTGTGATGTGGAGAAATGCTGTGCTGGTGGTGGGTGGGGTGTCTTCATGCTTCTCAAATTCTTCACAGTCTGAAGATATCCACAGAGTGTTCATGAATATCCATAGTGGGAGGTTCTTTAGCCACCATTTTCCTGTGGAAGAAGTATGACATCCCCTTAGTAGCATTCTAAGAGAAAGCCTCAATTCTGTTTAAAAAAAAAAAATCATTGGAGGTAAAATAACATGCATGGACCTGCAAGCCAAGGGCCATACAAGTTCCCAGAATTTTTGCTGGCCATAGTTCTTTATCCATCCATCAATCACCCACTAATATCCTTGGGTCTTTGGAAAATGCTATCCCTTTCCTGGGTTTCCTGAAGAGAAATCGTCTTGGGGTCTTGGGGGAATAGGGTCATGGGTTCTGCAGAGGGGGTTGGTACACTATCTCAGAGACGGTCCTTTTTGGATCCCAATGGTTCTCATTTAGGAATGAGACTTGGGACCTAACCATGGTTCTGGTGAGGATACCCTAAGACCAGCAGAGAGAAAGAGAGAAAAGGAAGACTGATATTGCCCCTGGATTTGAAAGTACATACTACTTTGCACCTCAGAACCTGAGACCTAATTGCCTTGAGGACACCCACACGCATATCAGGTTTTGAGTGCAGCATTCTTTCTGGGGTAGAGGGCTGGTTTTAGTCACCAGGAATATCGATGCTCTCCATTGTAGTGGAGCAGTCAGACCCAGGGAAGAGGGTCTGTGGTCATGCTTTGTCCACAGCATCCCAAGTCATCCCATCACTAGCATTCCTGGATAAATGAAGTGACTCAGACAGGGGTTTCCAATGTCCTCTCTTCTGTTCACTTATCCCTGTGTTCCGGCAGTCACCCATCCAATGGCCTTGTTGGGTTTGACATGGCTCAGACAGTCACCACCAGGCGCTCTACCCTGCAGTAGCTGCAGGTATGCAAAATCTGAAGCAAATGTCCATGAAAGAAAAGAATAAGAGCCAACACCAAAATAGGGCCAGATGTGACAAGGAAAGCTGGAGTTACTAAGTGGGGACTCATAATCATGTCAGTGGGGTGGCATTGCCTCCAGAACCAAAACATCAAGAAAGAGGCAGCCCTGCTCATTTTGGGAGCAGTGTGTTGGGGAAGGCATGGCCATACAGAAATTGGAAGATAGGATTGAGTTTGGCCACCAGGGTTGGATTAATGGCTAATGTGGCTTGGAGGGCCCTGGCAGAGAGGGGAAGGCTAGTAGTGCACACCCCAAAGCATGGAGATTGCCTTGACATCTACGGTTGTGAAACACCACCCCTCTAACACATGACTGACAACAGCAGGCATTAATGAGGTCAGTTTCTGTGCATGTGCACCCAAGGTGGCTCAGCTGGACACCTCTGTTCTCATGTCTCAGGAGGCTGGGACTACAGGCTCCATTGGTGTTCAGCTGAGAGCATCTCCCTCTGGGCTCATGCCTGTGTTCTTGGGAGGATCCAGTTTGGCTGAGCCTCAGTGCTACTCGGATGGCAGGATGGGACACTGTCATGTCTTTATCATAGGGTTGTGTCCACAGGACATCTCATGATGAATCAACTTGATTGCTTGGATCAAGAATGACAGTGAGACAAGGAAGCAATAATGGACATAGGGATAAAGACAGAGGTCATAGACTTCCCAGATCTCAATCTTAGAGATGATATCCCATCCCCATTGCCCATTTCTAGACCCATGAATCCAGAGATAGAGTCTGATCCACCTCCAGGTGAGGGGTGTAGTATTTTTGGGCAGTGGGATGCTGTGATACCTCAGAGTGTTTGTGAGGCCTCCACCTCCTAGACTGAGAAGAGGCATTTGTGCCAATTTGAAATCTCATGAGAAGCCTTGGGAAGTTCTGTGCCAGAGGGGTCAGCCTGTGAATCTCAATCCCCTCAAGCTTGCCATGGGGCAGAGTGGAAACTGCAGCCATTGGGGGACTGACCTTGTCCAAGATCCTATGTGGGACACAAGCCTGGTGAGTTGGGGTGCATTCTTTGTCTCTCCCCTTGTTGTGATTATACCATTTCTTAGTTTGTGCCTTCACAACCTGTGAGTCCCATCTAAGGTTTTCAGAGAGAATACAGGCATTTATGGGCAAATGTACCCAATAACATCCTAGAAATTATGTGCTACACTGATGCCCTGAAATGCATAGGGACACTGGGGAGTCCAAGAGAGGCACAAAGATTGGTCCAGGGTTACAAAGGAGGATCTGCTTATGAATCCAGATTTGAATCCTCAAGCTGGAACTCTATTGGGGGCCAAGGTGGGCAGGGTCTTGTGAGTGTAGTTGTTGGTGAACATGGGTTCAGTTGTGTACTTGATGTGGGTTGAGGGGGGAGAAATGAGCAGTCCATGTGGTTTGGGGAGTAGTCATGTATGAATAAGAGGCTCAGGTAGAGTCACGAGTAGTGACCTCAGTGCCTTGACGATGGAACACAGAATCCTGGTAACCAGGCACCCACTTCCCTGAGCAAGCCATCCCAGCTCAGTTGGTTGGAAACACTTGAGCGAGAACCATGTACTCCAGTTGTTTCAAAAAATGCCGAGACTCAAGCCCCCAGGATTCTCAGGCAGCCTGCCTTGCTCTTGTGTGGGAACAGTGGGTGAGGTTTCATCCTAGATGCTGGAGCCTTGGGAGAGTTTCCCAGAGAAGCTCAAGAGCATCACTGAGCAGCACAGGACAGGGTGAAAATGAGCTGGTTCAGAATGTGGATGAGCCTGCAGGATAGAGAGCGTTGACGATAACCGAGAGGAAGAGCTCATGAACCAGTTCATGCCTATCTTTTTTGGTTGGAACCCCGACTGGGGCAGCACCTTCAGGTCTATTTCCTCAGATTTCATCACCACCCAGCAGGTGCTGGAGCTGCTGTTCCCAAGTGCCTTGCTATCCATCGCGGGGACCTGGATGCACCAGAGCAGCCAGGCATTCCATCATCCTCTGGGCCTCATGATCCTCCAGCTGCTGTGGTCCTACCTTCAACACTACATGGGCAGCTTGAATGTGGAGCGCCAAGCACACCACCTGCTGGCCCAGCCGGAGGATGTCAAGTCAGGCCAGGCCGAGCACCCTGAACCTTCTCCAGGAGCTTCTCTGGTGCCCAGTGAAGTGGCTGCACCATCCCCAGGGATACAGCTCACGTTCAGTTTGTCAGGGGTCTCCACCAGGAGCTTGCCACTACCTCTCTACAACCAGCGAGTGGGAGACAGCTGCTCCATTCATGTCCATCTAGAAAATCAAAGGAGAATGGAGTATAAGAGCATCATGGTGACCTGCCAGGATAGGGCACCTGCCATCATATGCAGGGCCTTAGATGAACACTTGCTCAACGAGGAGGATTCCCAGGACTTCGAGCTGCTTCAAATTGTGTCAGAGCATAAGAAGCTGAGGATCCCTGAGGATGGCAATGTGTTCCAATCCATCGATCTGTACGTCGACTTTGATTTCATCCTCAGGAAAAAACTCACCAGGAAGTGTGCCCAGGTCAAGAGAAAGGAGTTCTTGGAGTCAACTTCTGCGGTGAGAGCCACGACCCCACCAGCCGTGAGCAGCAGCTCTTCAGCGGCAGCCAGAGCATTGCACCAAAAGCAAGGTGCCCAGGATCAACAGGGTCACCAACAGCAGTTCCTCACCACCTGACGTCAATGAGCAGTTGGAAGGCAGCCACTTTGTACATGTTTGGCTAGAGGAGCAGAGCAGGAGAGCTTCAAAGAGGGTCCTGGTGACCTGCCGAGAGAAGGTTCTGGACATCATATGCAGGACCTTAGAGCAACACTCGCTGGAGGATGAGGATCCAGAAGACTTTGAGCTGCTGTGAATTGTGTTAGCACATGAGACAATCCAACTCCCTGAACATGCAACGATCATGTTCTGCATGTATCCTGAAGTCAAGTATTATTTCATCCTGAGAAAAAGACCCACCAACGAGAGGGCCAAGGTCAAGGGAAAAGAGTTCTCAGAATCAACTACCAAGGCTTCTGCCATGGCGTCTAACATCAGTCCAGTTTTAAGTAGCATCTCTGCTGAAAACGTTCCACCCCAAGCGGGAAGAAGTCAAGTGTCATCAGACTCATAATTGGCAGGTCCTCACGTCCCCAGTATAACAAACAGGTGGGAGACAGCTGCCTCATTCATGTCAGGCTTGAGCAGCAGAGTGAAGAGGACTGCAAGACTGTCCTGGTGACCTGCAACGATAGGGCTCCTGTCGTCATTCACAGGGCCCTGGAAGAACTGTTGATACCTGGGAATCCAGAAGACTATGAGCTGGGGCAGATCATCTCCCCACAGCAGAAACTCAGGATTCCTCACAACACGAACATTTTCTACGGGATGAATTCCTGAGTCAGGTATGATTTTGTACTGAGGAAGAGGACCTATCCTAATGAGGAGATCAATGACTGGATCCATCCCAAGCCTCCCACTTATGAGGCAACGGAGGCTCAAGGTCACCACTGGAAACTTCTAAGAAGAATTTGCTTTTGTCTCTCCGGGCAGTTCTAAAGCATCGAATGATTGTTGATCATTGAGATTTATTTCTGAAATATTTACTTGACATTTTGAACTTAATCAATTGCATATATAATTTGTCCTTAGGCATTTGTTATTTATAGGTTTAGTACTATGTTTCTCAGTATATTATACATTTGCTGTTTAAACTATTTGTATTTTTAAAATGTAATTTTTCTGTAACCTGTTAAAAAAAATAAAAATAAATAAATAAATATGTTCAAATATGTTTAGGATCTCATCGTATTGAGCCAAGTATTACAATTTTAGCATATTGGAAAAGATTTTGGAAATTTACCTACATGCAGCAACCCCTTTGAGATTGGAAGCCTTGGTTAAAAAGTAAGTGCAAAGCTTCCTCAATAAAATTCTCCTTGAGCATAAATTCTGAATGATTTATTACAGGGTTCTTAAACCAGACCCAAACACGTAATGTCACCGTGTGGGCATTGTGTTAAGAAAAGAATGTGGCTCAGTGGTAGAGTGTTTGCCTAGCATGCGTGAGGCACTGAGTTTGATCCTCAGCACCACATATAAATAAATAAATAAAGGTCCATCAACAACAACAACAAAATATAAAAAAAAAAAAAAGAAAAGAATGGCAGGCATTCCTTTTGAAAAGGTTAGATGGTTTAACAAAGTTAAGCATAGACATATTCACAGACATATGTAGTTTTACATTGGGGTTTTGTTTATCTTTTGCTCTACTAAAATACTGAAGAGAGAAGTGAGAATAATGCAGGAGGGGAAACAGGTCTCATTGAATTGTGTGGAGGCCAGGTTGAGGTGTTCTGAGAATGTTGATTTATAGCTTTTTTCTTCCAGCCAGGGAGGTAGTTGACTGGTGAGGAATCAGTGTTTTTATGTAGGGTGGCATCATCCAAATGGGTATTATTAACTAACCCAGGTTAGCCTCAGGGTTTTCTTTTGTTTATTAGAAATTCAGCCTGTGTGTTGTTCCGCAGGCCACGGAGACTGTAAGAACACAGTGACTATAAGAAGTAAGGATTCATATGTGATTTTCTACCACAGGGACCAGATCAGCCCAGCAAGTCCAGGGTTCCTAAGGCCTTCAGGATGAGGTGTCTGCACAGATAAATAGTGTTTTCCCTGCAGTGGCGTTTTCAACTACGGCACATTTCAGTGTTGGGTTTGATGCTATTTTCTTCAGCTTTTCTCTTGTTATAATATGAACATGCTCTTATAAAAATGTAAACAGTTGTTTTCTTTATTATTAATGTAATTACTACCAAGTCAACTTTATAAGATTGTTTCTTTTATGGCTACACTTAAAAAAAATATATATATATATGTATGTATGTGTATGTATATATATATAAAATTTCATTCTCAGACAGAAATTTTAGTAATATACAAAATTATGTAGCCAAAAACATTGAAGTGTTTCTACAGGAAAAGCCCAGGTCACAGAATCCTGGGGGTGAAAGGAAAGTCAAGGTGTTGGTCTTCTGTCAATGAGTAGAATTTGCCGAAGCCACCAGAAGATTCTACATATTCCCTTGCTCTTGGGCTCAGTTTACTTCTACACTGAGTGTTTTTGACACTGACTTTATCAAGAAGAATTATTGGAAACAGGTCCTTCCCCTTTGCCATCTCAAATGTGTCTATTTTTCTCTTAGCTTCTAGTCCTTTCCTCTTCAAAGTATTTCTGTTTACTACTTTTAGGCCTGTGGTCTCAGACTCAGTTTGTCTTTTTCAGAAACGCCTCTCTTAATTCACTCCAACTAGAGTTGCCAGTTTGAGTGAATGAAAATACAGGATACCCATTAAATTTGAATTTCAAATAAACAGTGAGTGGATTTTTAGTATAAACATATCACAAATGTTGCATCCGTCCCACGTACTCATTGTTTAGCTGAAATTCAAATTTAAATGGGCATCCTGTGTTTTAGCTGGCAAGCCTCCTTCCACCCTGTGCCTGTGAGCTTGTCTGTGTATTTTCTTTGTCAAAGTTCACATTTTCATCAGTGGATCGAGCTGCATGGATGACCCTCCTTTGTGTCTGCATTTTCCTTTGCCTGCGGCCATCCCATCTGGATTGCGTTCTGTTGTCCCGTGTTGGTTTCTCAGTATCACTGCGGGCCCACATCTGCCACTCCTGAGCTCCTTCCTTTAGCAGGATGGCAGTTTATGCCCAACACTTGAGGTTTCTGGGATCCTCCTTTTCCTTTCTCCTCTGTTTCTAGTCAGTAGCATGTCCTGTGTCTTCTTCCTTCACAGCCCATTTTTCCTTCCCTTTTTCCCCCTCTCCCTCCAGTCTGTCTGTTCCCCACACTGCCCCCATTCTGTTTTTGGCCCCTGCATGTTCCCTGCCCACCTGCTCATCCTACTGGCCTGTCCCAGGTTCTCCCCTCCCCAGGTCGTTTTGCACTGCCTCCTTAATCATTTTAAGGTATTGCACCAGTTTTATTCCTTCCCAGTGAAAAATCTTCAAAGACTTCCTGTTGTCTGCAGAATGAAGGACAAGTGCCTTATTCAAGGCTTCACGTGCAAGGCTTTCCAGAACTGGCTTCTGCTTCTCCCTGAGTGTCATTGACATCATTATTCACATCACCTTTTAGATTCACCCACTCTTCCACTGTAAAATAATATCCAGAACTCTCTTAGAGATCTCTTGAATTATGCAATCGTTTGGCATACAGATTAAAAAGAAGTGTTAGCTTAGTTTTTATTACTGAGTAAATGTTACATTGTAAAATTTATTCTAATAAAAATTTGATAATATTCTAATTATATAAATACAAAGAACTGTTTTAACATTTTTCCATTTGACAAATGACACACTCTTTTTTTTTTTATCAACAAAAACTGTGGTTTATTAACAAAACTTAAAGTGGCAGCTTGCAATAAGTTTGGCTTTGTGACCAAATGTATATTGAAATGCATATTATTACTAAACCATGTGACAGCAGCACTTCATGACTTCATGGTTGTTAATTCTTGCATTTTGCATTTTAAAATCAATATATTTTCATACATTTTACATTATATTTTTAAGTTCAGATTGCTATTTCTAATCATTTTCTATCATGAATGTATTTCAGAATTAGTCTTTTCTCACAATAAATACAAAGCCAGACAATGCAGAGTCCTTCTCTTCCTCCTCATGATTCTCCTTTGTCCTGTTGTAGGAATATGTCTCAATGGTGTACCTAACCACTCTTCTCTTTATGGGTTTGGCTTGGATACAAAGTACTATAGCAGCTTCTTGGGAAATCTGAGAAAACCTGCCTCTGGCTCCTGCAATACTTCTTTTCTCATTCTCTTCTCCTGGGTCATAATAAATGAATGAACAATAGGGTTTCTGGTCTCTGGGCTATATCCATCAAAGCAAAAATGGGATTATATTCATTATGAACTTCTGTCTTGCTGAGTTCATCTTTACAGATGGTACTGATCTCTGTGATATCATTAGTTACAGTGATGTGTATTTGTCCAAGTTAAGATGCTTAAAGTATCAGATGGTTTCAGTGTAGCAAATGCTGGAGGTCAATCTCTACATGTGCGCCAGCGGATCGCCTGTCTTCCTTTCTCCATCTGCCTTCTATCTGAGTAACTTCATGTCCTCTACTTCCTAGAGGGTTCAGTTAACAGAAAGTCCCAGCAAGAGATCAGAGAGGAGGAGCATGGTGGTCTTCTCCCTGCTCCCTTCTTCTCCTTGGTTGACTGTTTTCTTTAGACTCAATATGAGTTTCCTTCTCAAGGCAGCCCACTCTCTCTAACTTTCTCTCTTCTGGACTCCAGTAGCCTTTCCTTTCCCTGTGCTCTCAGACCTTTAGGTGGCAATGCATCTCTTACTGCTAGCCCCAGGTCCCAGCACTATTCCTGTGGCATCCTGTATGCTATCACATCTTTGTACAGAGACCCTCTATGAATGGAAAATAGTGATTTATGTGGAGTAATTTAAATCACTTAGCTAGAAATAGTATTCCCATTCTATGGGAAAGGAAAGCAGGGTAACACTAATATGCCATAGAGCCAGGGTTCAAGCCCAGAAAGTCTGACTTCAGGCTACATGATCTGGACCACTGTGCGCTACCCTCCATTGATAATATGAGCAAGGCAGTGGTTTCATTGTCATTTGGGGAACAGTCACACTTAAAAGATACATTGAAATTAATCATGTTGATGACAGATAAATTGATCAACCAAATTATTCTTCCTTCTCACCTAGCACTTTCATCTCCATACTTCAAAAGATGTTGATTTTTTTTCTGTTACCCAGGAAACAATGAAAGAATGATGTTCTTTGATGTTAAGGAATAGAAGTTCAAATTTCACTTATTACCCTTAGCCCTACTAGAGAACAATTCTTTGCTCTAAGTATTCTCTGAACTCTCAAAGGCTCAAATTTAGCATCTTCCTGTCTGAAGAGCTCAGTGTTAGGGAGTTAGCATTTGTTTCTCCTGATGACCTAGTTTTTACATAATTTTGGTGCTGTCCATTTATTCTTAGAACTGACGTTGTCATCGTCAGTCCATTGTCTGCTTTGTGCTCGGGATGTGTCTTCTTCTGTCCTGCCCCCTGCCTGCAGTGACCACTTGTTATTCATTGTTCATTGTCCCCCATGTTCTCTGTGGCGTAACCTGTCACACTTTCCATCCTCTTGGACTTGTGCTGCATGCTGCTGTTGACTGCAGCTGCGGCGTGTTGACTCTGGACCTGGGACCCTTGGTTGCTACTCTATCCTGCTTCTGCATGACTTATTTGGCAGTTGAATTTTTTTCCAACACAGCAGCTTTCTTCATGCTAAAATACTGAAAATAAAGAAAGAGCCCTGCTACAGTCCTTTTGGGATCTGTGGATCATTAAAATGCCATTGAATGATAGCCTATAATTTTCCAGGCCTCAGGTATACACTAACCAAAAACTTGGTTGATTGTTAGGAGCTCAAAGAAGAAAAACATAGACTTATGACTCAGGTGTTCTTGTTAAAAATAGTACAGTTGAACGAGTGGCTGTTTATAGTTTGGGTTTTGGGTAGTTATTCTGTAGTGAAGATCCTGATGTTGACAAATTTACTTCCCAGTCATTTTCTTCTAACATGGGCGGTTGGGCAAAGGTCAGGGTTTCTTTTAAGTTCACTCTTGTTGTCTGGAATCCTATTTGATGTTACTGTGGGCTAAAACTGCCAAACTTGGAACTTAACTAGAAATTCAAATCTGAGTGCAAGAAATCATTTTTAATTTCTCAAACTATTTACCTTGGTGTTGTATTTAAGATTGGTTTGAAATAAGGTTTAGTTTTCAGGCTTTCAGAGAAAGTTTCTTATTAAAAGTTTCCTGTTTTACCATAGGATTTATGTCATTAGCATCTTTTCCATCAATTTTTTTTGCATGAAAAGAGACTATTTTTAGTTTTTTATCCCAAAGTTTTGCTCAAATAAAAGGGCAGTTTTGTTTGCATCTGCTTTTCATGGCAAATTGCCCAAAACGGATCAATGTGGTGCTATCTTCTGTTTAAAAAATACCATTTTATGTATTTTGAGATCCAGATAGATCTATTAAGCTAAACAACTTACAAAATATGATTTATCCCATTGTTCTGGCAAAGATTTAAGAAGAAGGTGTCATGTAGAGCTATTTCGTTTATTTTCATCAAAAGACTCTTTCATCTGCCATTCAAATAAGAAAGGATATTTAAGTACAGACATGTTATATAATCCAGCCTTCATTATAAAAGAACACTTTCTCAAAAGAAGTCCTTAAAATCAATTAAAACAAAAATAAATTTATGCAGCAGATTTTTTTGTATCACATTCATTAAAATCTTCAATATCTGTGAGTTTAATCAACAACGAAGGAAGAGTAAGTACAGAGATTACCCAAACAGAGAAGGAAAATAGGAAAGTTTTCCTAGGTGTTTGGAAAAGTTGAAGAAGCTGTGACCATTCAACCACTCTGGCTACCTTCAGTTCTCTCTGCTGGCCATTGCTATGCCACACATGGGGTTGGATCCATGGTCAAGAAACTACTAATCCTTCAAAGTCCTTGGCCTGCTGCATACTGGGTGAAAATCCTCTTCTATAAACCTGATCATCCACATCCTGATTTTACAAATCTATAGGATTGTTCTCATGAGAACATTCCACTATCACATCTTAAAATAAAACAATGACCTTTATTTATTCACATGCCAATTAGCTATTTCCATTTCTATGCTCTCTTTCTCCAGAAAAAAAAAGCTACCTGAGAAGAGTTGGCCTCTTGCCTATGCTTCACTTCCCATTCATTTCCTTATCCCCTTTAATCATGCTTTTGTCCTCTCTGCCCTCCTGGGACTGTTCTTGTTAAAGTCATCAATAACCTCCATGTTGTAGGAGTCATGGTCACGTTCCTGTTCTTGTCTTCCTTGCTCTTTAAGAAGACAGGGTTAGGGCTGGGGATATAGCTCAGTTGATAGAGTGCTTGCCTTGCAAGCACAAGGCCCTGGGTTCAATCCCCAGCACTGCAAAAAATTTAAAAAAGGCTAGTTTCTCCCTCCTCTTTCTTGGTTTTCCTAGTATCACAGTGGTGGTTGTGGAGGTACCACACTCAGGTCTCCCTTCATGGGAATGTGCTAACAGCAATACCTGATTGATGGCCTTCAGTGACCAGACCCTTAGGTTCAACACAGCAGGAACACTATCCAGACTTCTTTGAAGTGTTCTTAGCCAGAGTCTGAGCTTGATGGGGGCACTAGAACTGGGACATATTTTTCATACGAGATTCCTCTAATGGGCAATGTTAGAGTGGGACTTCCCATTGTCCAGGCCAAGTCTTTGTTAGAATTGAGCCATGATCTGAGGCTCTTCCTATCCAATCTTTCCGTCTCTGTCCGCTCACAAGTGTTAGAACTGCATCAGATCCAAAGCTGTCTTCACTACTCCTTCTTTTCTCTTTCCATATCTTTTGTATATCTAATTTTATCTTGGCATCAACTTCCCAGGTGACTCACATACTCTCCTGGTCCCTTACGCACTTGGTTATTCCTGCTCCTTTGCCTATTCCTCTTCTCCTCCATGAACTCTTAACACTGATGGTTCCAACCTTGGCTCAGCTCTTCTCTTCTTGATCACTTTGTGATCTCACTCAGTCCCATAGCTTTAAATATAATCTTTGTGTTATTGACTCTCAAATCTGTATCTCCAGCTCTAATTGCTCCCCAGAACACCAGGGGAGCAATTAGTATCTAATTTGTATCTAATCATGTTCTTGATGTCTCCCATTGGATATCTATGGTAATCTAAAAGGTAATGTATTTTAAGGATCCTCTGTATCTTTATTTATGTAGTCATAGGTGGACACAATACTCTAATTTTATTTATTTTTATGTGGTGCCGAGGATGGAACCCAGTGCCTAACACATACTAGGCAGGCACTCTACCACTGAGCTACAGCCCCAACCCAGGATCCTCTGTATCTTAATCTGTCTCCTTCAGTTGCCCTTATCTGAGTAAATGGCTCTGGTCATTCTGAATTTCTTGATTTTCCTCATCTCCCATCAGCAAATCCTATCAATGGAACAAAGTATATCTTGAATTGATCTTTTTCTCCATCTTCCCTGTTGCTGCTGTATCAGTTGCAATGACCCTCCAAGCCATGGCTGTCTTGACCTCTTACTCATTCACCATTTGGTAGCCAAAACAATCTTTTAAAAACACACCTCAGATTCAATCTCTCTCCTCTTTGCAGTGCTACAAAGGCTCTTTGTCAAACGTTAATGCATAAAACACAGGCTCCCTTACCTGCTTACAAAACCCTCCGTGACCTGGCTCTCCCAGCCCCTCAGGCCTACCTCTTCTTCCCTCAGCCCCAGCCATGTGTTTCACTTTTTCCTTTCTATTTTCTATTCTTTCACCACAGTGGCTTTCTTTCACTTCCTAGAATAAGCCATGGCTATTCTTAAGCCTGTTACTTCATCCCTGAGTGTCATTCCTGCTGGTCACAGCAGCTTGAATGCTCCCTCCTCAGAGAGGCCTTCTCTGACCTCCCAATCTAAAGTAACTAGAAAATATCCAGTCACTTTATACCAATCACCCTATTTTAATTTTCCTTTTTGATTTATTAATTTTTTGTTCTATTTAGTTATACATGACAGCAGAATGCATTTTGATTCGTTGTACACAGATAGCATACAACTTTTCGTTTCTCTGGTTTATACAACGTAGAGTCACACCATTCATGCAGTCATGCATGTATATGGGGTAATGATGTCTGTCTCATTCTACCATCTTTACCACCCCCTGCCCACTCCCCTTTGTTCTTTTCCCTCTGCGCAATTCAAAGTTCCTCCATTCTTCCCTTACTTTGTCGCATACCACAGTTATGTATCAGCATCCACTTATCAGAGAAAACATTTATTTGGCCTTTGGTTTTTTGGGATTGGCTTATCTCACTTACCATGATGTTCTCCAACTCCATTCATTTACCAGCAAGTGCCATAATTTAATTCTTCTTTATGACTGAATAGTATACCATTGTGTATATATACCATATTTTCTTTATCCATTCATCTGTTGAAGAGCATCTATGTTGGTTCCATAGTTTAGCTATTGTGAATTGAGCTGATATAAACACTGAAGGGGCTGTGTTTTTAAGTCCTTTGGGTATAGGCCAAGGAGTAGGATAGCTGGGTCAAATGGTGGTTCCATTCCAAGTTTTCTAAGAAATCTCCATGCTGCTTTCCAGAGTAATTGCACCAATTTGCAATCCTACCAGCAATGTACAAGTGTACCTTTTTCCCTACATCCTTGCCAACATTTATTGTTGTTTGTATTCTTGATAATTGCCATTCTAATTAGAGTGAGATGAAATCTTAGGGTAGTTTTGATTTGCATTTCTCTAATTACTGTAGATGTTGAACATTTTTTCATTTATTTGTTGATTGATTGTGTATCTCCCTCTGTGAAGGGTCTGCTCAGTTCCATAGCCCATTTATTGACTGGGTTATTTGTATTTTTGGTGTTAAGTTTTTTGAGTTCTTTATGAATTCTGGAGATTAGTGCTCTATCTAAAGTGCATGTGGTAAAGATTCTTCTCCCACTCTGTAGGCTTTCTTCAAAATTATTGATTGTTTCCTTTGCTGTGAAGAAGCTTTTTAGTTTGAATCCATCCCATTTATTGGTTCTTGATTTACTTCTTGCACTTTGGGAGTAACTCGTTAAGGACTATAACTTGTTAAGTCTGGTCCTAAGCCCACATGATGAAGATTTGGGCCTACTTTTTTTGTCTATTAGGTGAAGGGTCTCTGGTCTAATTCCCAGGTCCTTGATCCATTTTGAGTTGAGTTTTGTGCAGGGTGAGAGATAGGGGTTTAATTTCACTTTGCTATATATGGATTTCCAGTTTTCCCAGCACCATTTGTTGGACAGGCTATCTTTTCTCCATTGTATGTTTTTGGCACCTTTGTCTAGTATGAGATAACTGTATTTATGGGGATTTGTCTTGGTGTCTTTTATTCTGTAACACTGGTCTACATATCAGTTTTGGCGTCAATACCATGCAGTTTTTGTTACTATGCTCTGCAGAATAATTTAAGATCTGGTATTGTGATGCCTCATGCTTCAGTTTTCTTCCTAAGGATTGCTTTAGCTATTCTGGGTCTCTTATTTTTCCAAACAAACTTCATGATTGCTTTTTCTATTTCTATGAAGAATGTCATTGGGATTTTAATAGGAATTGCATTAAATCTGTATAATGCTTTCCTTGATGTGTCTTTGTCTGGTTTTGGTATCATGGTGATACTAGCTTCATAGAATGAGTTTGGAAGGGTTCCCTCCTTTTCTACATCATGGAATACTTTGAGGAGTATTGGTATTAGTTCTTTGAGGGTCTTGTAGAACTCATCTGAGAATCCATCTGGTCCTGGGCTTTTCTTGGTTGGTAGGCTTTTGATGACTTTTTCTATTTCGTTGCTTGAAATTGCTCTGTTTAAATTGTGTACATCCTCCTGATTCAGTTTGGGTGGATTATACATCTCTAGAAATTTGTTGATGTCTTCAGGATTTTCTATTTTGTTGGAGTATAGATTTTTAAAATAGCTTCTAATTAACTTTTGTATTTCAGTAGTGTCCATAATATTTCCTTTTTAATCACAAATTTTAGTAATTTGAGTTTTTTCTCTCCTTTTCATTAGTGTAAGGATTTATCAATTTTGTTCATTTTTTCAAAGAACCAACTTTTTATTTTGTCAATTTTTTCGTTGTTTCTTTTGTTTCAACTTCATTGATTTCAGCTCTGATTTTAAGTATTTCCTGTCTTCTACTACTTTTGGTGTTGATCTGTTCTTCTTTTTACAGGGATTTGAGATGTAATGTTAGGTCATTTAATTGTTGACTTTTATTCTTTTAATGTATGAGCTCAATGCAATCAACTTTACTCTTAGCACTGCTTTCATAGTGTCCCAGAGATTTTGATATGTTGTATCAGTGTTCTTATTTACCTCTAAGAATTTTTTTTCTCCTCTATGATGTCTTCTGTTATCTATGCATCATTCAATAGTGTGTTATTTAGTCTCCCAGTGTTGGAGTAGTTTCTATTTTTTATTTTATCATTAATTTATAATATCATTCCATTATGATGTGATCAAATACTATCTCTATTTTTTTGTATTTGCTGAGTTGCTTTGTGGAATAACATTTGGTCTATTTTAGAGAAGGATCCATGTGTTGCTGAGAAAAAGTGTATTCACTCATTGATGGTTGGAATATTCTACATATGTATGTTAAGCCTAAATTATTGATTGCATTATTGAGTTCTGTGGTTTCTTTGTCAGTTTTTGTTTGGAAGATCTATCCAGCAGTGAGAGAGGTGTGTTTAAGTCACCCAGTATTATTGTGCTGTGGTCTATTTGATTGCTGAAACTGAGAAGGGTTGTTTGATGTACATAGATGCTCCATTGTTTGGGGTATAAATATTTACAATTGTTATGTCTTATTGATGTATGATTCCCTTAAGCAGTATGAAATGTCCTTCTTTATTCCTTCTGACAACTTTGGCTTGAAGTCCACTCTCTCTGATATGAGGATGGAAACCCCTGCTCTTTTACAGAGTCTGTGTGTGTGGTAAGTTTTCCCATCCTTTCACCTTCAGTCTGTGGATGTCTTTCCTATGAGATGTCTTTTGAAGGAAACATATTGTTGGGTCTTTTTTTTTTAAATCCAATCTGCCAGTCTATGTCTTTTGAATAATGAGTTAAGTTCATTAGCATTCAGGGTTATTATTAAGATACAATTTGTATTCCTAGTCATTTTGACTTATTTTTGGTTTTTAACATGACTTGGTTTCTCCCTTGATTGGCTTTTCCTTTCATGTAGTTCCTACCTTTGTTGACTTTTATTATTGTTTTTCATTTCCTCCTCATGCAATTTTTTTGCTGAGAATGTTCAGTAGCACAGGTTTTTCTGTTTGTAAATTCTTTTAGCTTTCATTTATCATGGAAGAATTTATTTCATCATCAAATCTGAAGGTAAGTTTTGCTGGGTATAAGATTCTTGGTTGGGATCTATTTTTGTTCAGAGCTTGGTATATATTTTTTCAGGCCCTCCTAGCTTTTAGGGTCTGGACTGAAAAATATGATATCTGAATTGATTTCTCCCGTATGCAAAATTCTACCCTTATTTTGTATGCTGGGTATCTTCATTATTAGATCAATATCAACAGCACCCAATGCAAACAATATGCAGCCTTAAACCAAGGCTTAGGGTGGATCTGTTGTAATTTTGTACATCTGGTGTCCTCTAAGCCTCTTATATTTGATTTTCCTTTTCATTCTTCAGGTTTGAGAACTTTTCTGATACTATTTTCATTAAATAGATTTTTCATTCCTTTGGTATGTATCTCTGTACCTTCCTCAATCCCAATTATTCTTAAATTTGTTTTTTTTTTTCATGTTATCCCATAATTCTTGAAGGTTCTGTTGTGATTTCTTACCATCTTCTCTGTGTTGTCAACTTTATTTTCAAGATTAAATATTTTGTCTTCATTGTCTGAGGTTCTGTCTTCCAGGTAATCTAGTATGTTGGTGATGCTTTCTATTGAGTTTTTAATTTGGTTTATTGTTCCCTTCATTTCAAGGATTTCTGATTGTTTGTTTTCAGAATCTCTATCTCTTTATTGAAGTAATCTTTTGCTTTCTGCATTTGCTCCTTTAACTCTTTATTGAAGTGATCTTCTGTTGTCTGCATTTGCTCTTTTATATCATCCTTTACTTTGCAGATCATTTCAATTACATAAATTCTGAACTCCTTTCTGACATTTCTTCTATTGTGCTGTCTATTAATATAGCATCTTGGTTTGTTTGGGGTGCCTTCTTTCCTTGTTTTTTCATATTGTTTGTGTGTCTTCCCCTCTAGCAGTGTGGATCTGAGTTAGTACAGTTTCTACCTTATAGAGTTATAGTGTCCCTGCAGATTTCCAATACCTCACCTTTAAAGGGGGAGATCAATATTAATAGCACCCAATGCAAACAATATGCAGCCTAAACCAAATAGCCCCTATTAAGACATTAGCAGTTTTGTCACAATAAACAGAGATGATGTGTTAGATTATTACCTATGACATAAAGAATAGGTTTGCAATAAGATCTACAATTTCTAATGGTGGACAAAGAGAGAATGGGGGAGGGATGTAGGATGTGATATTAATGAGGTAAGAGGTGAGAATATAGAGGTACTAAATCATAGGAAGTGTGAAAGAGGAATCAAAGTTGGTTGTTAGCAGCAGAAAAGAAAGAGACTCTGAGAAAACAGATAAATAAGAAGAAAATAGAGTGAGCAAAAAGAAAAAGAAAAAGAAAAAACATAAAAAAAAGGATCTACAACAAAACTGTAATATACTATTCAAACCTCCCAATGTTCAGTAGTTGGAAGCAAGAAAAGTACTTGATTTCAAAGATGTTGGGAATGTGAGAACAGGAAACAAAAAAAGAGAATAGAAAAAATAGGGGGAAAAGAAGTCTTGAAGGAAAATTGTGTTGTTTCTGTTGGGGTTCAATTATCTTCTCTGCCTCCCTTCTCTCCTGATAGGCTGGGTTGTCTGGAGTTTGCTCTTAACTCCACCCTCAGGATGATGACCGTTACTAAAGTGGAAGGATTAGACTTGGAGGGAGGACTCCTGGAGGCAGGGTATAGCAATTGCTGGGCCCTCTGGAAGACTGCACCCCGGGACTCCCCATTGGGGTCCACTCGTGTGACACAGGAGCCTGGTTGTAGCCCCTTCCCTCATGGTGGACCCCACGATTTCTGGTCTATAATTTAGTCTCTAAATTGTATCTCTCCTGCCCCTGCCCTTTGACTTCCCAATCAAGAACCTCTCTCCCTGGAGGTCCTGAGGGCTGAGCACTGGCACTTGTGCACCTGTCACCAAAAACTATTCTGTATTGAGTAGATCAGTACCAGGTATTGGGAGCTGTGGACCAGCCACATAACTGCAAGCACTGGGCAGGGTTGGTAGCTTGGAGGGTTGGGAGACTAGAGATTGAGGAGCTGAAGGACCCTGTTGATCACCAACGTGGTGGGACTAGGTGATCAATGGATGCCATATTGGAGAGGGAGTCATGGACCAGGCTGATGTCAGGTGCCAACAAGTACTACCCAAGTTATCTCTGGGATCCCTGTGGGTACCAGGGTCGTTGACTGGACAAGCCAGGATCAAGATGCCTTCACACCCTTTTCCCACCCCTTGACCCCTTGCAAGGCTCTCTCTTGCCTCTGCAGCAAGATGGTGCCTATTAACACACCTAAGCAAGAATACCTCAGATGTAACCAAGCCTGTAGTGACCTTCGTGATGTTCTTTCAGGTCCTGGCTGTTACCCCTAGATGGAATCAGCCAGGTCCCTAGTTGGTGCCAGCAGCAGTGGCTAACCTGTAGGTTCCCTGATATTGGGTTTCTAGTCTCTAGCAGGTGTCCCAAAATGGAAGCTGCCCCAACTAAAGATGGTGGTTGCAGCAGCAAGGTAATCCAAGATGGCAGCAGAGGTGTCCTAAGATGGAGGCTGCCATGCACTGGAAGACAGGGGAGCTGCAGCATGATGTTTCAGTGGTGGTGTCATGCGGCTGTGGCATTTCCTCGCAGGTGGGTGCCTGGCTGGATCCACGGGGGCATGCAGGCTGGATCTAATTTTCTTTTTTCTTTTTTTTATTTACTTATTGATTCATTGAACACAAATGGAGTACAGCTATTGTTTCTCTGGTTGTACACCAAGTAGAGTCACACCATCTGTGCATTCATACATGTACACAGGACAATGATGTCTGTCACACATTCTGTTATTATTCTTACCCCTCCAACCCCGACCCCACCCCTTCCTTCCCTCTATGCTATCTATCCTTCCTCCATTCCAGCCACCCTTCCCCCCTGCATAATTCATCATCATTCTCTTATCAGAGAGACCATTCGGACTTTGGATTTTGGGATTGACTGATCTCACTTAGCATAACAGTCTCCAACATCATCCATTTACCTACAAATGCCATAATTTTATTCTTCTTTATGACTGAATAATACTCCATTGTGTATATATACCACAGTTTTTTTTATCCATTCATCTATTGAAGGGCATCTAGGTTGGTTCCACAATCTAGATATTCTGCATTGAGCAGCTATGAACATTGATGTGGCTGCATCACTGTAGTAATCTGATTTTAAGTCCTTTGGGACTTAAAAGGCCAAGGAGTGGGATAGCTGGGTCAAATGGTGGATCCATTCCAAGTTTTCTAAGGAATCTGCTTTCCAGTGTGGCTGCACCAACTTGCAATTCCACCAGCAATGTATGAGTGTACCCTTTTCCCCACATCCTCGCCAACACCTGTTGTTGCCTGTATTCTTAATAAAGGCATTCTAATTGGGGTAAGATGAAATCTTAAGGTGGTTTTGATTTGCATTTCTCTTATAACTAGGTATGTTGAATATTTTTTCATAGATCTCTTGATTGCTTGTAGATCTTCCTCTGTAAAGTGTCTGTTCATTTCCTTGGCCCCTTTATTGATTGGGTTATTAGTGTTCTTGGTGTAAAGATTTTTGAGTACTTTGTAGATTCTGGAGATTAGTGCTCTGTCTGAAGTGTGTGTGGTGAAGATTTTCTCCCACTCTGAAGGATCTCTCTTCACATTGCTGATTGTTTCCTTTGCTGAGAAAAAGCTTTTTAGTTTGACTCTATCCCAATCATTGATTCCTGCTTTTATTTCTTGCACTTTGGGAGTCATGTTAAGGAAATCTGGTCCTAGGCCGATATGATGAAGATTTGGACCTATTTTCTCTTCTATTAGGTGCAGGGTCTCTGGTGTAATTCCTAGGTCCTTGATCCATTCTGAGTTGAGTTTTGTACAGGGTGAGAGATATGGGTCTAGTTTCATTTTGCTGCATATGGATTTCCAGTTTTCCCAGCACCATTTGTTGAAGAGGCTATCTTTTCTCCATTGTATGTTTTTGTCTCCTTTGTCAAGTATGAGATACCTGTATTTATGTGGGTTTGTTTCTGTGTCCTCTATTCTGTACCATTGATCTACCTGTCTATTTTGGTGCCAATACCATGCTGTTTTTGTTACTATTGCTCTGTAATACAGGGAAACTAATTTTCTTTATAATACTTGCACTTTCTTTTTTTTGAAAATGCACTTATTGTCTGTCTCCCCAATTGGAACATGAGCTCCATGAGAAGAGTGTCTTTCTCTCTTGCTTTTGCTGCATCCATAGCTCCTAAACCAGTGCCTCATATGGAGTAAGCATTCATAAATACCTGTGGAGTGAGTGAATTGTCAGAATTCAAAATTTTGCCTCCATGAACATATTTTTTTCCTGTGAAAGAAAAAACAGTGCATTTTCTATGCTCTGCACTTTAAACTTGTAGCTCTTCTGACATTCATCATTCCTCAAGATGTACTTTTCCTTGAATTTATATGTCATGCCAACACAGTTAAAATCCCATTATAGTGAATTCCTTGGGGGCATGCCATTGGCTTTGTGATAGTGGAATTTGCCAGAAATTGCATTTCCAGTCCACAGAAACTGGGATCCAGCAGCTAATTGTCCTTTTCTTTGTGGCATTGGGAAGAACTCTGACTCTGAAATAGGGAGTGAGATCTGCTGAGCTTCCTGCCTCCCTTCCCCACACTCTCTGGTATTTTATGTGGAATGTTGGCTTTGGGTTTTGAGTTTGTTTCTGGTGAAATTATTTGAGTATTGGAAGAAGGCATAATTGAGGAAGAGAAAAAAAGTCAAAGGCAGTTACAACTCAGTGACAAGAAAAGATTCTCAAGCTACATTTTTTAAAGTTGGCTACTCTGTGCTCTCTCCTACTTTTTGTAGCATAAACAGGTACATCATCAGGTGCTGTTTCCATGTGTGTGAATGTAGGTGAGCAGGGGACAGAAAGTGAAACAAGACTCAACAGAACACAGTTCCTATTTTGAAGCATTTGGTACTGACGTTTGGTACCAACTGATTGGGTAATCAATGGAGTGAAGAGGTTTTTGTTGGTTGGGTTGCTTTTAATTGGGTGTTATTGTGAAATGGGGAAACATTTTATTATCTTATGAAAGTCTTTCATTCTGATCATAATGTTCTCAAATCAGATCATCACATTTTTATTTTAATGGTTTAAATGTCATAGAGTAAACAATGTCTAGAGCTACTTTTTTAAGTTACTTATTAAAAACTTCTCCTGGCTCTCTTAGAGAAGTATTTTTACCTTCTCCATCACACCCATAATATTTGATACATGGTCCTTATCATAACATAATTGCATTTTTCTATCTACCGACCTAGAGGGAGAATACAGCTGTGTTTCCTAGCTGTAAGCTCCCTCCAGCTCCCTATCTAACCTAATTTATTGGTACATGGAACCAAAAGGATTTAAAGCATGATTATGGATTGGTAGTGCCTGTTTCTACTCATAACTGGCCCTTGCCAAAAAAGCTGCTTGCTTAATCACCACCTATTTCTAATCTTTGTAGAACTGTCAAAGTAGGACAGGATGTTTGCTTGTCCCCTGCCTGTTAAATCACATTCTTTCTGCTTTAGTTCTTTGATTGAGGTCTTCATTGATAAGCCCATCTTGTCTTCCTCCTCCAAAAAACACCATCTGTCCATTAAAAAAAATAATTAGCCCATTTCCCTTCTACACTTTTTAACATGTTTCATTGGATATTGTGTTGATGCCATTACGTTTATCATATTGAGCTGTAAGTTGTTTGAAGGCCAAGCTAAACCCGTCATTGCATGCTCACTGAAAGCTAGCCCCATGAGAAGTGCAGTGGGAATTACTGACAAATATTGAGGTGCCACATCTAGTCTTGAGATGCCAATAGTTTGCTCAGGGAGTTAAAAACTAATTGTATTTGCTCTATTTGATACGTCAGAATTTTAAGATGCATGATTAAGATAGTAATAGCCTCTGCGTAGAAAAGAGCTTCCGTGAAGGAAAAGAAGTCCTGCCATGTGATAGCTATGCATTGATTGGAAGACTGAGCTCAATTTCAGAAACAAGCATTCTGGAAGGTGTTCCTGAGAGAAGAAATGGCATATGCAAAAGCCCCAGGAAAAAGCAAAAGATTTAAAAGCTCATTGGACACATGGATGCCTCTTCTGTTAATTTTTTCTTCCAGCCTCCTTGTTCTCTCTCCACAATTACTATTGCTAGGTACCCCATCCTTGGTGGTCGGGTAAGCATTGGTGAAGATAATATCTCCCTAATGCTTCCCTTTAAAATGATGGAAGGTAAACAGGACTCTAAAAGGGACACTGAGATATAATAAATTTGCAAATGTAAACTCATATATCAATACACACAGCCCTGTTTTCCACAAAGTAGGTACCCCGTGTACCAATTAAATGATGGCTCCCTTTTGTTCTTATCTGTTTTTGTAAGAGTAGAACTGTAATTGTATATGCAAACTGATTTTTGGGCCAAGTCTGTCTTTACCAAGATGTTAGTTATAAATTTAGCTCATTACATTATTTCAGCACATGCTTTGTTATTTATTTTTCCTTTTAGAATGCTGCTGTCATTTGTTTGTTAAACATCAGTACACAAATTCTCTTTTTCCCCCTGCAGTGAATGAAAGGAAATATTGCTGCCTGGCAGAGGATACTGGGACCTCCTGTGATTTATTTCTTCAATAATTTTATTCTATGGTAAAGACTCCAAAATGTTCTATTGTAAAGACTCCAGAATGTTATAAAAACTTGACTAGTTTCAAGTTAATTCTTTTAAAAGCTAGTCTTTTGCTCATCTTTCAAACTTAACAGTGCCCTGACATGTCTGAGGTTTAGGAAAATTTGGCTCAAGTTGATGAGGGGTCTGATATAGGTCTTTGTTGTTGAGCGAAATGCAGTGGCTTTGGCTCATGGGAATTTGTGCAAAATTGTTGGTTCGTTTGATTTGGTTCCCTTTGGACTACACCCATGAAGTTTTCTTTGGGTTTAGCGTAGTGATCCCCACCCCACACCAAACTCAAAGTGGAACACAGTGGGAATGTTGAGGTTTATACCTCAAGCTATAACTCATCATAGAGCTTTATGGGATTTCAAAAAAAGAAAAACTCAGCCCAGATTTTGAATCTTTAAGTGAAATATTTACTGAAACTAGACTAAACAATCAGAGTTAGTTAGGATCTGAGAGGTCATTTGACCAAATTCTCCACCTGATGCATGATTCCAAGGATCAATTTGAAACACTTTCAATCTTTTAGTAGCAAATTAGCTTCCTTACAGGTTTCCATATTTGTCCTTCAGATGGAGCTTGTTGGCTTTGTGGTCCAAGCTTGCCATATTCTTATGGATTTCTTTTTTCATTTTCATCTGTCAAGAATCAAGGGAGATGATTCAAAACCTCCACAGATGCATTTATTTCTACTTCTAGCTCTTTCCATTTATTCCTCGTGTATGTGGAGGTTATGTTATCAATTTAGAATTGTTTCATCTTCCTGAGAATTTGTAGTTTATTCTATATAGTAACTGATTTTATTTCTAAATCTTTATGTCTTAAACATATGTTTTACAAAATAAAGGTCAGCTTTATCTTAAGCTCAGAATGCAGGGTATTACATAACAGCACTACAGGGGCGAGGCGGGCGAGCATCCAGTGATGGAATACACTGATATGATCACAATGAAATTTGTGAATATTCCACAAAGTGGTATATATAAAAATGTTTTTCCATCATTGTACTCTCTATCTTTCCATACTTATATGCCTTAGTTGTGCCTCTTCCTAAGTGACACATGGATTAGTTTAACTTTTTAGTACAAGTTTTAGTCAACTTAGTGGTTGTTATGGTTTGCCTTGTGAGGTGTCCCCCAAAAGCTAATGTGAAACAATGCAAGAAAAAATGTCTCTAAAGGAGAAATGATTGGGTTAGGAGAACCTTAACTCAATCAGTGAATTAATTGCCTGATGGAATTAATTGAGTGGCAATTGAAGGCAGGTGGGGTGTGGCTGGAGGTGGTAGGCATTGGGAGCTTGGCTTTGGGGCATATATTCATATCTGGCAGGCAGAGATCTCTCTCTGCTCCCTGATCATCATGTGAGATGCTGACCCCCGTCACACTCTTCAATCATGATGTTCAGCCTCACCTTGAGCCCCAAGGAACAGGGTCTGTTGTCTATGAACTCAGACCTCTGAAACTGTGAGCCCTCAAATAAACATTTCCTCTTCTAACAGTTTGCAGGTGGGGTCTTCTAGAAAAAGCTGCAAAAAAGCTGACTGCAGCCGTGGTTATCAACTGTGCAATTGTTTCTGTCATATTTGCATTCCACTTATCCTGCTTTTTCTGTTCTTCTTGTCCCCTCTGCCCCCTTTCCTACTTTCTGTTTTACTAACTTTTCCTTACTTGTTTTCTCTACTGCCTATTTGGAAATTTTATATTCACTTTCTTTTCTTCTACATAGAGTCTCAAATTTATTAGCATCTCTAATCACCTGATCAATGATAACATTAATCACTTTCCTTTCACTTGATCTTATTATTCTTAAATGTTTTAATCCCAACTTGTTTTATCTGACTCAAATTAGTAGTCATTATTGATATAAAAAATCAGCGCCTGTTTAGATTTTCCTCATTTTTACAAGTTCCTTTGCTCGGTGTTGCCTTTTTTCACTTTTCCTTTCTGGTTCCACTTTTCCCTCCTCAAGTGCACCCTTTGGAGCTCCTTAGAAAGGGAATGTTAATGGAGAGCTCTCAGCGTTGATTTCATTTGATTCTCGTATTAGCCCAGCCTGGAATTCTTGGTTGATGCTTATGTTTTCGTGGTACCTTCCAGATATCATTCCGTTACCTGTTAACTTTTGCTGTTGAGAAGTCTACTCTAGTCTAATTATCTTTTTTCAGGCAATGTCTCCTCTTACTTGTTTTCGAGAGTTTTACTTTGTGTGTGTGTCCTGTGGTTTCTCGATGATATGTCTCAATGTGTATTTATTTTTATCCATCCCACTTTGAACTCATTGTGCTTCCTGCAGCTGAGGACTCATGTCTGTCAGGAATTCTGGAAAATTCTCAGCTCTTCTTTTTTTGAATATTTCCTCTCTCCCTGTCTCTGCAGTGCCTACTTCTGTGACTCATACATTTTCCTTTTCATTTGGTATTATCTCAGACCTTTAAAAATATATTTTATTTTTATTGACTTTTGCAGCATTTTAGGTGTTTTCCTCAAACATCTCTTCCACTTTATCAGGTCTTTCCTCACCAATGTCTAATCTTCTGTTTAACCCTTACATTGAGTTTTTAAAATTTCAATAACTCCCTCTTCATTTTTAGATCTACTTAGTTATATTTTCTTATATAATCTTGTTTTTCAGTTTCTTGATATTTCATTATTTTGTATTACTTATTTTAGGTATTTGATAACTTAAAATCCATCTGTTTTATGGTCTTATCTGATAACTCTCACAGGCCTGACCTGCTACTGTTGCACCTGTTGACTTTTTTGTTCCTTATTTATTTTTTTATTTTTATTTTTACAGACTGTGTTTTGACTCATTGTGCACAAATGGGGTGCAACTTCTCATTTGTCTGGTTGTACCCAATATACAGTCACATCATTCATGTAATCATACATGTACATAGGGTAATGATGTCTGTTTCATTCCACCATCTTTCATACCCCACTGCCTCCCCCATCTCATTTCCCTCTGTGTAATCTAAAGTTCCTCCATTCTTCTCTTACCCTCAACCTCCCCAGCCCCATTATATATCATTATCCACTTATCAGAGAAAACATGTGGCTTTGGTTTTGGGGGATTGGCTTATTTCTCTTAGCATGGTATTCTTTAATTCCATCCACTACCTGCAAATGCCATAATTACATTCCTCTTTATGGCTGAATAATATTCCATTGTTTATATACATCACAGTTTCTTTATCCATTCATCTATTGAAGCATCTAGGCTGGTTCCATAGTTTGGCTATTGTGAATTGGGCTGCTATAAACATTGATGTTGTGGCTGTGTCACTGTAGTATGCTAATTTTAAGTCCTTTGGGTATAAACCGAGAAGTGGGATAACTGGGTCAAAAGGTGGGTCCATTTCAAATTTTCTGAGGAATTTCCATACTGCTTTCCAGAGTGGTTGCACCAATTTGCAACTCCACCAGCAATGTACAAATGTGCCTTTTTCCCCACAAAGCTTTTTCTCAGCAAAGGAAACAATCAATAATATGAAAAAAGAGCCTACAAAGTGGGAGAAAATCTTTTCCACTTGCACTTCAAGAGCACTGATCTCCAAAATTTATGAAGAACTTACAAAACTTTACACCAAAATACAAAGAACTCAATCAATAAATGGGCCAAGGAACTGGACAGAAACATCACAGAAGAAGATATACAAGAGATTAACAGATACATGAAAAAGTGTTCAACATCTCTAGTAATTAAAGAAATGCAAATTAAAACTACCCTAAGATTTCATCTAACTCCAATTAGAATGACTATTATTAAGAACACAAGCAATAATAGGTGTTTGTGTGGATGTGGGGAAAAGGCATGCTGGTGAGTTTTTAATGGTGGTTTTGTCCTTGTTGGTTTCATTATTTTGGACTGTGAGCTCACCTTCAGGAGAGCTTTGTCTTTGGGAGTCCTGTCCTGCTGGTTTGTGTGCATGTTACTACAGGCTAGTTTTATTTTTGCTTCTGCCCCCTGCCCCAGGGCTGTAATTCTCCTCAAACCACTTTTTACATTAATTTTGATGATTGAGATTTTCAGACCATTTGGGTAGTATAGCCTCAGTTAGGCTCATGGTTAGTGGTTATAAATGCTGAAGAAAGACCTTTTCTCGCTCTCTCCCATAGTTCAGGCAGAGACAGCTACCTTGCTGGTTCCTATGCTAATAGGTGGATATGACGTTTTTCCTTCCTCATTGTTTTAGTGCTAATCTCAGGTTTACAAGGATATCTTAGTTCCAACTATCCCCTTCATGTGTGCCTACGCCCCTGATTTCTGATACCAGCATTTCCCCCCACCTCAAAACATTAACTCATGGACTTTTATTTTGTTTTTTATTTACCTCTTTGTTTTGGTCTCTAGGTCTTTTTCTTACATTCTTGCAAATTCATGTGTTTAAAGAGATATATATTATATTTTATTCAGAATCTTTAAGTTGATTTTAGAAGGAAAGATTCAAGCTTTCTGAGCATTGGTAGTGGCAAAATTGGAAGTCTCAGTTGTGTTACATTTTTCTCTCTGTACTAATGCAATTGGTTTGTTTGTTGTTATTGAGTTGCACGACTTTCTATTGATCCTTGTTACATTTTGTTGTTATTAGATTTGTTCCTTCCTTCTAGTTTTTTTTTTTTTTAATCCAGAATCAGCTACCTAGTATGTTAGTTTTAGCTTCTAACTCTAAATTATTTGTAATGTGATGTGCATACCATCTGGGTATCCCATAATTGTTTAGTGAAGATATCAAACAGGAGCAGTTAGTCCATGTACATAGCCGAGGGACATGCCACTGAAGATCTGTCAGTGGACATTGATTAGAACTCTTTGAAACTATTCCAAATGTGTTCAACTCTGTTGTTCATTTCAAAATTTGGCCCACAAGGCCTACTCTTGGTGAACTGCTCAGCTCAGTCCAAATCAGTTCAGTCAATATTTCTTAAGTAAAACTATGTGCCATTATGTATACTGTGTGTACCAAACATGTAAAGAAGAATAAGCCACAGTTCCTCCCTTCATGATTTTCATAGTCTGGTAGAGGAGAAACTCAGGTCAGCAAAACCCAGCCATGTAATAATCTCTTCCTGCATTTTTCTCAAGGTCAATTTTTACCTGACTTATAGTTTACAGCATTCACCCTCTTTCCTTTCTTGCTAATTATAGACATATCAATTGAATTTATACAGTTCATTTGTGGGAAGAGTCTCTCAAGGCTAATTTCCATATCTCTTCTCTCTATTACTTGTTCTTAATGAGTTCATATTGGAATTTAATATTCCTGAACTTTCATGGTATCTTTACATCAGAAAAGAGTACTGACAGGTATTGGCATTTGTCAGTAAAAGGACGAAACTGGAGACTACCAAGATAAGTGAAATAAGCCCATCCCAAAAAACCAAAAGGCCCAATGTTCTACCTGATATGTGAATGCTAACATACAATAAGCAGGGGTGGAAAATAGAAGTTCATTGGTTTAGACAAAGGGGAATAAAGGGAAGGAACAGGGGATGGGAATAGAAAGACAGTAGAATGAATTGGACATAAATTTCCTATGTTCATATATGAATATACCATAGTGTAACTCAAAAAAAAAAGAAGAAGAAGAAAGGTATTGAATGTGTATTAAGTTATTTTCAGATTTTCTTTTCTTATTCTGTCTTCCCTTTTGGTTACATTTTTTTTTCCCTTCGAAATTCTGTCTTCTCTAAACTTCCTGTTTCCCAAAAAAGCAGTATGATATAGATGTCTAATATCAATTTGGTCTTTTGTGGCCTAGTTCCTTATGTTGCCCTTCTTGCTCAGGGTTTCCTACTTGCTCCAAGGTGTCATTTTTTAAATACTAATAGGTGTCTGAAAATTAAATAACCACATTTTCAGTGAAACAGCTTAATTCAGTTGAGTGTTAAGTTTTTATCTGGACTCCAAATTTTGGATTTGATCTTTTTTCTTTCTGTAACCCCAAGTAACATTCATTAATCAGGAAGTTCTGTCAGTATTTCCTCTTTGATGTGTTTCCTGTCTCTTCCCAATGCTTTGTTCATAGCACTTATTGCCTACTCCATGTTACTTAACCTTTTCTCATCTGAGAATGGGATAACCCCCTAAATATTCTCTATTTCTCCTGAATTTAATCTTATTCCTGTAGTTTTCATGTTATGATTCATGGCCTGTTAGGTTAAAATCAATTATCATGTTTATGATCATAACCTTTTTTTTTTTTTTTGCGGTGCTGGGGATTGTACTCAGGGCCTTATGCTTATGAGGCAAGCACTCTACCAACTGAGCTACATCTCCAGCCGGATCACAACTTTTTAATGCTATAAAATAGTATAGAGTATGTAATAAGGTCATTTTCTCACATAACTTTTCTTTTAATCAATATGCCTACTGTCAACTTATCATCGTAATAACATATATTAATTGTATGGGTTGTCTTTTGGAGGGGAGTCCATCTAGCCTTTGAACTTTTTTCTTATGATTACTCTATATCATATGAGTCTTAGTAGGAGGTGGGGCCTGCCTTCCATTGTGGAAGCTGCAAAAAAGTCCAAGTCTTGCTTTCCCAGCATCCCTTGCAACTAAGATGCTGATCTGTGATCTAGGTTTGCTTCATCAGATGCCTGGGATATTAAGTAGACTGACAGAAGCAGTGAAGTTGAATACTTAGGCTGCTGTGAGTGGCAGTGACACTGACATTTGGCTTTCTGGCACCAGGGGATGACAGCTCCAGCTATGGCATCCCATAATAGCAATGGGGTTCCCACCAGAATGGTTGTGGGAATAGTTTGGACATGATTCTGTCAGCTTCCCTTTGCCCCAGCCTATTTTCTGAAACTGGTACTTTAAACCTCTTGGAGAATTTTTGACCTACCTCTTTTCTTTCATTAATTTTTTTCTATTTCCTGTGGACCAAATTTTGTCACTACCCATAACCCAGCTCTGATTCATATGTTGATGCCCTCTCTCCCATTGTGACTATGCCTGGCGATAGGATCTTTAAGAAGGAATTAAAGTTAAATGAAGTCATGATGGTGGAACCTGAATCAGATAGTACTGTAGCCTTATAAGAAGAGAAAGAGAGTTCTTTTTCTTCTATATGATGATACAGCCAGAAAGTGGCCACCTCAAGCCAGAGAGATACCTCAAGAGATACAAACTCTTCCAGACCTGGATTTTGGACTTTCCATCCTCCAGAACCGTGAGAAATCAATTTTGGTTATTTTTTTTCATTCAGTCCTGGTATTTGTTATGGCAGCCCAAGCTGACTGTTACACTACTGAAGCCACGTGGAGTTTGTTCTGTCACCTGTTGTTTAGTCAGCTTTTCACCACGGTGACTGAGTAACCTCAACAGTACAACTGTAGAGAAGGAAACGTTTATTGGGGGCTCGTGGTTTCAGAGGTCTTAGTCCACAGAAGGCCGGTTCCATTTGTTGGGGCTCAAGGTGAAGCTGAACATCATGATGGAAGAGGATGGTGGAGCAGAGCAGCTCACATGGTATTCAGGAAACAGACGGAGAGAGACTCCAAAAGCAGCTCACCTGGTAATCAGAAAGCAGAGACTCCATTCTCCAGATACAAAATATATACCCCATAGCCACCCTCCAATGCCCCACCTCCTCCAGCCACACCCTACCACTTCAGTTACCAGTCAGTTAAACCCTATCAGGGGACCAATTCACTGATTAAGTTAAGACTCTCACAACCCAATCATTTCTCCTCTGAACCTTCTTGCATTGTCTCACACATGAGCTTTGGGGGACACCTCACATCCAAACCATAACACCTGTATCTAAGAATTTTGAAAATTTTCTGGGGTTTTTTGTAAATGTTAACCAAGATCACGTATGCTGTCATGAAGTTGGTTTTCGACAAATGATGGCTGTGTTATTAGTATTATGCTGTTATTAGGGGAAAATAGGGTAGAGTTTTAGAAAGAACAAAAGTGTGGGGCATCAAAGTCAGAGTCAGGTGGTTGAGAGAAGCGAGCTCAAGGCATTAGGGAGGAGGTGAGAGGCACAGAGATGGAGAGTCCCTAGAGAAGGAACAGACCATAATGACATAGGAATGCAGGCCTCAGCTGACCATCAGGGACAGAGGACAAGTCTGGTTTTCCTAACAGCTCCAGCCCCAGGCACCAAAGCCCAGGACAGAAGGAAGCCAGACTCTCAGACCAATATACTCACTGAGACAGCTAGAAAGCTGCTGTTGAATATAATCACCCAAGCCTAGAAAAGTCTGTGGATCTCTCCAGCCATTGTGGTCCTTCAGTGAAGTGTCTGTCCCTGGGGAGGGATAAAGCAGCTGAAACCTGGGTGTTGCTTATAAATCTTGAGTCCGTAAGTCCTATATATATCTTTAGGTCCTGCTCAAGGACCTAAGTGAAACCTTTAGTCACCCAACTGAAATAAATCATTCCTTCCTTCATGCTCTCTCTCTCTCTTTTTTTTATTTTATTTTTACACACTTCATTTTGGTTCATTTGTACCCATATGGGGTACAAATTTTCATTTTTATGGTTGTGCATGATGTACATTCATACCATTCTTAATAATCATACATGTACATAGAGTAATGATGTCTGTCTCATTCCACCTTTTTCATACCCCTCCTCCCTCCCCCTCTCATTTCCTTCTACATAATCTACAGTTCCTTCATTCTTCTCTCACCCACTACCCCAGCCAGATTCTATGTCATCATCCACTTATCAGGGAAAACATTTGACCTTTTTTTCTGGGGATTGGCTTATATCACTTAGCATGATAATCTCCAATTCCATCTATTTATCTGCAAATGCCTTCATGCTCTCTTAATATTTAGTTTATACCTTGATCAAAAGTTGTTTTGTATATTGTGTTTCTTTCACCTCAACTAGATGGTAAGGTTCTTGAATACAGGAATTGGATCTTGTCTTGATTCATGGATATTCTCACAGTAATTAACAAAGTGCTTTATAGCTGACAGATGTACAATACATGTGGAATGAAAAATTAAACTAGGGATTTTGCCCTATAGATAAAATGGTATCATAATTGCAACTTATTATTTCCTAAAATTGACTAGGTGTGAACTACAGGTGAATTACCAGTGTGAACTCTAGTTGGCAACTATAGCATTCTGGTGTGGTTGGTTTGGGGAGGGTGCCAGTGGCCTAACTATTCAAAGGGCCAAAGCCAGAGGTAATGCAAGGCTACCTCATATGGATATTTTATTTCTAGGGAAAGAGAACTCACTTAAGGAATACCCGGTGAACTCTGTGAGTGAGCCACACCCCAAAGTCAATAAGCCCAGGTACTTGGTGAAAATACCTTATCTTAATAAGTATAATCCAAAATGACTTTATGATTAGATGTAACCCTGCCAAGAAAGTACAACTGTAGACATGAGCCTCCTCCCCTTGGATGTTCCCCAGACCCTCCCCTGGCTGGGGTTTCTGTTCCTTCTGTCTCCCCCAGGGCAGCCATATGCTCTCTTGGAGCGAGCAAGGCAGAGGACTGCGCAATCCTCAGAATGCCACATGGAGTGAGGATGTGCTTATTTACTCAAGCAGAGGCCTAGGGTTGCTTTTTTTCCACTAAAGTCACCCAGTGACTTCCAGAAGAGTGAGCCATTCCCACTCCTGCCTGGACCACTCAGAGAAGCCATTTCTAGAGAAGCAGAGAGCATGTGGGTTGTCATCACTGACAGCGTCTCCCAAGTCTGAGTGCGCTCAAGCCCAGGATCAGGGCCCAGCCCTGCTGCCTCAGCACCTACAGGCGCCACACTGTGTCACCACCAAAGGTGCCAGCACGTCTCATGCTGCCCCATGGAAGATTCTGAACCTGTGTGTTCTACTCCTGGGCCCTAAACCCTTCACATCTTCAAGGGACAAAGCCTGAATCCCCTCGTCACAGATTAGTCAAACTGCAGAAAAAGAAAAGGAAAAAAAAAAAAAAACCTGAGAGTTTATTATTACAATTAAGTTTTTTAAAGTAGCTGGCTATGAATGAACAGTAACATTTCAAAGGAAAATAAACCAAGAAAGGGCTAGTGTGAAATGTGGAAAATATTTTCAAGCAAAGGAAATGATTCACCACCTCAAAGACAGGGAACACAGATGAATTATGCAGATCACTTGGTAAGGTCTGGGATGTGCCCTCTGTGTGCTGGGTACATCCACATGCGTGTGCTTTGCTTAACACCCACGGAGGTTATTACTATTAGTATTTGGTGAGGAAGGAACCCTGTGAACGATTTTAGCCATTTCCTTCAAGAATCACTGGGGTAGAGAGAGGTAGTGTGACTTGGGAAGTAGAGCTTTATTTACATAATGGGCGCTTTGTAAAGTAATTTAAAAATGACCTTTGAAACACTTAGCTTGGTTTGTTTTCTTAGATTTTCTCATTTATTTTCCCCCCCTGGGGTCTGTTTTTGCACCTTCTCTTAATATCTAAGTAAACACTTTAAGAGAGTATATTTTATCCTTTATTTCATGGATTAAATGGTTTATAGGTGTTAAGTCAAAATACATAGATAAATAATGTTGAAAAGCAAAAAATTTTAAGTGACTTTGTAGCCAATAACTAAAATAAGAATTTTATAGCATACGGTTGCTCAGTATTTAGTCCTAGTAATAAATGTTTTAATGATTTTTATGATTTTAGATGTTTTCCAGATGAATTGCATTTTTATTAAGATTCTATTTTTCATCACTGAAAAGGGGTTTAAATACTATGTATTCACAGAATTGCATTCTACTTTGAAACTAATATTAAATATTACTTAACATTTCAGAGGAGGAGAATTTGAATTGCATTTGTGTTTCTTATTTGAGGGCATAGAGAAAAGTTAATTTAATTTGGAAGACCGGAACAGAAGCAATCAGGGAAAGTGGCATGAGGCAGCCTGGGGTTCTGAGCAGAGAAGGCCTGTGTAGCAGTTCCACTTGACCAGAGTGAGGTGTCTGCTCTGTGAGATAATGAGTTTCTCATAACAGTTAAGTATTCAAAGGTGGACTGACCTTCTATCAGGGATGCTGGGGCATAGTGGGTTCTGCCTTCCATGGGAAGAAGTTCTGGAAGCAGAGATTTCTGAGGGCTCTTTGGATCCTGTGCCAAAAACCCTGAGTGGTTTGGTTTGTTGTCATCATGCCCCTTTTGCTGGGCTGAGTCGGTGTCTGATCTCACCCTATGTTCATTCTGCTTTTGAAAGAAGAAATAGTTAAATAAGTTGTGCTTGATTATTCAAGACACAGTTGAACATTTTTCTAATTTTTCCCCCTAACTTTCACTTAGGGGGACAAAGGATTTATTCAAGGTTTTGAAAGGCATGCCAAAAGTTCTAACTTTTTACTCTCACAACTTAAACTCAGATGCGAAAAGAAAAAACAAATGCTTTAGCTATGTATTTTTTGTTCTCCAGATCTCTGGCCCTTCAAGCAAATCAATCTTGCTCCTAGCCAGCTCATATTCTTTCTTTAAGTATCCAATTCAAATATGTTTCACATATTTTTACGTTAAGTCAACTGTCAAGAAAAACTGTATATTTTGAGTCCAGTGAGCACTGATTTACTTAGAAATACCATGAGAGGACCCGTAATGACAGCTCCTTCCACATGCAGCCATCTGTTGGTGAGATGTTGAGGGGTAAAAGGCGAGTTTAGTAGTTTCCAGTCTCAGAATCAAGGCTGCCATCATGTGGGGAAATTAGAGGTAATTGTCATGCGATTGTCTAAGACTGAGTGATATCTCCAGAGCTGGTCGTTCCAGGATGCTCTGCTCTCTCTTGTTTGTAACCTATGCTGCTGTACCCTGAACACACCAAACTTGAGCTCTCTGATCTGCTTCTCTGTACCCTGACAATTATAGAAAACCCTTTCATGCTGTCTCCTCTCGCTGGTTTCTTATTATTTATTGCAGTTATCACCACATGACATTTTATCATATGTAGCATTATTTGTTTTATTTTTTAAAAATTGCTATTAGTTCTAATTCTGTTTAGTTACATTAGAATATAAGCCCCATGAGGACAGGGCACCTGCCTGTCTTGGTTACTGCTAAATCCCCAGCTCCTAGGGTAGTACTTAGCCTGCACAGCTTCCAGGAATAACTCTTGCAACTTGCCCATTCGCTTATTTATGCTTCAGTATCTAGTAGTATGCTTTAGATTTCTCCCCTAAAACTGTACTCTCCCACCCATCGCATTCCTTACCTCTCCCTCACCCTCCCTTCTGCAGTCATAATAAAATGTTCCCTTCAATATACATCTTCAAGGGAAGCCAGATCCCACAACTGTTTAACAACAACAACAGCAAAAGCAATTACTTCTTCAGACTTGTCTCTTTTTACTTTCTAATTCTAATCCCTTCCCAGCTGGTCTTGGAAGTGACTACCCACTCTGCTTTGACCCCATTCCCTCCAAAGTCCCTGCATAGCTATATTTTGGCCTTGTATTCACATTGCATAAAGTTCCCTCACCAGCATGCTTTCTCTTAAAGCTTCCTACAGCCAAATCTAAAAATGCTTACATTAGACTCATTCTGACCTTTCCCAGGTGTTCACCACCATGCATTTGGCCATTTTTCTGGCTCTGGTTTCAGTAGCACGTGAACTTCTTTCAGAGAGAACCCTGGGGCTGATTGGTTTTATTTCTGATTCTGCAATTTGTGGCCCAGCTCCCTGCTTCTCTTCCTGTGGCCCATCTATAATCACCAGCCCAGGAACAAACCCTTCTCATCTCATGCTTATAGTTCTTGTCTTCCACAATGTCCCTTGGAATCTTATTCCAAAATTTGCATTTCCTTATATATACTAGTATTCTAGAACACAGACTTTTCCCATTAGTGATGGTGTGACTGGTGACTCTAGTGTGATCTTCAGAAAGATACAAAGTTGAAATTGAGAAAACCTTCACTTGGACTCCTGGCTCACAGCCATATTGCACATATTCATTCGACACGTATTTTTGATTTCCTCTGAATGCAGACGTTGTTTTAAGCTCTGAGCACAGCAGGGTAAACCAGACAGGTAAACCAGGCAAAGAAAGCCCTTTCTTCCTTGGGACTTTCAGTTTGAGTATTTTATTACCCCAGGGAATTTTTTAAAGAATTTCTATTTAATTTGGTTTTAAATTAATATTGAATCTATTAAGGTGCTACTTCAACCTACAAACCTTACAATTCTATTTTTAGACCTGGTCATTATTATATAAGAATAATCTCTTTCATTTATTATCTTATTAACATTTGGTTAATTCAAGTTTAACAGTTGAAATTTCCCCAAACAATTAGTTCTGATCCCAGTTTGGGCAATTCAGTTGCCATAAACATTTTTAACCTCATTTACACTTTTAATGTATCTGACTTTCACAAGCACTTCAAGTGCCTGGTGGGGTAGACTTACAAATGTAACGATCATTCTAAGCATATAAACAACTTGAGGAATAATAATAGTCAAATATATACATGTAGTAAATCAACCTCAACATTTCAACACCACTTCCAATATTAAATCGACTATTCTTAAATCCTTTAATTTAGTATCATAAATCTGAAATTAATTACATTTCAAATTGAAATCATAATCTCTTTAAGTATTTCAAACTGTTTAAATAAAATACTGAGAATAGCCCAATGATATGAAAAGTACTTAAACGTACTTCATAAAAATATTAAGAGTATGGGTTTGATTTACTTTATTTGTATTTTTTAATTATTTAAACTTTCCTGGGGTGAAAAGTCACCAACACAATTAAGATTAGATATTTTGCTGTCCTTGGATGACTGAAGTTATTAGGTTGAAAAATCAAAATATCGCTATGGCAGGTTCTTGATCACATATTGGCCTGAATTATATCTTTCTAAAATGGCTCCTGGTTGCCAGATGTGGTGCTGCTGCATGCCTGTAATCCCAGCAATTCCAGAGGCTGAGACAGGAGGATGGCACGTTCAAGACCAGCCTCAGCAAAGTACTGAGACCCTAATTAACTTAGTAAGACCCTGTCTCAAAATAAAAAATAAAAAGGCCTGAGGATGTGGCTTAGTGGTTAAGAGTCCCTGAGTTCAATCCCTGGTACAAAAAAAAGGCTCTTGGTTGCTGGGTGGAGAAGGACTGGAGCAGGGTCAGCAGTATCAGTCTGATAGTGACTCCTTAGACCTGTGTAACAAGCTCTTCATCAGCTTTTCATGGGAGGAAACTTTATTTGGTTCTTTTAGGGGTACTCCTTATTAGCTCCCAAGACTCTGCTCCTTTTACTCCCCTCTCTTCTCTTCTCTTCTCTTCTCTCCCTTACTGTAAGCCCTTTTCTTGTCCTGGTCCTCTGATCCCAATTTGCTTCCAGTTCTAATAGTGAAGGTGGTTTGGGTTGCTTTAGGTTCTAGGGGTGGAGGAAAGCAATGAATTGGGGAGAAAAAAAGAAAAAGAAAACATTCTATGTGCATAGTTATGGGACAGAAGCCTAAAACTCTAAAAGCCAGTTTGACTCTCTACTGACCAGGGTGTGGCCACATGTAGAACTAATCTTTTTCTATAATCTGCTGCT
>JAJEJO010002471.1:199706-213839 GCA_020662805.1 Glaucomys volans
AAGAAATGGATGAGTGCAGGAATAAATAACAGGCCTTCAGTCAATGTTTGACTTAAAAATCTGATGAAACTATACTGTATACATGGGAAAATATGACACAGATAAGATGGCCAGTTTTCAGCATGGCCAAATTTAAGCCTTTTTTTTATTATTATTATTTTTTTTTTTAGTCTAAGTAAATCCTCCAAAATACAGCTTTACTGATTCACATCATTGTATAGTTAAACTGATCATCTATAACTTAATCATCCATTAACATGGTGAAAAAATCCAGTTTAACTATCTATTGTCCAGGGCAGTGGCAACATATAGAACTGGTCTTTTTCTATAATCTGCTGCTTTGCTGGCCTTAGAACTGTGACTCCATTTAAAGAAAGAAAACCAGATTAATGAGATGATAACCCAGATACTGTAACAAAATACAACATCAATTTTCTATATGTAGCACTTTCTTGGCCCAGGTATTCTTAACTAACTGTTGGGAAATTGCTGTAAAATACATAGAGAATTCATTCTGTTGTATGAGTCTTTATGGGACAATGTAACCTGAAGGTAGGGGACCAGTTTTCCAGTTTGAATTTCAACACAAAGGGTTCCTGGAGACATTGGGAAGATTTCTTGACAGAGCTATTTAATACTAGAATAAGTTATTAGGAGCAATTATGGATTCTCTTGGCAGGTTGTAAATATAGTTCAATTCCTTCTCTGTCCCCAATAGTTTGGGTGGGCCTACCTGAAAGCAGACTGGTCTTTCTAGTCTAAAGTTTGTGTGATTCATTATGAACCAAAAGAAAGCCCTAGTACTTAAGCGATTTAGTAGTGTTTTTCTGTGCATTCAAATAAGAGTCACACACTATGTTGGACTTTTAAGCTCTAGCTTGGCTGACTGCCCCTGTGTGAAGACCTTCATTACTGAGTTCTGTTTTCATTCACTCTGAACTTTTTCCCCTGGGTGGAAATATGTGTGCTTGGCCTCAGTTCACAGGGAAATTATTTAATGTATAACTCCAAACTTAATATGTTGAGTTAAGTAGTGGTAGAAAAAAATAACCTTTTTTTTTTCATGTATTTGTGAAGCAAATTATGCTTTTCAAGAGAGGTGGGTACAGAATTTCCTCTAAAATATCTGCATCATGAGAGCTTTAGAGAAAAAATTAAATAATAAATAGAACTGAAAAGATTATAAGACTGTTTGATTTGATTTTTTGCTTTTTTAACCATAATAGAATTTTTCAAAACACCAAAAAGGAAAAAAAATCACGTAGTTCTCTCAATTTGGAAATAAGTACTTTCCATATTCTTCTTTGATTTTTCTAACTAAAAATTTCCTGGAAATGCATAGCAATTTTAATGCAGTGTAGAGATATTTTTAATACAGTGTGAATATGCAATGTTAAACCACCTGAACATTTAAATGACATAAACTCAATTCCAGCTCTCCTTCTGTATTCACTATGTATATGGAAAACAGATCATATTAGTATATAATTCTTTTGAAATAAAAATAGACATCCTAAGCAAGGTGAGAATTTGAACTGTTTATAAATGTATCCTTTTTGTGTTCCAGCTCAACTGCTTTAACTTTTTAGTATCTAAATTTAACACACGTAGCACATGTAAAGTACATAAGTTAAAGTGATTAAGGAGGACCATAACTTCTCAGTTTCCGGAATGTTTAAATTTGAAACTTCAATGTTGTGCTAGTGGAATTTGTGCCCTAGATGTATATGCACAAGTCTGCTATACAAATGCTTAAAGTGCCAAGGTGGAACCAATCAAACCCAGGAATGTTCTACAATGTGACTTTAGGGTTTAGGTTTCTTGTTGAGATAAAAAAATATGTTTTTTTTGGTTTTGGCCAAAACTGGCATAACTGATTGAACTTCAGTATGTGAAAAGAATGTTCACATATGCCAAAGAGCATCCTTCAGTCTTATTTGAATATTGGTTGTCTTAACTGTACAGACTGCTGAGTTACTGTAGGTAGAGCAAATATTTGTATATTTTATCATTTATTTCCATCAAATTCCTTTATTATTTTGGAAATGAAAATGGAAAACATATTGGCTACAAGACAAAATAACCTTAGAAATCTTAGCTTTAAATTTAGGGAGAGATTTTCTGTGATATTTATTTTCCTTGCATAGCTCTTTTGTTTGTTAGAGAAACAATCCTTTAATTGTGTTCACACTATTTTTTAAAATACAGGGTGAAGTTAATTCCACTCTCTCAGTGGTGATTTAGTAGTTTGGCCATACTTATTATGCTTTTATTTCAAATAACAAGCAGAATTCTATATAGCTCTAAGCTCTCCAAGAATGGAGGCAATGATTGACCCATTAAACCTCCCTTCCCTTCATTCCTCTCTCCAAACTTCTCTTCTTTCATTCTGCAGACCATATTGAATGCCTCCAGACTTCAAGTTACTCTTCCCTAGGCTTAGGAGTGACTGAATTGTTTAAAATAAAATTGCAGTCTATAAGGAGAACACAGATTTCAGGGTCAAATAGACAAGAAAATTAGTCACTTACTGATTTAGTGGAAGACATAATGAGAGGAAGAGGGACATAGAAATCTGTTCTTGACATGGTGGTGGAAAGGTGAGTTACAGAGGAGGTGTTCAGAAAGACTGGTAGCAATGGATTAGGTCTGAGACTTGGAGATGTAAAAGTTATCCAAGAAATGTGTATGAAGAAAAAAGAAATTTGGGACAGAAGACTGAAGGCTGAAGTTTGCAGTGGTGGGATATTCGACCTTCCCTACAGAGCAAGCAACTTAAATTCAAATATGAATGAATATGTGGGAAACGTATTAAGAACTATCGATAGACTGAATGGCTAGAGAAGGGATAAAATGGAGATAACGGGAAATGACACGTGAAAAATATTAAGTTATGAAAGGCCTCATATGGCCTACAGAGAAAATTGGATCTTATCCTAAAAGCAATCAGAAGCTTCCAAATAATTTTAGAGCTGTGACTCAGTTATATTTGTATAGAAAAATTGTTCTGGTGGAAATGTAGACAAAGTATGAATTGGAAGGACATGACAGTATTTAGGGTGATGTTACAATAATGCAGGATTCTCAGAGACAAAGACTATCTGGGTTAAGGTAGGCCACATATATGACTGAAATAGGGCAAGTTCAGAAGCTGGAGAACTTGGGCCTACGCCTGTGTAAGTAAATAAAAGGAGCAGTCACCTCTTGGCTCCACCAGTTGTTGCCATCTGGGGAGACGAGGACATTCCCCCCCACACACACACAATGCACACACACATACACACACACACACAAACATGCACACACATGTGTGTTCTTTTGTACATTCATTATTTACTTTTGACTCCCAGATAGGTGTCAGATGTTTTTAAAAACATGAATGGATCAACACTGTGCAGACCAAACAAAAAATCTTTGGACTAAATACAACCTAAGACAATGTATCACTGAAATGTGTTCTTTTGAACATTAATCTTGAAAAACAAGTTCTGTGGTCAGATAAATTAGAAGCAATTGGAACTTGATGAAACTGATTTTAAAATTTATAAAGAAAGGAAAATGCAAAAATAGCCAAGGCAATTTTGTAAAAGGACAAAGGCGATGGATTACCTTATTGAGATTAAGCTTAAATTATGAATCTATGATAATTTAAACAGTGTGGTATTGGCTCAGGAATGGGCAAATAAATTAATGGGATAGGATGGACAGCTTAGAAACAGGCTCGTATATGTGAAAACTTATCTTTTGATTTAGGTGGCATTTTAAATGAACTGGAGAATGATGGATCATTAACAAATGGTACTCAGGAAACTAGCTATCAACTGAGCAAAAGCAAAGTTAGATTTTAAATCATGTCATTAATAAAGTATAAACATCAAAGCAATTAAATAATTAATTGTAAAAAAAAACAAAGTAAGCAATAGAGATAAATGGAGGAAATCTTTTAACATTTATGATGTAAAAAAATAAAAAGACCTCCCAAATAAGATATAAAATGTAAAAACAAATTCAATCTCATCACAATTTTCAACCACAAAAGCCATCATAACAATATTGAAAGGTAAGCTACTGTCTGGGAGAAAATATGAAACATATGTTTAATATTCAAAACATAGAAATAATCTCACAATTAATAAGACAAAGGTAAATAATCCATTAAGAAATTAGTCAAAGAACATGAATAGGCACCTAGTTCCTTGGAGAAAAAAAATGCAATTGGTCAATAAACATTTGAAAGTATACATAATGTAAATATAAAATCTAAATATGAAAATTTGCTTAATCATATTACAATCAGATAAATAAAAAATTGAGAAATCTCCTTCTCCCCCACTAGACTGGCACAACAAACATTTGATAATATCAAGAGTAAGCTGCTGGAGCTTTTCCATTAACACTGGTAGAACTATTTTAGAGGACATCATTGTGTCTATCAGAGTGATAAATACGACTGCCCTGTGATCCAGACACTCTACTTTGAAGACTTGCTGTAGAGAAATGGTAAAGGCTCTTGTCCTTCCCAGCACTGTTTGCAGTGGCAAGACATTGGAAAGACTCCAGTGGTTCACCATAGAGGATCAGTTAAGATGCCGGACGTTTGTTCTGTGAAATACTATACAGACTAAGACTACAGAAGAACAAGGAAGATCTCCTGATGTATGAAGACATATTGTTGCATAAACAAATCACCCAACAGTATAGAGAATGCTAAACCAATTATTTAAAAGGGAAAAAGACATAAAATACTGCTATATGTTAAAAAAAAAATTCAAGGGATAACGATTCACTAAGCAGAAAGGTTTGAGAATGGGGAGGGGAATTGTGCTGAAGGGGAACTTGACTTCACATAATTTAAAATTTTTAACAAGCATGTATGCATGCCTTTCTGAATCACTTGTGTAATCAAAAATAAATATTTTCAATAATGTGAGAAACTTAAGCCTGCTTGTTTTTGAAGAAGAAAGCAATAATAGAAATGGAGAAGTGAAATGTAGAAGTGGAGTTAATTGACGCAGAAAGTTCCCTGGGAGGTAGTAGAGAATATAGTCTAGAACTCGGAAGAAATCTGCTTTGGATAGTAGGGTCAATCTCTGGATCAGAGGGCAGGACGACACTAGTGGAGATAAATTTTTATGTGTGGGGGTGGAGCTTGGGAGTGGAGAGAGAAGCTAAGGAATCTGCCATATGGTGGCTTCTATTTTCTCGTGTCTATTTTCCCTTTGTCCCCCACCACCCTCCTGTCCTGTTCTCCTTCCCATAGATACCAGTAAGTATGACTGACTGCCTTCTCCACCTGTTCACCTCAAGCACACTGAATGCTATTAATGTCTTATTACTCGTGGGCTCTTTGGTCGTGTTGCCTCTGTGAAGAATACTTTCTACTGCCATTACATATGCTCCCACATGTCCTGCAATGGTGCCCAGAATGCATTGTCACAATAATGGGCCGTAACAGTGAGTTAGTTCCTAGTGTTTACAAGGACCTGGGGAACTGGTTCAAATGGCTGGCTTTAGTTCTGGTACATTCCATCTTGTTCCCAAGAGTTGTTCTGTTTCCCATGCATTCAGAGGACCGCCCAGCTTTCTGCCCAGAGAAGTCTATGAAACCACCCCCCACTGGCATTCTATGGAATTTCTTTTTTTGCAGCAGCACAAAGCCCTCTGTTGTTCCTCTTTAACAGTCAGCTAACTGTGAAGTTAGGGAGGAGTGGTGGGGAGCAATTCTGCCCCTTCCCTCTCCTTTGGATTCTGAGAGCCTTCCAGCAGCCAACCCTACCTTTTATGTAAAATATGTTCAGTCACTCATTACAATTTGCAATCCCTTTGTGATCCTTGGGTCCAGACATGGAATTGAAAAGAGTTTTTAGATGTCAGGCATCAAAGGAAATGGAGGAAAATATCTTCATTCTTTCATCCTCTACTCTAAATCTTCTGACTTTCCTAGAGCCTGTCCCCCAAGTCCCTGGTACTCTCTCCCTTTGACATCTGCCCTCAGGAGGAAAACCCTAAAAAGATTAGTCATTCTTTTCTGATTTCTGGGTTTTTTAATCCTATTATTAACATGTTGGTGATGAAGACACATCCTTTGCTTCTCTCTGAATGGATGTTACACATTTTTTGTTGTGGTTGATTCTCTGCCCTACCTTTAACCATCCCAGTTAGTGGTGTTTTAAAAGAGCACTTTGCAGAATTTTATTATAGAGTTAATAGTATTATGTTATATAATTAATCAGTCCAGATGAAAGTAGTGTTGATCTGTACTGCAATCATATCTGTGAGATGTACACTGCGTTCTGTCAGCAACAAAGATGTGCTGAAAAGTATCAGAATGTACAATTTAATAGTATGTAACTCAATCCATTATATCTTTATTTATTCTGATTAGTCTGCACATTTTTAAAAAATGAAGCCAGTAAACTTAATCTGTGAGAGTTTTATGGTATTTTTTTTCCCTGTGAACATCTAAGGAGAGAACTTGGACACAATTACTTAACTGGGTATGATTCTAATGGATACACTTGATCATTAGGTTTACAAACAAGCATGATAGATTTGTTTCATAACTTATTTAGGTAATGGAAAGACTATTCTATTTGGAGTAAGACAGACCTGGATTTGAATCTTATCATTTACTGTGCCTAGCCTTGGTGTATTAACCTCTCTAAGCCTGAGCTCTCTTATCTGTAAAGGGGAGATCATAGAAGGTTTAGAATGGATTCTTGCTGGGCATGTAGCTCAGTAGTGGAGTACTTGCCTAGCATGTGTGAAACCTTGGGTTTAATCCCCAGCATTGCCCAAAACAAATCTATTTCTAGAATAGACTTCCTAGAGAATTAAAAGAGAAGACTATGTTTAAGAGAATAAAACAAGTTCAGTTTTGATCGAACTAGGTTGGAAATACTGTAGGAAAAGTTAGTTATATATTTTTGATTAATTGCTTTTTAAGACTAAAGGTTTTTTTTTTTAGTTTGTCGAGACCACCTTATTAATAGTACTTAGTAAGATGAGATTTCACCTCTATTCAACATAAACTAGTCGTAGACTGTGTCTCTCACAAAATTTTATGAACGTTATTCCTCCCTATTCTCCCCACGTCTCCTCTGACAGTATCTCCTGGAAGACCCCTCATGTGACAACTGGCCCCCTCACCTTTGCTCTGGTGCCTCTATAGTGACCTACATAAACCCACCAGTGGCACTCCATGACCTGCAGAATGAGCTGGACCTTACTCAGATGAGCAGTCAACTAAAGAACTGCCCAACCTATACATTCTGCCTTCTTTCCTGCTTCTTTTCCCTCATTCCTTTATGAATGATCCCAATCAGGTCACATCTTTCTGCTTCAGACTCTCACCTCCTAAATCTCATTAGAGCATTGTGCATGCATGATAACTAAAGCCACAATGAAGAGAGGTAGGCAACTTCATAAGATGCAGGGTATATGCCCTCCTGGATTATTATCCCTCAAAATCAGAGTATGAGAATTTTTCCAGGGATGTGTATAATATCTTTCATTTTACACAAAATTGTAATCAAGTTAAAAGTTCTGATTTAGCAAATAATCTTGAGACTGGAAGTATAGAGAAAAGGGCTTGTAACCCCAATATCAGTTAGAGCTCCATGTGGTCCAATCTGTGCAGTGTTATATTTGAAGATACACAAAGGTCGGATTTTATTCAGTCTTTCAAGAAATGCAAGGGGTAGAGGAGTACTCTACCCCTTTTAAGATGCTGTGAACATTTTAAATGTCCGTTCCCCACTGCTGCTCCTCTTTGTACCCTCCACACCAGTAACAGTTATCTGCCATTCTCCCCTGCCATCCTAAAACTCTCTCCCACTCTTCTTTCTCCTTCTGAACTCTTCAGATCATTTCTTCCTCAGATGTAGGCTTTTTTGTCCCTTTACTTCTGTTCCTGTCTTCCCCACTTCTTAGCCTGGCTCCCTGGATTTCTGTTTATGCCTGCTCAGACAGCTGGAGTGCCCAGCTATACCCACCCTTGCAAGGAAAAGGGAGGAGTCCCCAAGAAAAAGTGCAATTTTCTCACTTGGCCTTTCTCATGAGAGATCTTGAGAGGACTTTCTATAAATTCTCTGTCTCTCCAGATACATTTATAAATAAGTCATTTGGGTTTTATTGTAATAAAGTGTAAATTAGAAAATTATACACATATAATATATGCATTTATTTATTTAAAGGTCCTTATCTGAATAATTATTTTGTTTGATCTTACATTTCAAGTGTCTTGCGAGTAAGCTTTCTTCCCCCTGCAATTCACATTGCACACAGTATTAGGTTCTCAGGACATCATAGATGATTCAGAAGCATGGTTGATCAGTTTACCAATAGGGAACTCAGTGCTGCAGTTTCATGAAAGAATATCTTCTATTTTCATTTGAATCTCTGCAAAAGAAACCCAAAGTAACCGATTCAGATTTTATACAAGATTCTGCTGAAATGAATTTCTATAGACAATGGATCTTCCCACATTGCTGTATAAAACTTTGTTGTTTCATTTTGGTTGTTTCCTTAGATGTCATCTGAAAAGGATTATGTGTTTAATGAATCTAAGTGTTTATTCTCAAGGGTCACACAAAAAAATATCTGTCAGAAATGCTGCAGTAAATGCATTTTTCATAATGTAAATAAGATAAAAATGTGGCCTTCCCTTTTTAATACTATATGCTGAACTTCAAACTGAAACATATTTCAGAACTGGATCGTGTTCAAAACGGGTCATATTCTTCTATTGAAGTTTCGTGAATTTCTGTTATGTTTCCAGATTTAAGCTGCTTATTATTAATACTAAAACAAAATGGTTCTTCAGGAACTTGGGAAATAAACAGCCTCATTTAGAGAGCACTTTGGCCTGGATCTGGTCCATGAACTTATGGCTGTGAAGCTTTTCGTGTGCTTAAGATCTTGAAGATTCTTTCAAGAGAGACTGTTTGAATAATATATCCCATGACTTGTGTGCCTCTTGCAAAGTTTGATCTGAAGTAGCGGGGACAAGCTGTGGGCAAAGCCCCAAGCATCAGCACTGGAAAGAACCTCCACAGGTCCCCTTTCTCAGCCACTGCGTCCAAGAAGGAGAATCTGCGAATCACTCGAGGCAGGCAGGCAGCTGCTGATCCTGTTTTTGTGAGACATCCAAGAGTGAGAGTCCTGACTGTGCAAAGTGACTGTTGTAGAAAAAAGGACCCAACATTCTTGTTTTCCTGTCACATTTTTAAACTTATGAAATGTGAGCAGTGATGAGAGAGAGCTCCATTCGGATTCTTGGGCACTTACTGGTTTGTGAGAATTGCTAATGACATTTAAATACCTAGAAGATCGTTATATTTAGCTTGGTTTTGGTTGATTTAAAAAGTAAAATCTGAGTGTTACTCTTTTAGAACTTATCAGAGTCCTCTTTACCAGGTGTTGCAAAATCCAACATTCCATGGGAAGGCAGGCAAATAGTCTGAAACAAGCTGATGAGGGACCAAGTGGTGATATTCTGTACTGGAGGGCACAGGTCTGAGAACTGAAAGCATTCAGACAGAATTTAAAAAAAAAAAAAAAATGTGCAGTCCAAATAAATTCTCTTCTGTTTATGTTTGGCTTGCAGGCCTCTTGCATGTGACTTTAGTTCAAAACCAGTCTACACAGAGGTGCTTACAAAAAATGCATAAATCAGCACTTAATCCACATTTGCAGTTTTATTTTGTCACAAAAAATGTATTTCCGGATATATACATTAATTGTTTCTAATCTGGATACTCTTGCCATGGATATTCCTTTCCAAATAGTTGCTAAAGATTTGATTTAGGTTGACTAAGTTAATCCATGTAACTCTATTTCTCTATCAGGGTTTACAGTTACACCAGTATGTCAAAAAGTGAAACCACAAATGAATGAAGAATGATCTTTCCAGAACATGCTCTTAGAGATGACAATGTCTTATCCAAGGAAACTAAACTTAAATGCCTTTAAGCTGGACCTCCATGTTTCATACATCCAGGGGACACAATTCACAGTAGTCTACATGAATGACTTCAACTCTGGAGGGGACTGGCATTCACGAGGTGTACCATGTGGTGGGCACTCTGTTGTTCAGTGATGCAGCCCTGCCTTCAAGTCTAGGTAGGTGTTATAGTTTAGATATGAGGTGTCCCCCAGAAGCTCATGTGTGAGACAATGCAAGAAAGTTTAGAGGTGAAAATGATCAGGTCCTGAGAGCCTTAACCTAATCAGTGCATTAATCCACTGATAGAGATTAACTGGGCAGTACCTGTAGGCAGGTAGGCTATGGATGGAAGGAGTAGGTCTTTGGGGCTGTGCCTTTGGGGTTTATATCTTGTCCCTGGTGAGCAGAGCTAGCTCTGCTTCCTGATTTTCATGTCCTGAGCTGCTTTCCTCCACCATACTCTTCTACCATGATGTTCTGCTTCACCTTGAGCCCAGAGCTATGGTATTGGCCATCTATGACATGAGACCTCAGAAATCATGAGCCAAATAAACTTTTCCTATTCTAATTATTTTCATTGGGTCTTTTGGTCACAGAGATGATGAAAAAGCTGACTAAAACAGCAGGTAACATACATTTGGGAAGCCACCAAGTCTCAGATGTTGGGGAATACAGGGGATTATGGCAAATGGGAGGACTCATGTCCCACATGAAGGCATTTTAATTTAGGTAAGTTTAAACATTCCCATGGACAGATGCATTGCCAGTTTGAAACCCCTGGTGTAAATTAAGGGACCAGAAATGTCTTTCAGATCCCTCTAGAAACTGCATTAGTTGTCTTTTGGTTGCATACAACAGAATCCCAACTCAAAGAAAAGAGGGTTTCTTGGCTTGCGTAACTAGATTAGCTCTAAGAATTGAAAGGAGTGCCGTAAAAATTAGGGCCTTCATCATTTGAACTGGATATATGACAGCCAGTATTCCTTCTCTACCCATCTGACCTTGTATAGAAGCTTGACCCCACATCCTTGTGCAGAAGGACAAAACATATGGCCTTTGGCAGTTACGGTTCAGGAACACAGCTTTTTTCCTTCTCAGAATCCATCTTGGAGAGACTCATTGGCCCTGCTTGAGGCATGTCATTGGCCTCTTTGAACAGTGGCTGTTAAAGATGGGCTGTGATGAAATGAGGAAGTATGATTGACCCGGCCTGAGTCACGTGCCCCACACACCTGTCCCCTGTCCCTGAGTTCACAGAAGGGTAGAGACTATTTCCAGAAGGGGGACTAATAAAACCTGTGGGACAGAAAAATATACCTCTCGAAGTTTCCTACTCCCTCACATTCTCCAGAAAGGTAGCCCCTCCCACTTCTTGTTTCTTGTTTCTCCTTTACAGCCCAAGGAATGTCCCATCACCACAGGCTTACTGGAAATTATTTAAGTTGCATGGTCATTCAGCTTAATTAATGGGAAAATTATTTTTGTATATGACAAAATTGAGTTGTGTTGCATTAACCACAGGTTGCTATTGTTTTTCATTCCAATGCCTCTTAAAAATTCACGTTACTGAATTTATGCTCATAGAGATGTTGTGAAGGTGAACCCCTTGAGTCACTTACCATATTTCTCTATAAAAGACAACAGCCTACACCAAATTGCTGCCTTGGGCTGCTTACAAAGGACTGTGGGACTTTATTTTAGGAAGAGGGCTACAGTGGACAGAAATGAACTGTTCTGAGAATTTTAAAATAAGTTTCGGCTACTAGAGCTCTTGGAACTGTGAAGAGCAAGTAGGGACAAGGGGTTATGATGTATTTAAAATAGAAATTTAATTTTCATTCTGATTCACATTAGTCTTGTTGACTTTACACAAAGATTTTACTGAAGTTAAACATAAAAATAGCATAATCTCTGTTAGCTTAAAAAATTCTGCCCATAGAACTAATTGCTTGGTTTGTGTTTTCTGAGTGAACTAATTTGTTTTATTTCTATAAACAGCTTATGAAAATATAAACGTGTTCTCCTTTGATTCTTAATTTTCTAAGGCTATGCTGTTAGACTAAACTATTAAACTGAAGCTAATCTTTTTAAGATACCACCTCACCTGACTCTCACCTTAAAAATTAAGTCAGTCCCACCTGATTCTCTGATTTCAACCTTGTCCTGAATTAAACAACTGTTTAAGCATGGCTTGTTTAAGTATTTTGCAGAAATAGCTTAGATGGGATTCTTTCCTTGGAAGAAAAGTAGTTAGAAGGCCTCTAATGACACCAGTTATTAAAGCCATGGTTCTATTTGTTTCTTTCTTTTCCACCTATGCTGTCTTTTCAAATTTGTGAAACTATAATTAATTTTTTTGGCTTAGTGTACTAAATTAACATTGCACTAATAATTTTTTGCTGGTTATTTTGACTTAGACATTGTATAAGAAGATGCTTAAAATCTTTTCATCTGTAGTAAAACAAAATGAAGTCTGACTTTATGCTGATACTTCTAGGCAATCTTCTACTTGGAGTCTAGTTAAACAAAGAGTAATAAAAATGAAAGACTGAACTTAAAATGATTTGTATTTTTCTAGCATGGAAAGGTGATGTGTGTGGAGTAATACTTTAGTTTATAATCTCCTAGAGGGTAGAAGATTTATTTTTGTTTTATTCATGCAAATATTAAAAGATAAGAACTGACAGAATAGCTTTATAATTTAAACTCCTAGGGAAAATGCATTTTGCTTAGGGAAGGAAAGGATTTCTACAATGGAAATTTCATCTGCTCATCAAACTCTGTGTTTATAAATGGTTGATTTATTCACATATCAAGGCTCTAGCTGAGATGGTTGATACAGGAGCTCACATTGTTGAAAGTAGGATATTTAGAAATGTTTTTTCACCAAAAAATGACCGTCCCATGCATGGTTCACTGCTGAAATTGGTTATTTGCTTTTCGTATATTTTATTAATTACTATTCCCTCTTTCTTTTAAAAATATTACAGAAAAGGTGGCATGTGCATCTAGTTAGTTACTAGCACTCCAGTGTAGGTTCTGCTTTACCATTTTATTGTTAGAGCGACTTGTTGAGATATAATTCACATACCAAAACTAAAATTCAGTAATTTTTGGTACAGATATACCTCAGTCCTCTTTATTTAATTTTAGGACATAATCATTTTCCCAAAAGAAGCCCTGGATCATACCCATTAGCACTTGCTCCCCCTTCCCCTCCCTCGAAGCCTGTGGAAACCACTAATTTACTAATGGCATTTGCCTATTCTAGATATCTCCTATAAGTGGAATTGGACAATATATAGCCCATGTAACTAATTTCTTTTATTTAACATAGTGTTTTCAAATTCTGTCCATATTATTATCAATTCTTTTTTTCCTTTGCTTTGCCAAATAATATTCCATGGACTAAATGCGACACATTTTGCTTGTCCCTCATCAGAATTAGAAATATACATGTCTACTTTTTAATTTTGCTTTTCATGATTGCACTTTAAGATTTTTTCCTGTGTTATGAATTATAGAAATGATGCCAAATTCCTTGGTGTACAGATGATTAGGAACCATTTTGACCCATTTTATGGCTTGTCATTTCACTCTCTTGGTCATGTCCTCTGAAATACAAAAATTTTCAATTTTGATGAGGTTCAGTTTTTTTCCCCCCTTGGCTATTTGTTGTTTTTGACGTCATAGCTATGAAACCATCATCTAATCCAATGCCTTGAAGATTTATCCCTGTTTTCCTCTGAGACATTTTAGTTTTAACTTTTACATTAGGTCTATGATTCATTTTGAGTTATTTTTTGTACCTGGTATGAGATAGAGGTAGAGTTTCTTTCTTTTGCAGTTTTACAAGCATTTTTTGTTAAAAAGACTGCTCTTTCCAATAAGAACAAAAACAGCATGGTATTGGCACCAAAATAGACAGGTAGATCAATGGTACAGAATAGAGGACACAGAAACAAACCCACATAAATACAGGTATCTCATACTTGACAAAGGAGTCAAAAACATACAATGGAGAAAAGATAGCCTCTTCAACAAATGGTGCTGGGAAAACTGGAAATCCATATGCAGCAAAATGAAACTAGACCCATCTCTCTCACCCTGTACAAAACTCAACTCAGAATGGATCAAGGACCTAGGAATTACACCAGGGACTCTGCACCTAATAGAAGAGAAAATAG
>JAJEJO010002471.1:214239-303164 GCA_020662805.1 Glaucomys volans
AGAAATCCTTCAGAGTGGGAGAAAATCTTCGCCACACACACTTCAGACAGAGCACTAATCTGCAGAATCTACAAAGTACTCAAAAATCTTTACACCAAGAACACTAATAACCCAATCAATAAAGGGGCCAAGGAAATGAACAGACACTTTACAGAGGAAGATCTACAAGCAATCAAGAGATCTATGAAAAAATATTCAACATACCTAGTTATAAGAGAAATGCAAATCAAAACCACCTTAAGATTTCATCTTACCCCAATTAGAATGTCTTTTATTAAGAACTCAGGCAACAACAGGTGTTGGCGAGGATGTGGGGAAAAGGGTACACTCATACATTGCTGGTGGAATTGCAAGTTGGTGCAGCCACACTGGAAAGCAGATTCCTTAGAAAACTTGGAATGGATCCACCATTTGACCCAGCTATCCCACTCCTTGGCCTTTTAAGTCCCCAAGGACTTAAAATCAGATTAGTACAGTGATGCAGCCACATCAATGTTCATAGCTGCTCAATGCAGAATAGCTAGATTGTAAAACCAACCTAGATGCCCTTCAATAGATGAATGGATAAAGAAACTGTGGTACCTATATACACAATGGAATATTACTCCGTCATAAAGAAGAATAAAATTATGGCATTTGCAGGTAAATGGATGATGTTGGGACTGTTATGCTAAGTGAGATCAGCCAATCCCAAAAATCCAAAGTCCGAATGGTCTCTCTGATAAGTGAATGATGATGCATAATGCGGGGTGGAAGGGGGACAAGAATGGAGGAAGGAGAGATAGCACAGAGGGAAGGGAGGGGTGGTGTCGGGGTGGGGGTGTAAGAATAATAACAGAATGTGTGTACATGTATGAATGCACAGATGGTGTGACTCTACTTGGTGTACAACCAGAGAAACAATAGCTGTACTCCATTTGTGCTCAATGAATCAAAATGAAATAAATTTTAAAAAAAAGAAAAAAGGAAAAAAAAAGACTGCTCTTTCTTCTATGGTCTTAGCACCCTTTGTTGAAAATAAACTGATTATAAATGTAAGGGTCTATTTCTGGATTTTTAGTTTTATTCCATTGATCCCCTAGGCCTGTTCTTATGCCAGGACTCACCGTCTTAGTTATTCTAGCTTTGTAGTATGCTTTGAAATTGGGAAACATGAGTCTTCTACCTTTGTTCTTTCCAAAGTTTTCTGCTGTTCTGTATCATCTGCTTTCCCATATAAATTTTAGGAGAATTGTGTCAATTTCCTCGAGGAAACCAGCCTGAACTTTGATAGAGATTGTACAAATGTAGATATTTGGGAGGTATTACTCTCTCTCTCTCCCTCTCTCTCTCTCTCTCTCTCTCTCTCTCTCTCTTTATTATGCTGACGGTTGAACTCAAGCATCTACATTCTACACTCAACTGTACCCCCCAGCTGCAAGTATTACCATCTTTATGAGATTGTTGTATACCTTATAATGCTGTGACTTATTTATTACTTCTAATAATTTTATAGGAGTTCTATATAGAAGATCATATCATCTACAAATCAAAAATTCTACAACTGGCAAAATCACTCTTCAATAATGAAGGAAGAATTTTTGTTTATTTCCAAATAAACAAAAACTGGGAGAATTTGTTCCTAGAAAATTAACCAGTGAACTGAGGCAAGAAAAAATAAAAAACATGCAGATTGAAAAGGAAGACATTAAACTATCTTTGTTTGCACAAGACATGATTACATTTATAGAAAAGTCTAAGAACCTCTTGGCTTAGAGGGAAAAACCAACTCTGACTCAGTCCAATTTAGTCAGACACAACCTACCTGGGGGATCTTGATAAGAGGGTCTTCTCATCTACAACAAATAAGGTAGGCTGGAGAATTTCTTTATGGCCCTATTCTAGTTTTTAAGGCCTATTGGGGAAAGAGGTATAAGACAGGAACTGTTGATGAAAACCAGTAATAGATACAGATGTAGATACAATATACAGAATTCTATAATACTATTAAAAGGAATAAACAAGTTTAATCAAGTTGCAAGATACAAGATCAATTTACAAAAATCAAATATATTTCTACGTAACAGCAATGAACAATCTGAAAATAAAATTCAAATGTAAATTTTAGGAGAAGCTCATCAGTTTCTGAAAAGAGATTCAGACCCATCTTTTACTTTTATCATTTTTAATATGTTATCCCATTACCTCTGGCCTACAGGGATCCTAATGAGAAATTCGCTGTTAATCTTGTCGAGAATTCCTTGTATTTGATCAGTTTCTTGTCTCCTGCTACTATCAAGTTTCTCTTTGTGTATAGACAGATGGATCGTGATGTGTCTAGGTTTGGATGTTTTGTGTTTTTTCTGTTTGAAGTTTATTGAGCATCTTGGATATGTAGATTAATATTTTTCCTTAAAATTTGCAAGTTTTTGGTCATTATTTCTTTAAATATTCTCTCTTCTCCTTTTAGGACTCTTGTCATGGATATGTTGGTCTCTGAGATCTCCATTCCATTTTCCTTCATTTTTTGTCCTTTCTCTTTCTGAGACTGGAAAATCTCAATTTACCTATCTTCAAATTCTCTTATTCTTTCTTCTACCAAGTGAAATTTGCTGTTGTAATGAATTGTTAATTTGGGTTATTTTACTTTTCAACCTCATAATTTCTCTTTGGTTCTTTTAAAATAAGTTACCTTTTTAATTGATCAATTTTATGAGACATAATTTTTTTATTCTTTTAATTCTTTAGACATGCTTTACTATTATTCTTTAAACATATTTATAATAGTTAATTTAATTTTTACCTGCTTAAACTAATCTGGGCTTCCTTAAGGACTATTTCCATTTTATTTCCTGTATATGGGTGATATTTTCTTATTCCTTTTCATGTCTTATAATTTTGCTTTTGAAAACTGGGCATTTTAAGTACTGTATTATGCCAGCCCTGGAAATCAGATTCCTACCCTCCTCAGGGTTTATTGTTGTTGTTAGTTGTTGTTGTTGCTCTTCTGTCTGTTTATTTAGTGACTATTCTGGTTTAATTCTGAAAGTCTATGTCTGACTATGTCAGTGCTTTTTAAAGCCCCTCATAGCCGTCTTATTCCATGGATTTTTCTTTTACGTTTTTGGTCACCTTGTTTACCCCTGTGTTTGTCATGCGCAGCTTCTGAAATCTATGTGCGATTAGTTTAGCAGTGAGCTAATGATGAGATAGAGATTTCTTTAAATGCCTTGAACCTGTCAGCCTGTACCTCTGCCTTACCCCTTACTTCCAGCTTGTGCAGATCCTCAAGGACTTTCTCAAGTATGTGCTGGGCATGCCCATAGTCCTGAGTGTGTGTGTGACCTTCTAGAGTCCAAGCAATATGTCAGAGCTTTTCAAAGCACCTTACAGACATCTTATTCACAGATTTTTCTTTTAAGTTTTAGGTCACCTTTTTGTTGACCTCACTGGTAGCGCAGCCTCAGGAGCAGCTGTACTGTTGAATACTTCCCACTGATTGTTCTCAACAGGTACCCTGGGGATAGGGTTGCTCACACTGAGTAGCTCTGAGTAGCTCTGAGTCGAGTTTCATACTGTAAGTGGTGCTTTTGCAGAGAGCTATGAGAAGGGACAGAGAGTGACAGTTCTTTGGGGATAGGTGTTTGAGGAGCTCCTAACTGCCCTGCTCACTTAAGTGATATTTAGTCTACCGGTTCCTACAGCTCCCCTGGCTTCAAGGCTGTTTACCAAGGCTACCATGGAGCTGCAGAAAGAGGCTGAGAATGTTCAAACTGAAACCATGGAGCTGACTGTTCTACTGAGTTTCAGTTGTTTTTTTTAAATAAACATTCCTTGGATTATTGTGTTCCTGTGGATAATTCCCAGGGTTCTGAAAAAGTTGATTTTGACCATTTTTACCACTATCATTGCTCTTGTGGAGGAATGGATTTTTAAAGGTTCTTAAACCACTATTTCTTTCTTCTTTTTTTTCCTCTAAGACAGATGAGACTGGAAGAAGATGTAAACACCTGGGGCCCAATAAAGACTGGACACTCAATCCCAAGACTAAGTTGAGATTCAGGGCCTCTATAAAGGAACTAGAGATAAACTTTGCCTGTTGACATTCCTTTATTTAATTTTTTTATTGTAGCAATGTAGTAAATAGCCACAGGAGTTTCTATAGGTAGGACCTACTTCCTTTTAATTTCACACAATGTCCTATGAAACTATGCCACCTAGTTTTCCTAGCAGATGAGGGTAGAAAGGGCACAAATTAGGGGCAGGTAGGCAGGAACAATTGGTGGTGAGAAAGAAGATTTAAGTATAAAAAAAGTAGAACAATCAGTGAGTACCAGCTTGGCATGGTCTAGTAGCCACTTTGCAAAGGCTCTATCTGTGTCAAAATGAAAGTGTTAATTTTGGGCCCGTATTCATTGCTCTTCAAGATAGATAATACCTAATATATTTTAGAAATTTTTATATCCAGAATCAATAAAACGTTTAAGATCTGATACTAAAAGTTATAGGCTTCATTTACATAGAGCATTTGTGGCCAAGAAATATCATATATCCAAATGAGATTGCTAATAGGGCATTTCTGTTTCATTGGTGACAGATTCTGTTGAAGAGAAAGATTCTATAATCATCCACCTAAATGCATTACGGTAATTCCAACACCTTACAATTTCAAGTCTACCGTCTTCACATGAAGACACATGATGAAAAATGATTAAGCTTCTCAAAAGTAGAAAGGTGAACCACACAATAGTAATACCTTTTTTCTCCCTCCCTGTACTGAGGCCTTTAAGTTTATAAGCATCAATATCACCTGCTTACAGAACAGAAGATGCATTAGTTTGTTGCTAATGATACTGTTAGTTTGTTAGCTGCATAAGATGCTGTGGGCTTAACTGACTACTTCAGAAAAATTTCTCGGCAACATCTGTGTGTTTTGAAGGGAATTAGGATGATAGGTGACTCAGCATGTTGGTGCGAAGGCATAAAGAGACCTAGAAAGAACTGTGAACAGGATCTCAGCAGAGGCAGCAGAGCAGGCATCCCACTGGGAACCGTGAGGAGTGGTCTCAGGGAGTCGTCTATTGAAAAAACCACTCGCAATGTGGGTACATTAGCTGACAGCATCATAGCTGGATTGACGAAAACATCTTGAGATCAAGGAGCTACTTGTAACAAAACAAATAAATAAAAAGGAAGTAAACCTGCAGGAATTTACTGTTCCAAGTAGCCTAGAAAAAGACCCACTTTTGACAACCTGAAGTATATCATACACATTGTTAAAAGTGGCTTTTACAGGTGGTGGTCTGCAGAGGCTACGAAGATCCAGGGCTCTTGAGATCACCATCAAATCAAGGGTTGTTTTACAGGGCTGAAGAACGCATGTGGACCAGCATCTTCTAAAAGAAAAACAAAAAAAGGCATTCCAAGAAAGGAGAGAAGGGAAATTCCTAGCAGATTTCAGTTGATAAGAATTAGGTAGGGAATTACATTACAAGGTACATAGTAGCCAACTGTGTGTGTTCTAGTATCCTAGGAAGTGACTATGTGAGGTCAGTTGGACAGGTGACCAAATTACAGGTGTTCTTTCCCCAGGATAGTCTTTCCACATACTCTTCGATTCAAGTCTGGCATACTAAAATACAAAGAAAATATTTAAGGTAACTGCACTTGATTGAATCACATGTTCTTTCCTAGAGGAAAAGGATCAGTGTGCTGATATTCCTGGATTAAATTTTAGTCACATGGTTAAAGATTTCTGTAGGTATTTCTATGAATATCTTTTCCATAGGATTTAATAAGGTTGTTATTAGAATACAAGTCGTCTGATACAAATGCAGGTAGCCACTTTGGTATTAAAGGTGTGCCATTTTTCATTGCAGTGTGCTGGCAGGTTATAATGGAACCATCTTTGCATATGGACAAACGGGCAGCGGCAAGACCTTCACCATCACAGGTGGGGCTGAGCGGTACAGTGACAGAGGCATTATCCCAAGGACACTCTCATACATTTTTGAGCAGTTACAAAAGGTATAAAACTAAGTTCATTTTGTATTTGATAGATTCAGCAGGAATTTACTGTGGATGGGAAATTTATTGTGATATCATATTGAAGTGAGAAAATATTATTGTGTAATAGGTCCAACCTTTACATTTGAAGAAAGGGTAAAATTTTGTTGGAGAAGTGGAAATGAAGAAGGTCCTCCTCATTAAAGTACTGCTACCCGAACAAAGAATCAAAGGGAGTTCTTTCTGCTCTAGCCACAGAGCTTAAAAAAGCAGATAACACCTCTTTCCAATTAAAATCTTACATTCCACATTAAGAAACCAAGGAATAATGGTGCATGCCTGTAATCCCAGCACTCAGGAGGCTGAGGCAGGAGGATCACAAGTTCCAAGTCAGCCTCAGCAATTTATTGAAGCCCTAAGCAACTTAGCAAAGCCCTGTCTCAAAATAAAATATAAAAAGGGCGTGGGATGTGGCTCAGTGGTTAAGTGCCCCTGGGTTCAATCCCTGGTACCAGAAAAAAAAAAAAAAGAGAAGAAAAAGAAGAAAAAAAACCAACTGAGGAATAGTCTTTTAACCAAGCAAATCTTTCTTTTAGCTACGAAAGCACTAAACAGGATAGTGTGGTTGTTACCTTTTCACAAAAAGAAGCTGACGGAGTTTACCACAGTACAAATCCCATTGCAGTGAACATTACCGTAGTATAAAGAGGAGTTCTGTCTTGATTTTTGGTACCAGGGATTGAACTCAGGGGCACTTAACCACTGAGTCCCAGCTCTTTTTCGTATTTTTTGTTTAGAGACAGGATCTTAACGAGTTGCTTAGAGCCTCTCTAAATTGCTGCAGCTGGCTCTGAAGTTCTGATCCTCCTGCCTCAGCCTTCTGAGCTGCTGGGATTATAGGCATGCACCACCATGCCCAGTATCCCTGTCTTTATTATATCGTTTATTGAGTGCCTCCAAGTGCCTTATACTTTATCATTATTTAATACAACATATAGTACAACTAACAAAGTAAGTATTCCCTTTTTATAGTTGGGAAAACTGAGCCTCCATTTAAATATTTTTCTGTGGATCCACATCTTCTAAAGAGCTGAGCTGGAGCTCATCTCAGATCTGTCCTACCATATTCCATGCTTTTGTCACTACCCACACTGCCTCTGTGGCTCAGACTGGCCTTATTTTTTTAGTCATATTTAAACAAATTTCCTATAATGAGTCAATTTTAACTTCTCTGGGTTTCATTTTCTCCATTCTGAAAGTAGGGTTTGAATTGTACTAGAGGATCTTCAGCATCCCTTCTGGATCCAGCAGTTCCTTGGATGCATTAATTCTGTATAACAAATGTCCTAAGTAGGTCAACGTAGCAGTCACTCCAAAATTTCTCTACTGTATGTTATTTGCATTTTGAGTTGCAAAGATGTGAAAAATTGCTGAGATCTGCATAATTCTAATTGCCGTCCATAAAGTAGCAATTATCCATTAGTTCAGCTCATCTCTCACTAGCTCAAGCATGCCAACTCTGCATGCCAGAAAATGTGGAAGAGGAAGAGTTGAGTATAGCGCGTGTGCCGGATTCGAGGCCCTTCTTTTTCATTTACTCATTTATTTCTTACATTAACAATTTTCTTTTGTTCCCAAATTTCACAAACTGGGAATGTAGTTTCTAATACTGTTTTGTTGCTGTGGCCTCATCGGGAAGCCTGTTGTCTTGGAAAGACCACTGGGTTAGTGCAGGTTGGACTGTTTCTGAGAAAGCATCCTTCTGACAGCATTGGGGCAGTTGCTTAAGGTCTCGGTCTAATGGAGTTGCTGTGAGGGGCTGGCAGATGGTATTTAAGATATTGTCCAGGTCCTGGCACACAGTGTATGCTCGGTACATGATAGTTGTTATTTATTAGCACAGCCATTAATATTCATGTAAGTGCATGTGGCCAAATGATCCCTGACCAATTTTGGAGAACCCTTTGGAACTCTCAAAGCCAATTTCCCTGATTAAGTAAAACCAAATAAGCAAATCCTCTCCTTCCTAATGGAAAATATTTTTCATCTTCTTCAAAATTTCATCTTTGGATACTGAAATGCAGTCCTAAAAGTCTAAATGTCTCCCAAGTACACACCATTTGTCAGGTTCATTGTTTTAGATCTGTTTGTCATTGACATGACTCTAAACCCATTTTATTCTGAATGATCCTAAATAACTTCCTGGACTTGGAGAAAACCCATCAGACCAATATACAGCCAGGGCAACTCCTTGGAAATGGACAGATTTCCATGATGGTGAACAGCACATCCATTTGTAATCACACTAGGCTCTGGTGAAATAAGTCAGGCAACCTACAGTGTATCGTGAAGTCTGCCTGCTCTGTATAGCTAAGGAATGCGGGCTGGTACTCCTAGCTCTCCAGCCAATTGCACAATTGCATTAGAGGGCTGATGGAACTGTCTAGAATCCTTTCTTTTTTTTAGTTGTAGATAAACACAATACCTTTATTTATTTATTTTTATGTGGTGCTGAGGATAGAACCCAGCATCTCACATGTGCTAGGCAAATGCTCTGCCACTGAGCCACAACCCCAGCCCTCTCTACAATTCTTAAAGAAAGGAAACATTTGACATATGCAAAGTCTTTATTTCAAGATAAACTAAAAGTCCAGGGCATACTGGGTCCTGAAATGCCTTTGAGTGTGATAAGAACACATTTTTACTGATTTTAAGAGAAGAAAATTGATTCCATTTATTTTAGAAATCACTGCTCATTATTTTTGAGTATTGTGAGTTTCAAACTTGTTTGGGGGCAGGAGACAAGGCTGTCTGTGGGAAACATGTGTGTTACATTACAGTCTGGCAACCTAGACACGAAAAAGGAGTAATAAGGAAAGGTAGCTTGCCACAAAGCTCAATGAATTTTAAGTGTGTATTCCAATAAAAGTCCAGAAAATGCAGAAGCTGGAGGAGCCAAAGCCATTATCCCTATCATCTCAGAGCAGTAGACCTGCCATTTTACTGACTTTTATGATTTATTCAACTTTCTGGAAGAAGAGAATTTCTTCACTGCAGATGGACATATAAGTTGGCTGTTCTTTTAGCTTTTCTTTTCCATCCCTTTTATATTCACATACTGAATTCTTCATTTGGAGGCTTCTGGACATAATAATTTAAAGCAATATCCATGATAAGCTGGATGCAGTGGCACTTGCCTATAATCCCAGCTACTCAGGAGGCTGAGGCAAGAGGATTGCAGGTTCAAGGTCAGCCTCAGCAACTTAGTGAGACCCCATCTCATGAATAATAATGAAAAGGACTAAAGGTATAGCTTAGTGGTAGAGAACCCTTGGGTTCAATCCCCAGTACCAAAAAATAAAAAAATAAAACAATATTAATGACAATATAATAGTTGCAGTAACAGTGATGCATTGGTCCCTATGATGGTTAAGGACATTTTTGGTAGTATTTTAAGTATATAGCCTTATTTCTCCATCACAACAGTTCTGCAAGATCAGAGTTGTTATTTGCTGATTAATTATCATGGTGAAATAATCAAGGATCACTGTTAGAAACAGCTGATCCAATATTCAAACCCAGTTCTGTCTGATGGTAAGAGCTCAGAACTGTATGCTAGGAACTCAAACCATATTTGAATATTTGAATATAGCTGAATATTTCAGCTGTATTCAGATAAGTTTTAGAACAGGATCTCACAATGTGGCCGAAGGATCCTTAGGGCCTTTAACATGCTCTGATAATCTTTCAGGGAGGAGCAGAATATTTATGTTGACCATGGGACACAATTTCCAGGAGTATTTCCTGGTTGTTTTGGGAAACACTGAATCCGACTAACAGCCTTACAGTCTGTCTTAGGTTTATAGTCTCTGAGACCTGTACTAAACCAAGCTGCAACCCAAACAATTATATTGAAATGGTGCCTTCACTAATTTAGGATACTAATGTCATCAATAGGTCATTGTCAGAATAAGCTTTGGAGTCACATCAGCAGGATTCTGGAATTTGCTTGAGAGAAATCAGCTTAGTTGCGATTCAATCCATGTGGCCACCTTCACAGAACACCAGAGCATGAATTCCAACTGTAGCTCAGTGTCTTTATTATGTTCATGTGTTGGTTGAAAGTTACATTAATTTTTCATGTATCCTTTTGTTTCTATGAGATGGTATATTTTTATTTGGATAGTGTGAGCCATTTTAGGACCAATGAATCATACTACTTTCAAACTCAAGAACATATAGGGATTCGTCATTCAACTTCCTCACTTTCATGTGTGTGAAAACCAAGGCCTGATGGTAGAAGTTCACGGCTGGCTGGACTGGGATTTTAGCTTTTGCTTTCAGGTCACTGTTCCTTCCCTGGTCTCCATGACTCGTTCCCTCTCCCTTTGAACAACACCTATTCAGTGGATTGTCCTTGTATATGATGTAGAATCAGGAATGTCATCTGAAGCAAATCCTTTTTGTTACTATCCACTGTGACATCTTTCTTGCCACAGACTCAAATATATTCTCCCTTTAGTAAAAACAATAATATTTGCAGAAATGAAAGTGTTCATAGTTTTGAAGGAACAAAAAGGCAGTACTCTTTTTTGACATTTCGTATGGAAAACTGAACTTGGAATTCCCTGAAGAGCTGAAAAATATTCCTGCCATATTCCACCCCAGAAGGAATGGGTCCTTTTTTTCTGTTAGTAGAACTGAGATTTAGACCTGTCACCTTGACTTTTAGCCTAATTACATTGATGCCTACATCGTTGTATTTCAGTAATGACCACAGAAAACACCCTTCTCTAATCCATAAATGAATATCCCTGATTTGCCACTTGAGCCAGGAGAATTAACCCAACAAGCAAGGCGTGAACTGTTGGTGTCGTCTCTCACCTGACTGATCTAAGCCATCTTATGTCCCCAGAACTTTTTTTGTTGTTATCTACTTATGTCACCAGAAAAGTTTGCATATTAAAAAAGTAAAAAGAAAAGAATTCTGATTAAACATGGAAACTGTTTTGCTACTATAGTTTTTGAACCAAGGAAATGATCTCTGCCTTTTTTATGAGTAGACTATTCATAGAATATAAGTGTGTATTTTCTTAGTAACTTTTTTTTGGTTTGGAAAGTAAAAATGGTGCGTTATACAGTTCTGCAACCCAATTGGCTCATTGTATGTATACATTGACTTTTTATGTATAATGTGGAACCAATAAAAAATAACAGACTGAAATTACTTGTAATCATGGGTGTTGCCATTAAAAAAAAAGAAAAAAGTTCCGTGCATATGGTAACTGGCAACTTGAAAGTGTCACGAACTGAAAATGTAAACCACATAGAGTGAGAGAGAATAGGGAGGAAGCTGTGAGGAAACTACGTTGATGAATGTGTTCATCTTTCTCTAAACTGAATTGTTATTTATAGTCATTAAATAATGTCTTACTCTTTTTCAATCAGGACAGCAGCAAAATATATACAACACACATTTCCTATTTGGAAATCTACAATGAATGTGGTTATGATCTATTGGATCCAAGACATGAAGCCTCCAGATTGGAAGATTTGCCGTGAGTAGCAGAACAACAAAGAATGGGGGGAAATTATTTTCAGATGTTCTCTTCAATTGTTTTCTTTGAAACTTTATATGTTTCTGGTCTCAATCATAATTAGCAAGTACTGGATAACAGAATCTTTTTGTAATATAACAGATATTTTTTTCAGTTATGACAAGTGGACAGTAGTGATGGAAACTAAAATAGCCTGAAACTCATTTCTTGGGAGAATCTCTTTTGGAGCTGGTGTGAGACAGGGCTGTGACTGGTGTCTGAGTGGGTGCTCAGAGGACCCATGGGATCTGACTGTGGTACTTTACTCCTGCCACATGAAACCCTTTTATTCCTCTAATCATGGCCTTCTTCTGAGGAAGTGTTCAAATTAGAGTTCAAGCAGCAGCAAGTGAATCTGAGAGAGAGAGAGAGAGAAAATAACATTTTAAGTTTTTTCCCAAATGCTTCTCTGCTTTCATTCATGCTAACATTGATGTTCATTTGGCAATTTCATGACTGAAATATAGTTCTCAGAGCCTATCTATCAATGCAGCAAGTTACCCCTCAAGCTTTTACATAATATTGCTCAATGTTTGTTTGAATATCTGCCTAAATTAGGCATATTAGTAACATTAATGTGTCACAAACTTTTGTCCAGACATTGTCATATGTCAGAGGTTGCCTATAGTCAAGGAAATACATTTTAGTATTCTTGTTAAATATTCTAACATAATTTAGGAATGCATACTAATTCTCTATAAAAAAGATTACCAAGCATTTAATTATTTTAATTTGCAAAAAATTAGGAATGCATAGTAAAATAACTCACAATATAAGGATTATAAGAGTATAAGGACTCTATTCTCCCATTCATGTTGGTTGAGAGTTTTTGCATATCATCTCTTTCACATTTGCAATATTCATGAAAGGGAGTTAGGAAAGGAATTATTATTTGTATTCTAAATATTTGTGTAAGAATTAAAAGAAAGAAGATTTTACTGACTCCATGGAAGAAAATGACCTTAAAGAACTATTAGACAATAGCTAGATTGTGGAACCAATCTAGATGCCCTTCAATAGATGAATGGATAAAGAAACTGTGGTATATATACACAGTGGAATATTGCTCGGTCATAAAGAAGAATAAAATTATGGCATTTGCAGGTAAAGGGATGGAGTTGGAGAAAATCATGCTAAGCGAAATAAGCCAATCCCCAAAACCAAAGGCCAAGTATTTTCTCTGACAAGCGGATGCTGATACATAATGGGGGTCAAGGGAGAGAATGGAGGAATGTTGGATCATGTAGAGGGAAATGAGGGGAGAAGAGGAGGAGGAGGGAAGGAAAGATAATGGAATAAGACAAACCTCATTACCCTAGGTACATGCATGATTACTTGAATTGTGTGACTCTACATTGTGTACAATCAGAGAAATAAAAAAGGTGTACCCCATTTGTGTACAGTGAATCAAAAAATAAAATAAAGAACTATTAGAACTATAATTGGGCATGATGGCACCTGCCTGTAATCTCAGTAACTCAGGAGGCCGAGGTATGAGGATTGAAAGTTCAAGGCCAGCCTCAGCAACTTAGCGAGACGCTGTCTCAAATCAAAAAATAAAAAGGGCTGGGGATGTAGATGAGTGATAAAGAACCCCAGAGTTCAACCCCCAGTACCACAAAACAAAAAAGGACAACAACACAAACCTATTAGAATAGTTTACAAAAACAGGTAAAACTTCTTACACAAGAAGGATAGGAACAATAACATCTGACGGGAAGGTGTGGTCGGAAAGGCTGTGTGTTGAGAAGTGCAGTGTCTGAATGTCTGTGTCCATCCAATATTCGCATGTTAAGACCTAATCACCTTTGTGATAGTATTAAGATACGTTGGGGTGTGAGATGTCATTGGGCTGTGAAGGTGGAGCCCTCCTAAAGAGAATTAGTGCCTTTACAAAATAGCCACAGGGTAGGTCAAAGGCACCCTGAGAAACTGGCTTTCTGCAGTTCAGAAGAGGACCCTCACTAGGACCTAGCCATGCTTACACTCTGATCCTGGACTTCTAGCCTCTTCTGTGATAAATAAATGTCCATTGTTTATAATATACCTACTTTATGTTATTTTGTTATAGTAGCCCAAATGGACTAAAACAAGGTGTCATTCAAAATAAATTAGAAAGACCAATGGAAGCCAGTTTGGGCAAGGAATTGAAAGACAGATTTTTAGTTTGAGATTGATCTTTATTGTAACTGATTTCTTAATTAGCTTTCTAGCTTCCAGTCTGATCTGTATACCTCTAGACTAAATTGTGTTTAAAATTGCTTCCAACAAGTTGCAATTACACCTAACAGCTTGAAGGCTGTTAATATTCTGGGAATGAAGAGTTCATCTATTATGAACATAGAGGAGGAGAGAGAAACCAGAGAAATATGAAAAAAGAAATAGATTGATTATATGATTATACCTAACACTTTGAATTTGACTAAATTTGAAAAGAAAGGAAGAGAAGTACAGGAGGGAAAAGGGGGAAGGAGAAGCGGGGGGATCATGAACTGAAATTGAATTCCATGCATATATCAATTTTTGGGGATGAACCCAATTACTATGAATAACTATAAAACTCTAATTTTAAAAATGCACAAAAAACAAACAAGAAAAGAAAGAAAGGTGACTTAACAGAGCTTATTTTACACATTGGGGAGATAAAGTGCAAAGAGGTATGACTCACTCAGACTCCCAGAAGTAATTAGTTAATAGGTGAGCAAGGATAAAGAAACCAGATACCCATTCATTTTCATTTCAGAGTAAAAAAGATGACTGTGGAAATTAAGGAGTCAACTAAAAAGGGGATTTCCATCAGAAAATTTGATTGGGTGATAGTGACAAATTTTGTCCATATAACTTTGATGTCCAAGAATACCATACTGTGTTTATCTTACAATTCCTCTGAGGTAGGAAGTATGCCTTACTTGGTTTTGTAGTCTTCTCACTGCCTATGCCAAATTAAGTCCTTAATAATTTTTAAAATTATCTGTTAAATTAAAATGTGAAGCTGAGAAGATGGGAGAGGAAAGAGAGAAGAATAGCCCCTGAGCTCTCTTCACTGAACCTAATTGACCTGAGTAGCCAAACTATGGGAAGAACTAGGAATGAGAAAAGTCCACTGAACTCTGAGATAGGCAATATAACATAAAGAGTACTTGCTTAGAAATCAGGAAATTTGAGTTGTCATCTCAGCTGTAATCTTAAATAAATTCTTTCACTTTTCTGTGTTTCTCTTTGTCTATAAGATTTGGACATTGGACTGAATAATTTTAGCAACCTTCTAACTTCCAGTGTCTGCAGTTCAAGAATTGGTGACCTTCATAGAACAGGATTTATTTGGTGACCTTTCTCCATTTCACAGAAGAATAAGAAGTGGTTTAGATATTTTCTAATGCTCTGCTTCTAGAAACAAGCAATGGCACTACCTTAGTTCACGCTGTATCTTCTGCATACCTCAGGAGGCTTGACATTCAGTAGTTTTTCTCAATCTTGGTCAAACTGTCTCTGTAGAGCTTGCTAGCTTTGTTTCTTAAACGACTGTCTTTCTTTAGTAGCTTTGTCCTTTTTTGGAGAATGAGTTTCCTGAGTTAGGTTAGAAGTGACTTCAGTTACAAAACTGACTTCATTTTCAAGGAACCTCAATGTGTGTGTACACACAAAAGTGGTCCAAAAGATGTTCTTCTTATTCTTACATTTTGTACTATAATTAATTAATAACAAATATTAAAATACCACTGAGAAAGAAGATTCCCAAATAGAGGTCTAGAGCCTATGTACTTCAGATATATTTAATACTATTAAATTCCAGAACAACTCAAGAATTATTTAGTACTTCGATGTGGTGATAATGGAATTTGACTGGTATTGCATCTGCTAGTTTTTTTTGCAGGGGGTGGGGCGGGAAGGGTTAGAATGGTTTGCCTCTTATAAAATTATAAGGTAACTTTTTATAATGGAATGTGACTTTGCTATACCTGTCTTGGATTAAAAGTCTGCACTATTATTCTGGTTTCACACACTCTTGAACTGGGACAAGCTCTAACTCTGAAATCCTATCTGTCTGGTTGACTAGCTTCATTGTTGTGAGCTGAAATGTTCCAAACTCTCTGAATGCCTTCCAAAAATAGTAGACAAAATGTTTGATGACCTTGGTCCCCTCCCGTTGCAATCATCTATTTGAGGGACAATGGCAATCTACACATTTGATCCCTTCAGCATTTTAATACCAGGCTTAACCATGTAAAATTGTTGCATTCTACACTAGGCTTAACCATGTAAAACCAAACCCAAGTTCAGTTTGGTGTTGCACAACAATACTCATCAATAAAAGTTCCTCACATATCACATGCTGGATGCTCGTCTCACATACATTCTGCCTTTTCTTTTTCTTTTACATCCAAATTAATTTTATCTCTAGGCTATTGCAGAAGTTTTTGCCTGTGAATTGCCTGTAGATTTTGTGTATATGATGTTAGACCAGATTAAAGTCAATTGCTGTTTTGCAAATGTTGCTGTAGTCATTTGAGAAAATACGGGAACACTGACATCTGAATTAGCAATCAAAAGTGATTAACCCAAGACTCAACCAAGGGGAAATACATAACTGAATAGTTTATTACTACTATAGAAATTGAATCCATAATTTAAAAGGTCCCAAAAAGAAATCTCCAGATAAAGGTGATCTAAAAGACTTCTGCCAAACACTTTAAAAACTATTTTACATGTCCTTTTTCAATAAATAGAAAAGAGAGGGGCTAGGGATATAGCTCAGTGGTAGAGCATTTGCCTAGTATGTGTGAAGTCACGGGTTTAATCCCCACCACAACCAAAAAAGCAAAACAAGCAACAACAATAATAAAATACTAGAGACTCATATTTCTCATGAACATAGCCTCAAAAGTTCTTAACAAACTAGTGGCAGTTTATTTCAACAATGTATAAAATGAATTATATACCAGGACCAAGTGGAATTTATTACATATTACAAAACTAGTTCAAAGTAACCTACCATATCCACAAGCTAAAGAAGAAAAATTACATAAAGTAAAAGTATTCGACACCTATTCATTATAGAAATCTCAACAAGTTAGAACAGAGAAACATCACCTCAACTTGTTAAAGAGCATCCACAAAATCCTACAGCTAACGTCATATGGAATGGTGAAAGACTGAATGTTGTCCCTCTAAGATCACAGTCAATGAATGAATATTCACTTTTACCACACTTATTCATCATAGTCTGGAAGTACTAGCCATTGCAATAAAGTAAGAATAAGAAATGAAATGCATACATATGGAATGGAAGAAATAAACCATTTCTATATACAAATGATATGATTATCTACATATAGTATTCCAAAGAATTTATAATCTCTTTTGGGGAAAAAAAAGAAACAGAGGGAATCCTTTCTAACTTATTCAGTGAGGCCCATGTTACCAAAATACTGAAAAAAAAACAGATAAATACATTACAAAAGAAGAAAACTATAGGTCAGTATCTATTATGAACATAGAGGCAAAAATTTTCAACTTATTATTAGCAAATCAAATCTAATAGTATATAAAAAGAATTACATACCATAACCAAGTGTGGTTTATTGAATATATGCAAGACTCTTCAATATTTCAAAAATCAATTAATAATGGTGGAAGGATAGATAGCATAGAGGGAAGGGAGAGGTGGGGTCAGGGTGGGGGGTAAGAATAATAACAGAATGTGTGACAGACATCATTGCCCTGTGTACATGTATGAATGCACAGATGGTGTGACTCTACTTTGTGTACAACCGGAGAAACAATAGCTGTACTCCATTTGTGTTTAATGAATCAATAAGCAAATAAAAAAAAAAAACAGGCTGGGGATGCGGCTCAGTGGTTAAGTGCCCCTGAGTTCAATTCCTGGTACAACAACAACAAAAAAAATCAATTAATGTAATCCATTGAATCGACAGGCTAAGGAAGAAAAATCATATGATTGTATCAATAGATGCAAAGAAAACTAGATAAAATTCAATATCCATTTGTGATAAATACTGTGAATAGAAGGAGATTTTCTTAACTTGATAAAGAACATCTACAAGACCTCTATAGCTATCAACACCCTTAATGGCAAAAAGTCAGAGGCTTTCCCTTTATGAGTGGGTACAAGGCAAGGGTCTCCATCTCACCACTCTTATTCAACACTTTACTGAAGTCCTACCTAATTCAATAAGACAAGAAAAGGAAATGAGGAATATTAGAAAGGAAAAAATATAACTGTCTACATAAAGCCTAACAAAAAATTGACTAAAAAAATCCTTAAATAAGTATTATTATCTAGGTTTCAGAACACAAAATTAGTGAGTGTACCAAAGTCAATTTATTTCTTATGCAACCACAATAAATAATTGGAATTTGAAATTTTGAAATTTGAAACAATACCACTTATATCAGCAGCAAAAGTAAAATATGTAGGCATGACTATGACAAAACATGCCCAGGATCCCTATGAGGAAAACTATAGAACTCTAATGAAATAAATTGGCTAAAGATCTAAATAAAGGATTTTCCTTGTTCCTAAATAAGAAGAGTCAATATAGTTAAGATATCAATTCTTTCTAACCTGATTTATTGATGAAGTATGGATCAATTCAACCCAATAAAAGTCCTGGCAAGAAATTTTGTGATATCAACAAACTGATTATAAAGTTTATATGGAAAGGCAAAAGACCATAATAGCCAGCACAATACTGAAGAAAAAGAATGAAGTTAAAGCACAGGCACTACCTATCTTGAAGATACACTGTACAGCTTCATAATCAAGGCAGTGAGTGTGGTATTGGCAAAAAAATTGACAAACACATCAATAGAACATAGCAAGGAGTTTATAAATAGCCCCGTATGAACATAGCCAACTGGTTCTTGACAACAGAGCTAAGACAATGCAATGGAAAAGAGTCTTCTATAGATGGTTCTGGAACAACTGGACATGGGTTTGTGAAAAAATGAATACAGACACAGACCTTATGCCTCTTACAATAATTAATTTGAAATGAGCCATAGACCTAAATATACACTACAAAACTGTAAGTATTATGGAAGATAACATAAAAGGAAATCTAGGAGATCATGGGTTTGGCAATGAGTTTTTAGACATAGTAACAAAAGCACGATCCATGAAAGAAAAAAATAAGCTGGACTTCACTAAAATTAAAATTTTCAGTTCTGTGAAAGAGACTGTTAAGAGAATGAAAATACAAGTCATATGCGGAAAGAAAATAATTACCAAACACATATCTGATAAAAGATTGCCATCGAAATTTCGAATTGCCATCGAATTTTCATCGAAAATTTATGAAGAATTCTTCAAACTCACCAATAAGAAAACAAATGACCCAATTAAAAAATGGGCAAAGGATCTCAACAGATACCTCATTAAAGATGATATGCAGATGCAAATAAGTATATGAAAGGAAATTCAACATTGTGTCATTAGAGAATTGCAAATTAAACCCTAACCCTATAAAAGATGGAGGGTGCGCTCACTTCTTGGGGATTCCAGAACATCAGCCAGCCATGGCCCCTCTTCTCCCACTCGGGAGAAGTTTGTATTACTACTTCTAAATAGAATCTGCTTTTACTTTTCTTTAATAAAACTTTATTTTCCACTCTAAAAAAAAAAAAAAAAAATTAAAACAACAAGGAGATAGCACTACATACCTAAGAGAATAGCTAAAATCCAAAATGCCATCAACACCACATGTGGGCAAGGACATGGAACAACAGTCACCCTCATTGCTGATGGAAATGCATAATGGTACAGCTACTTTGGAAGACAAAAAATGGAAATTTCTTATAAAGCTGAACATAATCATATACCACCCAGAAAATGTGTTCCTGTGTTGACCCAAATGGGGTGAAAACATATTCACACAAAAACTTGCCCACAAATGTATGTAGTAGCCTAATTAATAATTGCCCCAAACTGGAAACAACCAAGATGTCCTCAACAGTTGAATGGATAAACTATGTATAGTCATACAGTGGAATATTATTTGGTGATAAAAAGAGATGAGCTATTAGGCCACAAAAAGACATGAAGGAAATTTAAAGGCATATTGCTAAGTGCAAAAGCCAGTAAGAAAACTATATCTATTATTCCACTATGTGACCTCCTGGAAAACACAAAACTGAGACTATTAAATGATCATGGTTGTCAGAGAATGAGGGGACAGGAGTGAAAGGAGAAACAGGAAGCACAAGGGATTTTTTTGGGTGATGGAACTATTCTGTATGATACCATCATAGTGGATACTTTACACCATGCATTTGTGAAAACCCATAGAGTTTACAACACAAAGAGCAACCCTAATGCAAACTGTAGACTTGTGTTAATGAAACAACATAAAGGAGTAAACTATCGACACAATAGATAACTTAGATGAATCTCCAGGAAATTTTACTAAGTGAAAAGAGTCAATCCCAAAACATTATATGTTATGTAAGTTCACTTACATAGTATTCTTTTTTGTGTGGGGTAGCAGGGATTGAACTCAGGGGCACTCCACCACTGAGCCACATTCCCAGCTCTCTTTTGTATTTTATTTAGAGACAGGGTCTCACTAAGTTGCTCACCACTTTGCTTTTGCTGAGACTGGCTTTGAACTTGAGATCCTCCTGCCTCAGCCTCCCAACACATAGTATTCTTTAATGAATATAATGAGAGCAGATTAATTAGTAGATGACAGGACTTGGGGAGGGGAGAGCAAACGGTTACATAAGGGCACAGGACGCATCCTTGCAATGAGGGACTCTCCCATATCTTCACAGTAACTATGGATATGCAAAACGACTTATAGGGTAAAATTGTGTGGAACTAAATGCGCACACAGGCGCACACACACACACACAGTGTAAGCATATCTGGGGAAGTACTGATGCCAATACCCTGTTTGTGATATTTTAATATAATTTTGCAAATGTTCTCATTGAAAAAAACTGGGCAATGGATACATGAGATTTCTCTGCTTTATTTCCTATAGCTATGTGTGCATCTACAATTATCACAAAATAAAATGTTTTATTTTTAAAAAGGCTATACATACATATGTATACACACTTGCATATATTGAATCTATTCTGTATTTAGTAATTTAAAGTGAAAATAGAACTTCTATTTTTGAAAACACCTTATGTCACATGCTGTAAAAGGGATATAGTTAGAACTAAATATGTCTTTTGAAGCAAAACAGTGTAACTGTTGGTCTTAGCTGTAGGGAAAATAGTCACCTTCCTTTGGCATAATTTTAGTATTCCTAAATAGGGAAACATATTCCATTTAAGTTTACAATACTTGTCACGGTTATGACTGTAAAAGAGTCAGTAAACTCCAGCATCCAGTGTTGAAATCTTGGTTGTATTTTTAAATAATTTGTCATCAAAAGGGGAAAAGTTGCCAGATGCAACTTTAGTCACCCCACTTCTAATACCTGCTGGGTAGAAGCGCTGCCGAGTGCTGCGGTAGTCACAGCAAAGACTGGTGCACAGTCTCTGTATCCATGGCTTACATTTGAGCCAAGTGAATTCATTCCGTAAAAAAACGTTTATTGAGACCCAGCCCTGCCTCAGGCACTGTGCTAGGCACCAAGTTTACTAGCATAGCATCTGCTTTCCTGCAACTCGCAGCAGAGTGGATAAAATTCTACAAACTGCATAAGGCAGACTATGGAAAACATCCTAGTAAAGGCACAAGAAATGGTAAGGACCCAGAAGAGAAAGACATCACATGGGTGAAGGACATCAGGAAAAGATTCATAGAGAAATCAGTGCATGAAATAGTCCTTGAATGGAGGGGTAGGAATTGGGGCAGTAGAATGTGATGTTGGTGTGCAAACAGATAAAGGGTAATTAAAAAGCACAGAGCTGCCTCCCAGGACCCTACTGAGGCAGTGGGCAAAAGCATCAGAACCAGAAAGGTATGAATTCAGGGGCTGGGCAGGCAAGATGTGTCCCTTGGAGATTTTTATTCAAGGACAGCATGATTGGAACTTCTCTCTAGGAAGAAAAATCGGTCTGTAATATGTAGAAGTGGAATGAGATGGATAGGGTCAGGCATTGTGGGAAGTTGTTAAGGCCATTTGGGTGATAGTGGGGTTTAAAAAGAGGAGCAAAATTGGAAGATACTATAATCCAGTGGCTTAAAATTTAATTATGTATAAGAATCCACGAGTTGATTGTTAAAAATACAAATCCATGGCCTCTACCCAAGAAAATTCAACTATGTTTGAATAAGACTCCTGGCAACTCTAATGCCGAGGTCTGTCATAGTCCCTTCCCCCATCCACCTAGGGAAAGTTTTTTCTAGAAATACCGCAAAAGTCTTTCCAAAAAGGAGAATGAGCCAATATTTATTGAGCACTTATTGTGTGCCAGTCCTCACGATGGACTAAAGATGTGGATATTTGGCATAATTATTATGAGGAATGGGTAAAACAAAAAAGCCCCAGGCACATTGTATTAGCCAGTTTTTCATCACTGCAACCAAAATATCTGACAATAACAACTTAGAGGAGAAAAGTTTATTTTGGGCTCACAGTTTCAGAGGTTTGGTCTGCAGTTGGCAGACTTCATCACTCTGGATCTGAAGTAAGGCAGAATATCATAGCAGAGGAGCGGGGCAGAGGAAAGCTGTCAGCTCCTGGCTGACAGGAAGCTGAGAGAGAACACTCACATGAAAGGAGCCAGGGACAAGGAAAAAACCCCAAGGGCATACCCCAGTGGCCTGCTTCCTCCAGCCGCACCCCACCTGCCTTCAGTTACTACCCAGTAATCAATTCAACTTATTAACCCATCAAATGGATTAATCCACCGATGAGGTTACAGCTCTTATAATCCTATGATTTCACCTCTGCACATTACTGCATTGCTCAACACATGAGCTTTGCAGGGGGAACCTCATATTCAACCCACAACATTCATGAAAATAGTATTTATCAAGCTGAGACTCAGCTGAGGTTGCAGACTAAACATGGTGGAGATTTTCTTCAGCCTTTTCTGAACGCCCAGGATGAATTCAGTGCCCTTCCTTTGTGCACCCAGAGAACCCAGAGCATCTTATCACTTACCAGGTAAGATTGGAATGATCAGTTTGAGTCTTTTCTACTACACTAGAGCTCTTCAAGGTCAGGAACAGGGGCTTTCAGGAGCTTGCAGAGTGCAGGTCATGGGCTTCCTGTCCCAACTCTCTTACAAAATTATTGTATCACTACCTCAGAGAGAGTATGAGAACCACCAAACAGGAATTTCTGGAACCTCCTGCTTCCCACCCTCCCTCCCACTCACCTACTTTCCTCTCCCCTTGAGATCTCTGTCCTTTGCAAAGCCAATTCTTCTGTTTACACTTTGGACACTTTTTGCATCAACCCCAAGCCTCCTCTTTGACTCTCACACATTTTGTGTTTAACTTTTTAATTTAATGCCTTTAGGTGAGGGATGCATCCCTCACTTCTTTTTGTTGTTGTTCTAATTAGTTATACATGAGAGTAGAATGCATTTTGAAACATCATACTTATATGGAGTATAACTTCTCAATCTTCTGGTTGTACCTAATGTGGACTTACACCTATCATGTAGTCATATACACACACAGGGTAATAATGTCCAATTAATTCTACTACCTTTCCTACCCCATGCTTCCTCCCCTCCTTTCTTTCCCCTCCACCTAATCCAAAGTACCTGTATTCTTCCCTTGCTGCCCCTACCCCTTATTGTGAATTAACATCTGCATATCAGAGAAAACATTTGGCCTTTGGTTTTTGGGAACTGGCTTATTTCGCTTAACATGATTTTCTCCAGCTCCATCCATTTACTGCCAAATGCCATAATTTCATTTTTCTTTAAGGCTGAGTAATATTCCATTGTATATATATACCACATTTTCTTTGTGCATTCATCTGTTGAAGGGCATCTAGGTTGGTTCCATAGTTTGGCTATTGTGAATTGAGCTGCTATAAACATCAATGTGGCTGCATCACTGTAGTATATTGATTTTGAGTCCTTTGGGTATAGGTCAAGGAGTGGGATAGCTGGGTGAGATGGTGTTTTTTTCCCAAGTTTTCTAAGGAATCTCCATACTGCTTTCCATAATGGTTACACCAATTTGCAGTCCCACCAGCAATGTAAGAGTGTACCTTTTCCCCTACATCCTCGCCAACATTTATTGTTGCTTGTACTCTTGATAATTGCCATTCTGACTGGAGTGAGATGAAACCTTAGAGTAGTTTTAATTTGCATTTCTCCAATTGCTAGAGATGTTGAACATTTTTTCATGTATTTGTTGATCAATTGTATTTTTCCTTCTGTGAAGTGTCTGTTCGGTTCCTGAACCCATTTATTGATTGGATTATTTGTTTTTTGTTATTAAGTTCTTTTAGTTTACCCAATGACTTTTAATTATTTCATTGACAAAAAATTATGTTACATACCCAGCACTACTGACAAGAGTCTGGAAAAGTCTAGTATTTTTACAAAATTTCCTGAGGAAAATCAGAGCCTAAGAGTTAGGGAGAAGGGAAGGAAAAATCCCACATAGACAACAATTATTTATGTAGGGGGAAATTTCATTAGATCCCTCATTTAAATCCATGTACCCATATCCTAAAACAGTAGGAAAAAAATAAGTGAATTTGTACCTTATCCCTTGATTGGGAAGGTCTTCTGAAAAACCATGAAAAACATAAGTGATTGATACATTATAGCCATTTAAACTTCTGTGTGTTAAAACACAAAATTTCCAACATAGCAATAATTAAAAAGCAAATATAAAATTTGTAGAATAAATACAAGAAAAATATTTTATATATAGAACTCATAAATATATGTATTCCAAATCAGTTTATAAAGGACAAAAAAAAATAAGTTAGCAAACAGATGGAAATAGGTTCAAGCTCATTAACCATTCAAAGTATGCAAATTAAAGCAGAATATTACAACCTAACAAATTAGTAAAGATTTAAAAGTTAATGTTCAGTGCTGTTAAGGTAACAAAAACAGGCTATCTTGTACAAGAGGCATTAAAGTTGGTATATTATCAGAACGCATTTTACTGTCCACCCCAAAGAAGCTAACATTTATTGAATTACAATGCGCTACGTATTTTAGTAAGCTCCATTCATTCATTCATTCAGCATGTTATCCCATGTCAAATTAACAGCAGGCCTCCTCCTAGGCCTGGGACACCATGATGAACAAAGGACTCGCATGCCTCATTTCTTCTCAGTAATGAAGGTAGCATTGTCAGTTTACAGAGGAGACTGAGATGCAGCAAGGGCTTCTGAGGCCACACACTTACTGCTAGCCTAGTCTCAGGCCAGGTTTATCCAGTTCCCCAGCAGGCTGGTGTTTTGTCTGAAATCTCCCCTAAAGGCCATGTGCTTTGTAAAGGCGTGGCTGCCAGACTGGGGCATTCTTTGGAGGTGCTGCAGCATTTATTGCATGGGGCCTAGTTGCAGACAGTAAGTCATTGGGGTCGTGTCCTTGAATCAATCTGTCCCTCTCTATCTTTCTCTCTTTCCTTCTGAGCTGCCATGACGTGAACGGCTCTACTTAACTACCATGACTCCCCACCTTGATGTTCTGCTTCAACAAAGGCCCAAGTCAAAAAGACCAAGTGACCATGAACTGAAACCAATAACCCAAAATAAATCTTTCCTTTTTTAGGTTGATTTTCTCTGTTATTCTGTCACAGTGACAGAAAATTGACTGACACGGGGTATTTTTGCTTACCATGCTATAGGCCTCCCAGGTGTGAAGAGAGCCTTAAAGTTGTTGATAACTTTGATCTAGTAATGCCACTCTCCAAAATCAATCCTAAGGGGCAAGTACTTACTATTGGAAAAGCTTCAGGATCACATAGGAATATATAGTTTGCAATGTTACTTAACCTTGAATTGGAAACGGTTCAAATATCCTGTCATAAGAAGATGGCTAAATAATTTAGTCAATACATCCCAACCCTAAAATGCTGTATAAGTTTTACAAAATGTTTTTAAAGAATATGTAATAACATGGAGAAATGCTCATGGTATAAAATTAAAGGGTGATTAAAGGACATAGTAACAGGCATATATTTATAATTGTACCACAAACCTGCAAAATGTGTATAAGAAAAGTACTTTAAAGCTGGGTGCAGCAGCACATGCCTGTAACCGCAGCTCTTCAGGAGGCTGAGACAGGAGGATTTTGAGTTTGAAGCCAGCCTGGGCAACATAGCAAGACATTGTCAAAGAGTCAAAGAAAAGAGAGAAGAGAAAGCAAAGGGACAGGAGAGGAGGGGAGGGGAGAGGAGGGAAAGGTAAGGAAAAGTCCTTTAAGGTAGCATATATTAACATATGACCATTGTCCCTGTGATAAGACTCTGTTTTCTTAATTTCACTTTTAAAAAATTAACCTTTCATAAGAAGTGTATTACTTTTACAGCTGGAGAAATAATAAGTTTATGTTAAAATGGAAAAAATGAAAGTAAATAAATTCAGAAATAGTAAAAAGGCAACAATATAAACTAAGAAGTATATAAAACTATTTACCTGACAGAGGAAGTGCTATGGTTTTACAAAATTACAAATCCATTGCCTCTAAATGTATCTATTCCTATAATTTTCCCAAAGGTGGAAAACTTGAATACATAATCTGTGATTCTACAACTATGAATGAGAAAGCAAGTATTAATAAAAATGGAAGGAAAGTATTTTCTCTGGAAAAAAAAAAAAGTTGCTCTTTCTGAAGGAGTTAAATGTTAGGGTAATTATTGTATAGGATTAAGCCAAACAAGTCATTTCATTAAATGATGGATTATTTGTGGGCTGGGAGCATCAGAAAGAACATGATATAGCTGAATATCATTAAAAATTAGCAAAAGGTTAGAGAAAGGATAACGGCATAGTTTTCAATGTCGTAAAGAGTCACTCTTGGAACATCATGCAAATGGTGATATTCTGATGGGTAAGCGAATGACAATCCGTGGTTTAGATAAATTAGACTTAGAAGTCATTTGTATGTTGGTAGGTCTGATATCGCCGTTTACCGGTGATGAGTTCTGCTTCCTCAGATGTTGAAGTATAACCTCAGAGAAGCACACCAAGGCAGGCATATATTAAGCAGATTTTATTTAAAAGTAGTAATGCATACATCTCTGGGAGGAAGAAGGGGGCCATGGTTGGTGTACTAGAATCCCAAGAAGTGAGGGCACCCTGCATCTTTTGTAGATTAGGGTCTCCTTTGTTCTCCTGTTCTCTCCCCACCTTATCCCTTTCCTTCCTGTCTACATGACTAGGCCCAGGAGATGCTGGTGACATAGCAAAAAAGGTGAGAAGCAGATGGCAGGGGGAAGGGCCACAGGGAGGATTCAGGCAGTTAGGGGCCCAGGGGGCATTAATTAGCAATTCCCTGCCTGTAGTTGGGCGACCTTGGTGATCAAAAGGGTTCTGGAGACACATTCCAGTCTCCCAGGGGCTGTCACCAACATCCCAGATTCAGATGGCCTTCATTCCTCGATTTGGTCAGATTTCTTATTCTATATTACCTTCCTGTCCTCGATTCTGGCTTCAGCTGCACAGTGCTATTGTTTGGGGATGGAAAATTTTCATTAGATAATAATACAGGAAGGTGACTTCATCAAGGTATTAGAAATTTAACACCTCTTTCATAGAAATGGAAGCATGTTTCATATATATGCTATGTCTTAGTGAAATAAATTATAGTGACCAATAAATAAATAACTGCAAGCACCTATGTTCTTACACATTCATTGCATCTAATCTGGTTCTATCTTTGCTGATCACAGAGAGTTCCTACTTTGGCTTTACATTTCCATAGGATGGACAACTGCTTTGGGCTCTGTCTTGAGTTCTTTGAATGATGTCCATTTCCATATCCCATGGAGGCACAAGCACAGCAGAAGCTAAAACGTGTGATGATGTTCCCACCTTGCCAACAGGCAGCCTTAAGCCTGGCTGGACACTTTAGGCTGAGCCACTGAAGCCATTGCTCTTTTCAGTTTTGCTGCTTCTCAGAGGTAGACTAAATCACATGCAGGTTTGTCAGCGCCTCTGAGATGGCAGACTTGGGTAGTAGCAGGCTAACTTTAGGGTATATGGTGAAGTCCTTTGGGAAATCAAATTTTAAAAAATTCTAATAATGTCATGATTTAACAATATAAGTAAATTGGAAGTCATAGTGGTAATATTTAGAAGAGGATATTTACCAGTTTGAAATAAAAGAATATAAAAATGAAACAAAAATTCATCACAAGAATCACTCAATACTTTGCAGCTTTGAATCTGGACTTGGCCTTTTAAATACAGCTAAAATGTTTTATTTGTTAGTATGCAATATCTCTCTAAAAAATTAGCTCCTGGTGTTTTCACTTTATATTAAATAACTTACTCTCTAAACTGTCCCATTCATTATCAGCGAAAAGAAATAATGTTAAGTAAAACTAGAAAAGATATATTTTTCAAGCTACTGGAAAGAGTTTTCAAAATATCTCCATAGGGATTAAACAGAGAAAATGTCCATGACTTTTAGTCTATTTTGTCAAGGTCAATACCAAAACAAAAATGTACTGTAAGTTCATAAAACTTTCTCCAGTGACATTTCAGCTATTTGTATTTATAACAGAGGGAGAGTTTTAGGAAGTTTTTAATCAATCTAAAGAAAATCTACCTTTGAAATTGCTTAATGCAGGAAGGACTGGCCCCCTTGCATACTTCTAAAAATTCACATCTCCTTTTTTCTTCAAATCTTCACCACAGAGAGGTTCTGAGAAAACATGCACTGGGATGAGGAAAAAAGGGGTTGAGAACCACTGAACTAGGGAATATTGTCTCTGTTGAAGTGAGTAGAGATGGGACTGTGCTCACATCCCAGGAAACATACCCAGTTATTTGGAAGAGCCTGGGTACCCCCCTCCCATTTTCATGAGGCAATGGGCAGTGGAGATTGCTGTAGGTCAGCATTATCTAGACAGAGAGACCTTGAGTTCTTAGGGCACCTTTATGTGATTTATTAAAAGGCTCTCCTGCCATCTGTGGGAAGATTGTTTGATGCTTTTGTTGGAAAACTCTTTACTGCTCTCTCATAGACATTTGTCATAACAAATATACAAAACCATGATGTGGACGACGTCTCCTTGGCCGTGGTGCCATCGTGTCGTTCACAGCCTGCACAATCATATGGGACATTTGCAAGTAGACAAAAGAAAATGGAAATAACCACAGCTGTGCTTGTCTGTAACATGAAAATGAAAAACTGTATTCATTGCAGTAACTCCTGAAAAGCTCTTCAGAAAGTCATGGTGTTGGAATGTTGTGGAGGTAGGGTGTGGACTGGGGAGGGTTCTTTCATTGATGGCTTCCATTACTGAGAACAAGAGCTTGGCCATTGTTCTTTAGATGTCTTCCAGTCAGTTAAAAAGAGCCTACAAATTCCTACTAAGCAGCCAAATGGAAAAGATTCTCTGTTTACAGAGAAAACACAAAGCTTGTTTCTTCCCCACCATTAAGCAGGCCGGGTAGACTTAGCAGAACTTTTCCACTTAGGTATCCAAGTTAAGGCTATCAGTGACTTTTTACTTGAAATCTAAACATTTTAGAAACATTTTGTAGGGAAAACTATTCACAGACCCATTCAAATCGAATCAAATAAATAGTTTGGTGGGCTTCCATCTTGGAAGTAGGATGTTTATTTAAGAAACTCTAATAAAGCCCTCTTTCAAGCCCATAAAAATTATAGTCAGAACCAAGTGGTGGACAAAAGACTCAGGAAATACTTACTGATGTCCAAGAGAGTGAGGGAGAGAAAGGGCCAAGGAAGGAAGCAACTTGATGAGAAACCCTTACTAATGGTTCTTATTTCCCCCAAAACTTTGAAAAACTATTCTACCAGAGAATATTTGAAATATTCTCATTCCCTAATTAGCTCTCCTAGGCAAGCAATAGAAGCCACAGCACGGCTCAGGATGGCCTTCTGTGAACCCAGGCATGAGAGTGGGTGGGGTGGACACATGGGCAGACAGGTCAATAAGGGAAAGTCCCAATCCTCGTGCCCAAGGGATTGGATAGAAACCAGGAACGAATCTGCAGAAAAGGGGCAAGCGAGAGGAGGTTGCCTCTCAGAGGTTCCAGACGGATGCCAGAAGAGTAGCCTTTTGTTAGGTGTCGACAAATGAGCCCCAGGAGCCATGAAAGAAGTTTGGAGATCAGTCTACCTCTTTATGTACTTTTAAAAACCTCCATTGATAAGAAATCAGAAAAGAGTGAGGGAAACATTTTACCAGAAAATGTTGGGTTACAAAAACATTTCAAAGTTCTGTGAAGAAAAACTGGGAATGTGTGAATTGTTATTGTCATCAAAGTGACCAAGATGAACGTGCACCACCTGGAAGTAAAGGCATAAGTGTAATGATTCTGAAGTAGCCACACTGGAGATCAAAGGCTCCGAATGATTCTGAAGAAAAAAAGTAGCTTAGCTAAATATCAATGATGACATCTGGCAAACACTTTGTACCTTATGCTTATAATTCTACATATATATAACCCTAAATCAATGACCCACTTAGGTTTTCTAATAAATGTACACGCTTAGAATTCCATCCTTGCTCATTTACTGCATTTTCTATTTCAGTGAAGTAATAGGGAGAAATGTATGTGCGATATGTCCTTCCTATCACAAACATTTTTTGATATAAACACTATGGATGTTTAGTTAGATGCTTAATCCCCAGTTGAGCTTTAGTTATTGTGGTTAATGTTGTGTGGCTTGGTTTAGCCACCAGGTACATGATTGGAGAGGTAAAAACTTACTATAGAAGGATGGACAATTTATACTTCACAGTTTCCTCACCTGTCCATAGATGTGGCTCATGAGTGTCTTCAGCTACAACCAGTGAGATTTGTAACTTTACTCCTTGGGCATAAGATGCAACTGGTGGAAAGTAAAGACAAGAAACCAGAAACTTCCTCTCTCTGTGTCTTCTTTGAAGGGTTATTAAAGATGCAGTCGTGGCTCTCAACCTTGACCACACACCAGAAACACCTGGTTTTACAAACTCTGATACCCAGTGTCCCAGATCAATCAAATCAGAAAGTCTTAGGGTGAGACCTGATCTGACACAGGGTTGTTTTGTATGTGTGTGTGTGTGTGTGTGTGTGTGTGTGTGTGTTTTAAGTTCCATAGGTAGTTCCTTTTGAGAACTGAATTTAACGAAACAATGCATTTACCTGGCATACAGTTGGTGCCTAGCATACATTTGGTGCTCAATGAGTGAGAGCTCTAACTCCTTTGAAGTGTTTCCTGCTCGCCTTCTCCTTTTCTGTGAACCGTTCACTGTTCTATACCTGCATACGAGAAGCAGTGTGTCTCTCTGGGTCTTTTAAAAAAAATCCATCAGGGATGACTTTATATCCAACTTAGAGGGTTATTGACTTCATGCTGAAAAGGACAGAACTTTCTTTTTTTCTCACTTTTAAGGTGCCACCTCACCATTTATTTCATGTCTTTATCTTTCATTGTTCCTTAACTTCTTTTACTTTTATAGGTAAAAGCTTCAGATCCCAGAATCTATGGATTTAGGAAGAAATCTGTCCCAAGGGTTTAAACAGTCAAACCTACTTGAGTACTTCAGAAGGATCAGAGTGCAAATGAAGTATAAGAAACAAAGGAGGAGGGCTGGGGATGTAGCACAGTGGGCCCTGAGTTCAATCCCCAGTACTGCAAAAAAAAAAAAAGAAAGAAAGGAGGGTCCTAAAAATAGAATATAACTCATCCATTTCAATTAAAAAATATCTTCATATTTTCCAAGCATTTTTGAACTCTTAAGTATTTTTAATAAGCTCACTTATGAGTCTTATTTAAAAATAAATAAATTACACTTGTTTTCATTAAGGAAAGATCTTTTTCCATCTCTGTGGGTATTGTCAAAGGAGACATAAAGGAGGCCAAAATTCAGCAAAAGAGCACATTATTAGTGGCATATTGGTCACAGATGTGCTGGTAGAGCTGCATAGTCTTCCTGCAATTAGTATTTTAAGTGCCCACAAATTACATATGAAAACCCAGATAACTTCCTTACAAAACAGAAGGATGAAAACATTATGATATTTGAAAAATCTTCATTTTTGAAGGTATTCTAAGTAAGTTTTCAGAAGTAGGAAAGTGACACATGTCCGTTCCTGTTCTTTTAAAGGAGAAGTAGCATTAGATGATGCCAACCTTTACTTAAAATCATCAATTCCAAATGTTTTAAGCAAGTGAAAATACCTGCAGATACTCTTTGGCAGTACCCATGAATGATACATTTCCTCCCGTTCTATGTTGATTTTTAAGAAAGTAAAGAAGGCAAAACTCTTAAGGCAGAAAAGAATTCTTCTAAGTTTATGACTTGAATTTGTAGGTATTTGAAGCAGAATTTGAGGATGTTGGCAAAAACTCGTTCATTTGTAGAAAGTCCTAAAAGGACTAGAAGGAGAGTATTAACAAGCCATCTCTGGAAACAGGGTTAGGATTCACCTGGGAGGAAATGGTGGCGGCACCAGGATGTCCATTAAGGTGGTTGTAATAGATGAATGTGATTCCAGATCTAAGGCTCTGCCATGAGGGTATAGAGAAGGAAAATGTATGTTATAAAGGAAAAAGCAGCAAGAAACAGATTTGACAGACAGGAATAATGACAAGTTAAATCTATTATGAGACTTCTTGAGAATTTTTTACTCACCTTGATGTGAAAACTATACAGAAGAATAACTCCTAGAGGGATGACAGATGCCTCAATGTTCATCACGTTTAAGTTGATGAGTTAACCAGTTTGAAATGTAAGGTAAATTGAAAGTGATAAGATATTGAAAAAAAAGGATTAGTTTGTTACCCATGTAAGAAGCTGAATTATGATGGTCTGTCTATGTATTCGAAAACCAAGATGGTCTGGTTTTCTAATAAATAGATAGAAAGTTATCCTGCATTTTTAAATTTAGTAAGAATATGTGTTTAAAGATGATTTAAAGATCTGATGATTAAAATGACAGGTGGCTTTAAATCGGAAGCTTGTAATATATTTTTCAGCCCCGATGCTATCTGATAATACTGTCAAGGGAATGTCAGTGTTTGATGCTCATCCAGTGCTGTCTGGTTTCTTGTGTGTTATTGTTTTATAAGTTCAAGACATCCTACTATACAGGTTTTTTAAGTAAACCTGTAGGAAAGACTTGGCATTCTTTTTCTTCTCAACAGTGCCTTGTTTTCTTGCTTCCCCTTCCCCTAGGAAAGTGACATTACTGGAGGACACTGATCAGAACATTCATCTGAAAAACCTGTCTCTTCATCAAGCAGCCACTGAGGAAGAAGCTCTGAATTTGCTCTTCTTAGGAGACACCAACAGAATGATTGCAGAGGTAATGAACTTTCCTCTGCAAGCTGTTCTTCCAGTATTATGAGATGTATTAGACTTTTAGAGGCAACAAAGACCTTAAACATGACCTCCTCCAAATCTCATGTTGCAGATCAGAAATCCTTGATCTGTGAGGGAGGAGGCCTTCCCAAGGTCACCTAGCCAGCGAGGAGAGGGACAGAAATCTGTACCTCTGGTTTCTCAGCCCACTGCTTTTTCTACCTTACTAGATTGCCTGACTTTTAGTTTTCATCATTTGTATTTTTCAGTTTTATACAAATTGGTTTGCAGCTTATCAGTGATGATCCATAAAATATCTTCATTATAGGAAGTTTAGCATAATTTTCTGAATTTCAAAATACACAGTGCACTCATCTAACCTCAGATCACCCATATATTGGCGTATGTTTATACCTCTGTGTGGTTTCATTTAGATATTGAGTTAGTGTTTGCAAAGTATTTAGAATGCCACATGGAACCCAGGAAGCACTCTCTGCATTTGCAGCTGTTATTGCCAGATCTGGGGTCACCATTACAGTGTGCAGGACGAGTGTGTCTCACTACAATATTTGGGATATGCTTATACTAAAAACATCATTCATAGTTTAACTGACATTGAAATTTAACTGAGTTCCTTTATTTTATCTGGGAACCCTAGGGAGGAGCCAAGATTGACTAAGCTGGATCAAGGGCTCAACCTTAACCAATTACAGATCAGACGAAGGATCCTGAGTCTCTCATCTAACTACACTGAAATGAAAAGAACAGGGGGTGGTGTTGAAGGTGGTGGTGGTGGGTGGGGAATAGGTCTGTAATGAACAGCTTTCTTTTTTAAACCATGCTCCCAGAATTCCATATTTTACCTCATCTTTGGTAACAAGTAGGTGAGGATAGTACACTGAGAGGGTGGGCAATCAGAAAAGTATTCATCAAGTGACCTTTCTTCTGCCCCACGTCCACCCTCTGGAATGTGCCACCTTAGATGTAAAATAGATGAAAACAGATTCCCACAATGAAAGCATGGTGTTGGCATCTTTTGGTGTTGGACCCTTGGTTTTGTTGTTGTTGCTTAGTAATTAAATACTTTTCCATACACTGACCAACTGCATATATATAGGTTGGGTTTATGTGCCACATATGATATAGATTTAAGGACTCAAATTGTTTCTTTCCTTTGAAGAAAGTTTACATAGCTTTTAATTTCAGAATATCTTGTTTTGCTTTACAGTATTTTGCATTTGCGCTCCAGGGGTCCATATTTTGCCCATGTGATCATCTGTGATGTTCTCACTTGTTACAATAAGAGAAGTTAAGGAGTAAAGGCAGATAAGAATTAGGTCATCTAATGATGAAAGACTTAGCATGTCCCCACCAAATTCTCTTCCTCTTGACACAATTTAAAAATGTCCCACCATGAGGTCCAGAATATAGATGAGCCTCAATGAAAAAGAAAAGATAGGTTCATAAATGCTAGTGGGAAACAGGTGGAGGAACCTGACCCTGCTGCCACGCTAACTTACTCCAGAGCTAACTCATCCCTAGGAAGTAGAGCCCTTGTCCTTGTGGATTACATTCCTCCATCTTCAGTGGGCTTGGGAAAGCTTCTGAGCCTGTTTCACAGGGACCTCCAGTACCTTAAAAACTTGGTCACTTGCTGTTTCAGAGATACGCATTAACTTCGGCTCACCAAATACAGAATTTTCCGTTTTGAGGAACTTTCTCTGTGAAGCTTGTCTGTCATGTTTTCCATATGACAAAATTTTAAGTCTTTTCCTAACTTAGTGATGAATGCATCTGATAAGAGTATCATAAAAAACTGAAACCTGAAGAAGTCAACCCTAACAGTAATGGTTCAGCATTACTTTTTCATTTAATCATTCTTCCTCTATGGACCTGAGTTTTTAAAACCAAGTCTGATAGGTTTTGAATGTTTCTGTGCCTGCTTTTACTATGTCTTTGGTAATAATAGCTGCCAATGTTATATTGAGAAGCTACTCAATAGACTTGGAAATATTGTGGACACTGTATATATTATTTCTGATTCTTACTTTACCCATGGAAACTGAGGCTGAAAGAGTTAGACTTCTTGCCCAACTCACACAACTAATAATAACCAGCTCATGTCCCACGGGTACAGAATGTTACATTCTTTACTTTAGAGTACAGTAATCCAATTGACATATTAAATATTTCAGGTGAGAATCTATTTCTGAGTTATTTAAAACCTATACCAAGTATTTAGCACTTTTATCTCCTGAATTCAATGAAAGCAAATACATGTACATAAAAATATAAATGAAGAGTAACTGTCAAACCCTGGAAATTCTTTATTATTCACAGTCACTAAAAAAAGCATGTTTTGGATTACAACCTAGCTGTCAGAATGTAATTTGTCAGCACAGAACGACCTAACCAGGATAAAAAGAACACACTAATCATTTTTTGAAAAAAAAACGAGGCTCCCAATTTCCCATTTTACACAGAGAAACCAGAGGTTGCCATGGTAACCAGAAAACATTTGCAAAACAAAGTCTGAATATGTGGGACACAAAGTGGAGTGTGCTTTCCTTTCGTGTTCCTTGCCCATAGCCAGCATTTTAAGGAAAAGTTATTAAGAGTAGCTTCGTCTTCTTCTTATTTATTCAGAACTCTTAAATAATTTCTGCAATTCTACCAATGTTTTGAATAAAGCCTGATTATGTCCTTAGGGTAAATTTTTTTTTTTAAAGTTGAATTGTTGAGGTAAAAAATAATTACTGTAAAAGCTGAACTGTGTGTGACCCAGCCTCAAAGCCTACCAGTAGCCTGTATGACTTGATAATTTTGTGTCTTAGAGTTGAAACATTTCAGTTAACCAAATCTTACTGGACAAGACCTTCTGTGCTTGATTGGCAGACCATGCATTCCAAGCTGGGACCACTTGCATTCACCCATTGCTTTGAAGGTTTAGCCTAACTCATGATCTAGAGCCCTCTGTGCCCAAGTGTGGGCCCAGCATAACCTGTGTTAAAATACCCCGTAGAAGTTCAAAGACATGACCTGGGATCCCATTTCTGGTCAATAGTTTCAGAATATCTATAGAGCCCAGGAATGTGAATTTTAGCATTTTAAATATATTTTCCCTAAAACTGGGAGCAGTTTGAACTTTACTATTAAGAAAGCTATATGACTGCATGACTGATGTGATCCTACAGTATGTATAATCAGAAAAATGAGAGATTACACTCCATTTATGTATGATCTATCAAAATGTATATGCATTCTACTGTCAGGTACAAATTAGAACAAATTTAAAAATTAATTAAAATTTTAATAAAAAGAAAGGTAGATGGCCTAGCTTCTCCACATATGAGAAAACATTCAACCCTTGACTTTCCGGTCTGGCTTATTTCCCTTAGCATGATGTTCTCTAGTTCCATCCACTTACCAGCAAATGCCGTAATTTCTTCTTTATGGCTGAGTAAAACACCATTGTGTATGTATACCACATTTTCCTTATCCATTAATTTCTTCTTGGGCTCCTGGGCTGGTTCCATAACTGGCCTGTGTGAGTTGCACTGTTAGAAACACTGATGAGTGTGCTGATTTTAGTTCTTTTGGGTAAACACTCAGAAGTGGGATAGCTGGGTCATATGGTGGTTCTATTCCTCGTCTTCTGAGGAATCTCCATCCTACTTTCTAGAGTGGTTGTACTAAATTTCCAGTTCCACCAACAATGTATGAGTGTACATTTTTCCCCACATCCTTGCCAACATTTGTTCTTATTTGTGTTCTTGATGATTGCCATTCTGACTGGAGTGAGATGCAATCTCAATGTAGTTTTTTTTTAAATAATGTTGTTGTTTATCAATGGATCTTTTTATTTTATTTATTTATATGTGGTGCTGAGGATCGAACTCAGTGCCTCACACATGCCAGGCAAGCACTCTACCACTGAGCCACAACTCCAGCCCTCAAAGTAGTTTTTATTTACATTTCCCTGATTGCTAGAGATGTTGAACACTTTTTCATATATTTGTTGGTCATTGGTATTTTTTCCTTTTGAGGATTGTCTGTTTAGTTCTTTTGCCCATTTGTTAATTGTGGGTTGTGTTTTGTGTGTGTGTGTGTGTGTTTTTGTGTGTGTGTGTGTGTTTGTGTGTGTTAGCTTTTTGAGTTATTTATGTATTCTGGATATTAATCCTGTCAGAGGATCAGTGGCAAAGATCTTCTTCAGTTCTGTAGGCTCTCTCTTCACATTCTTGTTTCCTTTGCTGTGCAGAAGCTTTTAAATTTGATGGCATCCCATTTATTGATTCTTGGGGGATTTTTTTCCTTGTGCTTTAGGGATCTTGTTAAGGAAGTCATTGCCTATGCCAGTACGTTGGAGAGTAAAGCCTATTTTTCTTCTAGTAGTTGCAAAGTTTCTGGTCTAATTCCTAGGTCTTTGATCCACTGTGACAGCTACTCTGAGGGTGAAGGATAGGGATATAGTTTCATTCTTCTACATGTAGATATGTATCATCCAGTAATATGTTCTCCCAGCACTATTTGTTAAAAGGCTCTTTTCTCCATGTTTTTGGCATCTTCGTTGAGTATCAGATGACTCTATCTATGTGGTTTGGTCTCTATACCTTCTATTCTTTTCCATTCGTCTTCTGTCTGTCTTGATGCCAATACCAAGCTGTTGTATTACTACAGTTCTGTAGTATAATTTAGGATCAGGAATGGTGATGCCTCCTGCATTGCTCTTCTTCTTCAGAATTGCTTTGGCTATTCTAGGTCTCTCATTCTGTAAAACAAATTTTAGGTCTGTTTTTCTTGTTTTGTGAAGAATGCCCCATGGGAGTCTTTCCATCTTCTGAGGTCTTCTAAATTTTTTTCTTTTTCTTTTTTTTTTTTAGAACCAGGGATTGAACTCAGGGACACTTGGCCACTGAGCCACATCCCCAGCCCTATTTTGTATTTTATTTAGAGACAGGGTCTCACTGAGTTGCTTAGGGTCTCACTAAGTTGCTGAGGCTGGCTTTGAACTCACGATCCTCCTGACTCAGCCTCCCAAGTCGCTTGGATTACAGGCATGTGCCACCACGCTCGGCTTCTAATTTCTTTCTTCAGTGTTCTACTGTTTTTGTCATGAAGGTCTTTCACCTCCTTGGTTAGATTTATTCCCAAGTTTGTTTGCTTGTTTCAGGTTATTGTGAGGAATGGTTTTCCTGATTTCTTTCTCAGCAGATTCATTATTTGAGCAGATGAAATTGATTAATTTATGTATGTATGTTGACCTTATATCCTGCTACTTTACTAAATTTACTTATCAACTCTAGAAGTTTTCTGGTGGAGTTTTTTTGGGATCTTCTAAATGTAGAATCATTTCATCAGCAAATAGAGATCATTTATCTTATTATTTTCCTATTTGTATCCCTTTAATTTCCTTTTCTTACCTGGTTGCTCTAGTTCTGAGTTTCAAAAACAACGTTCAATAGAAATTGTGAGAGTGGCCAAAGCTAGGGGTTATTAAGGGGGGAAAAGTGGGGGAGGTGGGGGAATTCCATGAAAATAGGAGGGAGATCAGTGGGGCATAGAAAGGGACTGAGGGAAAGGGAAGGGGAATAGGAAAAAGGAGGAATGGTGGAGTGAAATTGACCAAATTATGCTATGTACATATATGAATATACCACCTTTATGTATATCTATGAAGAATTAATTTTAAAACTATAAATAAATGGAAGGAAGACCAGTAGGGTAGAGGAAGGAAAACAGGGGAAGGGAAGAGGGGAGAGAAAGAGGAAGTACTGGGGACTGAAGTGGAGCAAATCACATTACATGCATGTATAATTATGTCAAAATTAACCCCACTATTTGTTTAACTATATTGCACTAATAAAAACATCTGAAAAATTCTGCAAAAGAAACCAGGCAAAAAGAGTACTCTGTGATTCCATTTATATAAATTTCTAAAAAAATGCAAGATAATCTGTAGTGATCAAAAATGAGTTAGTGGTTTCCTGAGGCATGCATATAAGTTGGGGTTGAAGAGGGAGATATTGCAAAGGGGCACAGGATACTTTTGGGGTGATAGATATATTCACTACCTTGATTGTGGTGATTGTTTCATGATTGTATACATATGACAACATTCATCAAGTTTTGTATGATACGTGAAATTTAGGGATTATCAATTATACCTCAATAAGGCTGTTAAAAATGGGGGAATAAAGGCGGCTAGATGAAACCCACTCCCAGAGAATTATGTAAGCAGACCCATATTTATCACTCTTGTTGGGTCCACAGAATTTGAAAGCTTTGTTGGTTTGGAAGGAAAAGAAATCCCAGAAAATCCTGTTCTAACTTGAGTACCAATTCTTAAAATAACTTTATTGACTATTCGCATTTCTGCTTTTGTCCATGTCTTCTATTTGTTTTTCTCTTGGAGTGCTTGGTTAGGTCTGTTTGTTTTGTTGACTCCATGAGAACTGGAACTTTCTCTTGGTTACTACACATGTGCCTCACCAGAAACAGAGTAGTAATTTGGAGACAGGTACACGTTCAAGGGAGAATGACACATGCACATGAAAGTAGTCACCTGTGAGCCAAGGGCAGAGGCCTGAAACAGACCCTTCTCTCCTGCCCCTAGAAGGAGCCAGCCCTGCTGCCCCCTTGATTTCTGGCTTCTGGCCATCAGCACTGTGAGCCAATGCCTTCGTGTTGGTTAAGCCACCGTGTTCGTGGTATTACAGCAGTCCTCATACACTAATACAGTGTCCAAATGACCTAGCATCTGATTTTGTATACAGCTGGTACTTGGTGTAGCTCCTGACCTTGGTGGATTCTGGAGCAATAATATACTATATATAGGATCCAACATTTGCCGTGAAACTGCTAAACAGGGGACTTTGCTGAGAAAAGAACACTCTACGCCACTGGGAAGTCTGGGTCCCACTGGATTCCTGTCTGACTCCCTTCCCTGAGTGAACCATCAAGTAACTTCCATGTTGGTCAGTGTTGGTGTCCACACTGCAGCTTCTTCACCATCACCACCTACCCCTGCAGGGGGTGCTGAAAAGCTCCAGCTTTGGTCAAAACTGAAAATGATTCTATGGTACACTGTGAGCCCAAGGGAACATCTGAATGAACTCTCTACTCCTAATGTGCTACACTTGCTTTTAGTTGATTTTGCAGGTCACCTACTTACACAAGACATTTTATTCTCCCACTAGTTTCTCTGTACATAACACCACTGACATGAGGTCATGATGATAAAGGTTGCCTAGGTTAATTTTCAGGGACTTGAAGGCTGACTCTGTTGAAACCATGACTCTTCACATCCACCTGTGCAGGTGGGAGACGTCTTTGATCTCAAGGGGTGGAAAACTCCCCCCTCAGATCATACCAGTGCTGCAATTTTCTGAACAAATGTGCTGTGAAGAGCTATGAGGATTGACTGCGTGTGTGCAGGTGGTGGATTCCCTCTCCTCAGTCACCCTTCCCCACGCTTTAAATCACCCTCTTCTTTTTGTGAGAATATCCCTTAGCCCTAACCTGGCGAAGTAGATTTGGAACTTGTTCACCCTTTTTTATTCTTGGTTACCTCATGAGTAAACTCTGTTTCTCAAAATTCCTCATTTCAGTGATTGTCATACTGCCAAGAAGGGCAAGGCAAATACCTGTTGGTAAATACAGAAAACAGCACAGTTGACTTCAATAGTTTTTTTAAAGAATTGTGAACTCACTAGGTGGAGTGGCATGTACATATAATCCCAGCTACTCCTAATTGAAGAGGCTGAGGGCAGGAGAATCACAAGTTCAAGGTCAGCCTGGGCAATTTAGAGACTCTGTCACAGTAAGGGAAGGGGAGGAAGGGGGCTGGGGAGAGCCCCTGAGTTCAGTCTTCATTTGAGGCTGGAGGAGGAAAAGGAAGAAAAAAGAAAGTATGAACTCCAGACTTTTTGGAAAAGGTTACTTACTTTCCAAATAATTAGCCTACCAACAAAGCTGATGGGATTTATAAATTATTTTCCCAGGAGCAATTAGAGGTCATTATATCTGATTCTGTTCTTGAAATAAAACATACTTTATTTTTCTAAGTAGTGCTGTGAGTTTTATAAGCTCTCAATATTTGCACATTATCAACATTCTGGAGTAAGTTGTGTGACCTTGTAGAAGTGCAAAGACATTTGGGAGACAGTGTAAGTGGGGGTTAGTAGGTTTACGTCAGGGTTATAGGAGTAGCTGATGGGGACCTGTTGCCCTAATAGCATGAGAATAACACAGGAAGAAAAGAGCTGCTTTACCATTGATTGCTTATTAACACCACACTAAAGCCCTGATCTTGGGTGGTGAGTGCAAGGGACAAAAAGATTTGGTTGCAACTAATGTTCCAAAATTATATTCTACTAGACTTACATTTTATTCTATTATTATTATCATCATTATTATTATTTGGTACTGGAATTGAACCCAGGGCACTTTATCACCAAGCTATATCCCAGCCCTTTTTATTTTTTATTTTGTGACAGGGTCTTGCTAAATTGCTAAGGTTGACCTTGAACTTGCTATAATCCTGTGCTAGCCTCTCAAACAGATGAGATTCCAGGTGTGCACCACCATACCTGACTCCACTGGATCTTAAGAGGGACAAAATGACATCTTCATGAATTTTTGTTTGAAAGATATATTAGTTGTATGTAATCAGCAGGTTTTTTGCAAGATTTGTGAGCCTGGGAAGAACAAAATACACAGTAGGAAAAATAAATATTGGCCTGATAATATTACAATAAGAATAGTGTTCTCTTACCAGGTCCCATTAGGCAACTAGAAGCCTTAGCGAAAGGTGTGTTGGCAATGCCATCTTCTTGAGTCTGTTGTATAAACCTAGAAAGTACAGAAGGAAAGAAACTTAAACTTTTGAGCACTTACTATGTTTCAGGCATTTCTTTCTCTTTCTTATATTTTATAAATGAGAAATGTGCAATGTTATTTAAATATTGCTTCTGTGTTGTAACATAGGTTACTTTCTGCTCCCATCTAACCTAATTTAGTGGTATTACCTGAACCATGAGTTTTGAGATCTAAAACGTTGATTAAATTAAGTGGTACGGTAACAGCTGTTATTGGAATATGAAGGTCTACATACTCCAGATAAATTGTTAGAGAAGCATGGTCTTTTGGCTGTAAAAAGTTAGTCCTAGAATTTCTTCTGGTCTTTAAGATTCTCATCCATAATTAAACATAGTAGAAGAAAGCCATTTTTACTGTTTTCTCTGTTAGTGAAATTCACCAACAACTGCACAAAAATGGAAAAATAGAGGGGAAAAGCCATCTTCAGTGAAACAAGGAAATAGCCATAACCTCAAAGAATGAGAAAACCTGCCAAATACTATGAAATTTGAATTATGGTGAGGGAGGGTGCTGAGAGCCAACACATGTGTCCTCCAACCTCAGGCAGGATAGAGTTTCCCCTAAAGAAAGGCTCACCATTCTCAAACACAAATCCAATGATCTTATGGTTAGAGTGATGAGATCTAAGAGCTGAGGCAAGTATGGAAGAAGTAGCTGGGACTTTAATACAGACGTTCATTCTGTGTTATGGAAGGTGGAGTCAAAGATGAAACCTTAAACACAGGCCATTTTAATGGTCAGTGGTCTAGGCTCAGGCCAAGAAAGATGGCCTTTGGTGAGTGAGGTCTAGGGAGCTTGTGACTTAACGGGCTTTAAGATGAGCTATTTCAGACTACTACTGCCGACGACGGAGGGGAGTTCATGCTCATAAGGCTAAGGAAGTAAGAGACATAATGAAAAGTATTCAGGACACAAACCTAATTCCCCTCACCCGTTCCCTAACACAGCTCTTCAGGAAAGATATTGTTTTGTTCAAAGATGAAATTATCAGGAAGAAAACAGCCCAAGACCTCTCTAGATATAAGGGAGATACATCGAAAGGCTGATTACATCAGGGAGCAGAGAATGTCTTCTTTGCAATCCTAAATGTGTTCCCTAAATATAATCTTTGTTTAGAAAAATAGCTCAAAATTATAAAAAAAGAGTTCAAATAAAATGATTATAAGACAAAAGCAAACTTGAAGAACTCAGAAATGCAATAAAAGAGAAAAGAAAGCCATTAAAGAGACAAAAGTGCCCTAAGAAGCAAAAAAGGAGGAAGAAGAGAGAAAAGAGGAGAAGAGGAAGAAGTGGGTTTGAAAAATAACAAAAGATATCAAAAATAATAAAGTGATAACTAGAAAGAGAGATGAAGAACCCAGTGATGCACAGAAATCAATTATGCATGCAAGAACAAAGGTAAAAATATGGATGGAAAGGTTTCCTGATATTTGTAATTATTTGAATCTGCAGATGAAAAGGCATATTGTGTCAAAGAAATCTTCTGTTGAAGCTTCTTAATTCCTAAGCTAAAGAAAGAGCCTATGGGCATCCAGTCAGAAAACAGAAGTCAACTACGAATGAAAATAAAATAGATTGTTTTCACACATTCCTACAGCAGCATTCAGTGCCAGAAGACAGTGGAACAAGTTCTGCAGCAAGGATATTATGTGTCCCAATAATTTTATACTCCACCAAATTGTCAAGTTGTCCTTAAAAAACAAAAACAGCAAATATCTTTAAGCATATGTGAATTCAGGGAGAAAAAAAATGCCCAGGTATCTATTTTAAAAATGATTTGATCATGAAGTCTAGCCAACTAAGAGGTGAACTGAAATAAACCAGGAACTGAGACATATTACAGAAGGACTATAGGGAGCATTGAATTGAAATGTAGACATAAAACTTAGCCACTGTGTAAATATTATCAACTTTGAAAATAAAAACACAATAATAGATCTAGCAAAAATTTAGAGCTAGAAGAGGCAGAAGAGATATTGTAAGTAATCAAATTTCCTTATATTCCATAGCAAGAAATGAATACATAATGTATACATATACACATATACATACACATATATTTACACACCATATATTGTAGATAATGTAAACTATATAGTTAAAAAACCTAGGGACCCAAGTTCCTTAGTATTTTCTGTGAGTTCTTTCTCTTTAAAAAAATTTTTTTGTAGTTGTAGATGGACAACGTGCCTTTATTTTATTTATTTGTATTTATGCAGTTTGAGGATTGAGCCCAGTGCCTCACACATGCGAGGCAAGCCCTGCCGCTGAGCTACAGCCCCAGCCCTCTGTGAGTTTTTTCTTAACTCTAAAGAAAACCTTTTAGAAAAATGGTACACACTCTTACCATAAAGATACATATTTGTATACATGTGTGTCCAAAGTTTATAAATTCCTTTAGTGCCACTCATTTTTCTTTTCTGTTAGGTTCAAAGAAAATTTAATAACTCTCGGTCAATAATGATATGTTACCTTTGCTTTGGTAGAAGTACTACTGTTTTTTTCCATTTGTGTAAATAAAGGTATGTATACACACATGCACATTCACATGTGTATATAAAGAGATGTCTAATCAGTATTTACTAAATGTTCATATTGTTATTTTTTTGATTGGAAGATTTTTACTTTCATCTTTGCTCATTTTTGTGTTGATTGGATTTTTAAAATAATGAGCATGGTAAAAATTACTGGTTTTCACCAAAACTTCTAGTTTATTTCTTCTAGCACATGCTTCCTGGAAGTTGCTAGTGTTCCTATGACTTGCTCTAACCAATGAAGCGTGAGAGAAAGTGATCTAATGGCTGGAGCCTTTAGAACTGGTCCCTGGTCCTCTTTAATCTCTTCCCTCTTGTGGCTCACTATGAAACTTCCTACAGAGATGGTGGCGTCCACCAGCCTTGGTTATCTCAATGTCAAACACAGGGATCACAGCCACCACTAAGCCACGTTGGACATGCTCTGCCTCACCTTGAGCCCTGAGCAAGGAAGTCAGTCCACCGTGGACCAAACCTCTGAAATTGTAAGCCAAAATAAGGACCTCTAAGTAGTTCTTATGGGATATTTTGGTCACAGCAATGAAAAGCTAATATATCCCTTGTAAAATGTAATTGTAGCATGGATCTTTTAATTGAAATACAATGTTTTTATTAGTGTGTATATATCATCTATCTTTCCAAAAGGATTTGAACGCGTTTACAATATTAAAACACATATAGGGCTGGGGATATAGCTCAGTTGGTAGAGTGCTTGCCTTGCATGCACAAGGCCCTGGGTTCAATTCCCAGCACCACAAAAAAAAGATCACACACACACACACACACACACACACACATATAAATCTGGGCAAAACGGAAGATAAATTTTTTTTCAAAAGGTAAATTCAATTTAAAAGAAGAAAGAAAGTATGCTAGGTAATTGGGATAGGTTAATTATTGCCATTTATGACAAAATGTAGTTCTGATTATTCAGGCAGACAAGTGAAAACAACGGAAATGTTTGGCCTTTTGTGTTATATACTTTTTATTGTTCAGAGAGCAAAATTACAGGCAATGAATTTTAGGTAAAATATATGAATACCTGTTCAAGGCATCTTGTGTGACAAGATAGGTTGAGTCTTGCCTGTACTTTTGAAAAGCAATATGCAACTGTTTTATTTCTACATATTTCCTATATGATATCTGCAAACACTTACTAAATTGCAGCTGAGAGTATCAGTCAGGATCCAACCAAGAACACAAACCTCTGACTATTCAAACAGGAAATTCACTGAAGGTAATTTCGTTGCATAGGTGATGGAAAATCTAAGAAGCCAAATGGGATACTGGTGCTGCCCAGAGATTTCCAGCAGCAGGAAGCTACTAAATCAGTAGGCAAGACTTGGTAGGAGGCACTGGCAAGAGATGTTGCTGTAGTGAGGAAGAAGCCAGGGTATTTCCTCCCCCTCTCTGTCTTCCCAGCTGGATGCCAGCTACAAAGGATCTTGGAAAATGCCGCCTTTAGAACTCTGTGGAGTAGAGCAAAGTAGGGACTGAGAAAGAAATGGGTCAGAGTTTAGACAGGCCTCGCATTAGCCTGAGCAAAACCATTACTGCAAGAAACTGAGATGATTCAGGTACATTGCTTGTGGCTTGTCTTACACACCAAGAATACCTGGGAAACTGGTAGGAAGGTGGTGGTGGCTGTCATCATAAGCACGGAAGCTCCTCTTCCAGCACTGATGGATGTTTTCAGTTCTTTAGGGGGCTGTCCTGTGTCTATTCCTTGTACTGCTTCCAAGGTAGGAAGGAGGAAACAAGGCTCTTATTAGTCACCAAAAGGCTTCAGTGACTGATTCTGTTGTTTTGGGTATGCCATTGGAATCTCGCCAGTTTTAACAGCGAGGGATCTTCGTGGCCAGAGAGGGAACTGTAGAATCTTCACAGTGTGGAGAGAAATGTTATTGGATGATAAAATGGAATGGAATAATACACCTAATCCTAGACATCTGGTCTTCTAGTGTTCTCCCTTCATCCTGTTTGGTGAGGGACATTGTCCTCAAATTTTATGTCTGTTTCTGATCTTGATGTTCAGACGCGTAGATCACACTGAGCTGTCACAATCAATTTCTTTTGTAAGAACAAAATTATACAAAAGTAGATTTGAATTTCGCTTGGTGTGTTAGCACCCGTGTCTTAGTTTCCTATGCACAGTATAGTTTACTCAACTTGAGTTGAGTCATGTGCATAAAAAGTATCCTGTAAAGGTTTGAATTAACTGCTATTAATTCTCAAGAAGTTCATTAGCCCTTTTAGCCTGATTTTATGATTACTCCAATTATGTGTATGGTCACATTAGGACATTTTTAAGTATGACTGAATTTTAAAAGGAAGAGAAAAAATTTAACTCAATTTAAAAATGAAAAGTGACTGTGATAGACAATTGTGAAAAGGTACCTATCGAGGACTAAATTTAGCTTTGATTCTTCTTGCAGTCAAGTTAAAAACAAAAACAAAAACAAAAAAACCAACAGGAGTGGATATTGGGGTTGTTCCATTTTCATTGTTCAGAAACCAAGTCTTCACATTAGTGGGTGGTGTGATGACCATCCAGATGACAAGCAGGGATGATAATTGGACATGTTCCACTTAAAGACACTGTGTGGGTACAATACATATCTTCATTTAGCAAACTTACATTTTGATAAATACACTTGACTTTGAATTGCCAAATCCTGAAGAAATGACCCATAGGGAAGCAATCTTCTGAGTCCTGACATCCAGCAGAGGAAGCTTCAACAGAACCATCACAAATTCTGACATTTGGTTTTCCTAAGTTTAAGTCAACTGATGGATCTTTGAGGATGAAAAACTTTAAAAGAAAAATCAAATTGATTCCAGACTTGTTAGAAGGGATATATGATAAAACATACGATGCTATTCTTATCAGAAAGGTGAATCATAATCGCTAGAACATTCTCAAATGTTTCAGTTTGCACTCAAGCTTTTTCTTTACTTAATAAAATTGATGTGCCTAGTGTGTTTTTCTGTTTTACAAAACTGCTTTGACAATATGATAGATAAGGAATGAAAATAATTTTGATTACTTCTCTAAAGGCTATGCATTTTATAAAGAGAAAAGTCAGAAATGAAAATGAGATGCTTAGGATCACTAATTCCAGTAGTGGGGTACCCAGTTGGTCTATTTTGCTGCTAAGTAGTATGTTCTAAACCAGCCCCAGCAAGCATCAAGGCAAGTATTTACAGGGTCAAGGGCAAGGGTTGGTGAGACCTCACTCTTTCAGGCTGAGTCAGAGAACATGGAGGGTACTGTGGACTTCCTAATCCAACCATTTAATATGGGAAGAACTAGATAACCAATGGGAGATAGATCAGGTGATCCCTAGTTAAGACTGCGGTTTAACCTGAAAGGCTGGGGTAGCAGCCCAGAAAACATTTAGAACACCCCATGGAGGTTGATATTTTCAGTCTTTAATTCAGAGAGAGCAAATGAGCAGAGGAGAAAATCAATAAGGGTATTAATCTAGAAAGTGCTATCACTCTCAGGGAATTGAAGTGAAAAGTTGGGTTCTGGATTCTGTGGTAGCTGTTGGTCTTCATAGTTGGTTTGCTTTACAGAGTCTCAGGAATAGATATTGTAATATCCTTTTCAGTCTTAAAGAGATTTTCTTCACCTGACCTATTCTTTAACTAGTAGAAATTCTTTTATTATTATTATTATCTCATAATAATTGATTAACAGGTTTCTCTGTTACATTTCCATACATGCATACATATTGCTAATGGAAATTCTTGTTGAAATATTTTACTCCAAAATAGCAGAATGATTGGGGAAAAAAGGATTTTGAGGCACAGAAATGGAATAAAAATTATGTCATGGCAAAAAATAAATAAGCATTCAAAGGATCCAAGAAAATTTTATAATGTGATATAAAGAAGCTATTTGAACCGTTGAAGGCTGTACTATCTACAATCATTTCTGAAATGATTGAAAACATATGAGTTTACTAATGTTACAAAAAAAACTCTAATAGCATATTATGTAAACACACACATATGTCACTTAGTGATTCCTGATCTCCAAATCAAAATTTTTAATCTTAAAAATGGCTGGCCACACACACTCACAAACACAGAAAAACTGAATCACCGTTTACTTCCAAATTTCCCTTTTAGCTTAAGAGTGTCTCCTGCTCTGTAGAAAATGATTCTTGTTCAGTGAAATTCGAGATCTTTTTTTTACCATATGAAACAGCTGCTGAGAGTGGTGGCTTAGTCAGTGCCAGTAGAAGAGGCTTAAAGGGCTGCGAAGGGCTTCAGTGCTGCCTCCCTGTCTGCAGGAGAGGCTTTTGATGTTCCCTCATCTTAACCCTGCATTATGTAAAGCACTCAGCAAAAGCAGCTTCAGCCCCCTACCCCTCCACCATGTTTCTGCTCCAAGGCTCTTCTGTATGGACATTTTAAAGCCACCATCTTCAGGCAGGATCATTTGTTTGAGTCACCTTTTACAACTGCACCACTCCATTTACACCATACCAAACGGGCTGGTCATGGCTTAGGCCTTCATCTGCAGCTGAACAGACCACGTCATCACCCTTCACTACCCACACATTTTTCATTAAAATATCATAATTTTTAAATGACGAATATTTAGAAATCCATTTGGAACAACACATCCTTTGGATTCTTCTGGGATTTGAATGTTAATGATCATCTACTATGTGTCTAAATGCTGAGTGTCCTTTTTAAATACAATGACTAAGGCTAATTGGGGATCATCCCTGGGAATTCATGAAGATAGATTTTGAGTGGGCTTACTTTGGGAGGAGGGAAAAGGTATACTTTGGTGACAAGCAAGAGGACATTCCAGACAAGAGAAAGGCAGTTGAAGATGTAGAGGGCAGTGGTTAAGAGCCCTGGAATCAGGCACAAAAATAGTTGAAGCCCAAGATAGGTAAGAGATTGGAGTCAATCTAGCTGTTTCAAATCATTCTAATTTTTAGATTCAAGACAACAATATTTCATAGACTTAAAAAGTTTGCAGATGTAGTCTCAGAATTATTTGGAGATTTTTAGAAATTATGGAGTGTGCCACAAAGATTCCATAAAATGAGAAATGAGCAAGAGTCAACAATTTAGCCAATATTATTTGACACCACAAGGTTATACTAGGGTCACAATGATGAATAAGGAGCTTGGAGTCTGGGTGGGAGGAAGAAGGACATGGAGAACCTTTGTAAAGGAGGAAACCTTTCAGGACAGGCTTCCATTGAGATTTGGTACACTGAAGAGGAGAAAGAGGACAAGTAACTTTCACTGGCCACAGGTTGCTGCAGTGATGAATCCAGCAGGACCTAGTGAGCCTGGGTTTTAAACTTTCACATCATAAAAGATGTGAAAATTTATTCCCAATTTTTTAAAAAATTGGAAAACTACAATGTAATTGTAAATAAATTGTGTGTGTGCCTCAAAGAAATTCCACACATGGATAAGACTATAGCAAATCTGGCATAATAGCACTTGATGTGTTATTTATTAGCAATACTAGATCTAGATGACCCAGATTCCAGGAAGTAATACATCAGTGTTCTCTGCTGAGGCTAGGCTGCATATAGATGTATATTCAACTTAGTGTGCCAAATTTGAAAGGATTTTGATGAACAGTTGTATAGGACATAGTTATATTGGTGTTAGGAAGATATTTGGTGTTAGGAAGCACACTCATTTAACTCAGGGATTTGGATAAGATTGACATAATTAAATATACCCCTTGAAAATATTACTCTTGAAAATGGAGAACAGTTGGAGGAACAAAAGTACATATGGGGAGACTAATAAGGAGAGAAAGCAGCAGCCCAGGTGAGAGGTAAAGGTAATTGGTTAATCACAAGAAGATTTAGGAGGAAGTGAAGTCCAAGAGGAGCAGGGTGGATTTGACATCCACCCATAGGACACTGGGAGGGAAAGTGAACATTATGTTCAAGATACTGGCAAGGCGTTTTAGTGACAGCTGTTAGTTAAGCTGTTGTGCATCCTAATGTGTGGTGCAGAGACACTGAGGGTAGGAAATCGGAATGGGGAGCCATCAGAAGACAGTGAATATCAATAGTGATGGAAGTTAATGTGATCTGTTACAGTTCACAGAGCACTTCAACACTCAGCAACTCAACTGGTATGTAATATAATTCTTTGCAATATAATTCTTATTATGGCATTTCAGAGAGATGAAAACCAAAATTACCTCATGCAAATTTGTTGAAGGTTTCAACTCTAGCAAATGAGAGAATCAGGACTTGAAACCAGTTCATCAGTGCCAAATTCTTAAAGTTTGTTTGTTTGTTTCTCGTACTTATTTTTTTTAAATCCAGAATGGATCCAAAAGAACAATCATCAATGATGTTGGTGCCAGACAGGCCAGATTTGCGATTTTTTATTGTACTATAGAGCCTATCCAGTGAGGATTGGGGCTGTCAAAGATGTGTTCTCAAGGGGAAGAGGTATTATGGCCATAGTGGAAGGGAAGAGGGTACAGCGAAGGAAAAGGAGCTAGAGCAGTTAGGGAGGGAGAAGAAGCTGGAGAGCATCTGGCTTCAGAAACCAGGCAGTGGGCAGAGGACAGGGAGCTTCCAGGAAGAGGAATGGTCAGGTTCTCAGACAGGACCTTGAGGACCGGGATCTAGGAACAGATCATTTTCTTGACCACACATTCCTGCCTCTTCCTCATTTCACGTTCACTCTCATTTCATCCGTTTGGCTCTGATTCCTGACTAGATTACAAGTTCCTTGAGGGTGAGGTCGATGTCTTCTTTTCCTTCTGGTCTCTGCTTGCCTAGCACAGCTATGTATAGAGACTGATATGAAATGTGAAAGCTCTCTGCATACAGATGATTAATCATCCCTAGAATTTTTCCAAAGGCACAGTCTAATGCCAAAAACACATTTGTTTAAAACGTGTGCTTAGATTTGAATGAATCTGCCTAAATGGTGCCATCTGTTCTCAGGCAATTTCAGAAACATTTTAATACGGTTTTACCTTTAAAAGGACAAGCAAATGGACATGCCCACAAGACACGAAGACGGTTTTAACTAAACACAGAGCAGACCCCAGCGCATCCAGTCACACTTAAACAGCTCCACACCAAGAATGTTTTTTGAGGTTTAAGAAAATTTTATCTAAAAGGACACCAACCACTACTTCATGCAGAAAATATTTATGAGACATTACAAAACTGTAGGCATAGACTCCTACAGCATATTACTGCGCTTTAATTACAGACTCCAGAAATGTAATTTCATTTTTGTAAATATCATATTCCTTTGAAATAAATGGGCACGCGCTCCAATATTTATTAACAGTCCACATTTGATTGCACTTTCCCCATATCAGTTTCGAAGCCGAAGACAGCTGTTGAGAATAGCCTGTGTTACTTGTTTATATCGATGTTAATTTGACTTTCGTTACAGTACTGTAGGATTTATTGTTGTGCGAATATAACAGTGAAATGAAACCCATGTTTAAGTTCTGCAAATAACTTACAGTCACTTCCAAAACACCTCAACTTAGGTTCTAAATTTGAATTTGCGGTTTTACATGCACAGTTATTTGCTGATCCACTTTAGCATGCAAAATCACACACTGGCTAGGTTTGTGTATAGTTATTGTGGCAACAGTAATGGGTCAAATTTTCAGCTTATTTAACTCACTAGCTACATCATCATCACCAAAACTATGCCATCTGTACATTTTGCTAGTTGGTGTAAATCAACCATGGTGCATATGAAGAATTTATATTTACAAAAGGAATTTCTGGTTGAAATAGCATCCAGATATGTTTCCCTATCTGCATACATGTACATCCATACTGAAATTTTTTGGTTAAGTCCGATTTTGCAAAGGTGGGAATCTGAACATATTTACTCTCATGAATATTTATTTGGAATAGTCATGGGTGCTTTTTTTTTATTATTGTTTGACAGAGTGGTACTGCTAAGGGACATCTTGACTCAGCTCATTTTCTTTCTTGTAAAAAATGTATAATCTGAAAAAGCACAGAGAATAATATGGCCAGCATATTTCAGTTTCACAACCCAGAATTTTTCTTCTAATAATTTTTAAATGAAAGAAATAGCATATTGTAGAAAAAGCTGATGGCCCTTTGTTGGCCTTCCACTTCTAATGCAGAAAGGCCACCACTACCATTCATTTGCTATATCCTCTGGTCCATAATTTTATCCTTTCAATGACCTAAGTTATAGTTCCATGAGCAATAGGTAGTATCACTCCTATGATTATGTAAACTCTACCATAATGTAGAGTTTAACTTGCTGTTAAACGTTCTTTAACTTGCTGTTTAACATTCTTTTTTTAATTTTTTTTTTAATTTTAGTTCATTATACACAAATGGAGTACAATTATTGTTTTTCTGGTTGTACACAAAGTAGAATCATACAATTTGCATATTCATACATATCCATAGGGTGAAGATGTTTGTCTCATTCTATTATCTTTCCTTCCCCGTGCCCTCCCCACCCCTCATTTTCCTCTGTACAATCCATCCCTTCTCCATTCGTCCCGTACCTCCCCCTGCACAAAATTCAACTCAAAATGAACCAAGGACCTAGGAATTAGACCAGAGACCCTGTACCTAATAGCAGAAAAAGTAGGTCCAAATCTTCATCATATTGCCCTAGGACCAGACTTCCTTAACATGACTCCCAAAGCACAAGAAATAAAAGCAGGAATCAATAATAATTGGGATAGATTCAAACTAAAAAGCTTTTTCTCAGCAAAGGAAACAATCAGCAATGTGAAGAGAGAGCCTATAGAGTGGGAGAAAATCACACGTGTGCCACACACACGTCAGATAGAGCACTAATCTCCAGAATTTATTAAGAACTCAAAAAACTTTACACCAAGAATATAAATAACCCAGTCAATAAATGGGCTAAAGAAATGAGCAGACACTTCACAGAAGAAGATCTACAAGCAGTCAACAGATATATGAAAAAAAAATGTTTTACATCTCTAGTAATAAGAGAAATGCAAATCAAAATTACCCTAAGATTTCATCTCACCCCAATTAGAATGTCTATTATCAAGAATACAAGCAACAATAGGTGTTGGTGAGGATGTGGGGAAAAAGGTGCACTCATGCATTGCTGGTGGGGTTGCAGATTTGTGTTTAACATTCTTTAACTTGCTGTTTTTCCTCAGCAAGATGAAAATTTCTTTAGAAATCTACTCATGTCAATCTTCGTGATGGTTATTTCATTTTAACTGCCCTATAGTTTGAATTATCCCACCTTACTAGCCTCTTCTGCCAAAGACATTTAGTTAAGTTGTGCATTTTGCACCAATTTCTTGCTATACCAAATAATGTTTCAGTGAGTGTCCTTATACATGTGTTTCCTAGGATACCTGCTCAAGATTTCACTGTAGGAAATACACCTGGGAATTCGTTGATGGGTTGGGAGTTTTATACATTAGCAATGTTGCCACATATTGCCAAATTGTTTATTTATGTTCCCATCAGCAGGTATATAAAAATTCCCTTCTCCTTAGGTCCTTCACCAGCATGTGTATTGTTAGACTTTATCTTTTTAATTTTTGTAGTCTCGTGGGTATGAAATCATTTATTCTTATCTTTCAAAGGTAAGTAGTCCTCAAAATTTATAAATTGGAGCATTTTTACAAATGTCTTTTATTCATTTTCAGATGCCTTCTTTATAGGATCCCTATCCATGTCTTTTGCCCATTTTTTCTGAGTTGTCTTTTTCTTATTGAATAATGAGTTGTTTATTTCAAATCTTAATCTTTCATCACCTTTACATATTGCAAATATCTTCTCCCACTTTTTAAACTTTATGTAAGTTTTATCAAACATAAGTCTTTAAATTTGGGTTTGTTTGCTCAATATTTAAATCACATATGAGTCAATTTCTGTTTTTTATGTTATCTCAAAACTATCCTTTACTACCTTGGGCTGATTACAATATACTTCCATGTTTTCTTGTATTCTTGTTCAAGTTGTGTTATTTTACATGTAAGGCTTTAATCTGTTTTTAAATTTGTGTGTATATAGTGTAAAAAGTTAACCTAAATTTACCTTTTTCAAGCTGGGGGACCAGGTATTCCAGCACCACTTATTAATGAATCCGTCCTTTCTCCACTGCAGTGTGACGCCCCCTCTGTCCTACATGGAATTGCTCAGTGAGCACAGCATGTTCCACAGCCCTAGTTGTCTCCTCCTGCTCCAGTGCCACACTTTTAATGACCATGGCTTTGTGGTACACTAGGACTTAGGGAAGAACACGTTCCCCTTCCTCCTTCTTTCACAAAGTTAATTTTCCTTTTATATGAAGATTTTCTCCTTGATTTTTAGAACCACTTTGCCTTGTTCTGGAAACAAAACTGAAACATTCTTATTTCAATTGCATTAAACACATAGATTAATATATAAACATTTATAAATAGATTTTTACTTTTTCTATCTAAAAAATGCTGTATTAATATCTAGCACACCATTTATTTGGGTTTTTCTTTTTGTGTCCTTAAGTATTATTTTATGAGTGCCCTATAGATCATGTATCTTTTGTGTAAGCAATCCCTCATTATCTCATTGTCTTTGTTGCCATTCTGAATAATATTTTATTTCCTAATTGTTGTTGGACTGTTGGCATTAATTGATTTTAATTAATAATTAAATTGATTAATTGATTAATTTAATTGATTAAATTAATTGATTTTGCATAATAATTTTGCATCCAGCCATTCTGATAAACTTTTTGGTTCTTATCAGTTTGTTTGTAGAAGCGCTTAAATTTTCTAGGTGTAAATATCTCTGTACATAATGACATTTTAATCCCTTCCTTCCCTACGTTTTATGCCCCTCATGTCAGTTCTTGTTTATTCTGTTGCTTCGAGCCTCTGACTCAGTGCTGAGTAGTAGCAGCAATGTGGCGTCCTTGCCTGTGAATTGTGTTTGTAACTGTGATAATGACTCTCCTCATACACACACTCTCTTCTCTCTTCCTATGACAATAAAGTAGGCATTTTCAACATGGCTGGCCAGGGGAAGGGATGGATTATAGTTGGGTAATGAAGTAAAGTTATCATCCTGATAAGAGGACTTGATCTTGACCTCACTAGAATTTTTTTTATCACTTTCTGAATCAGCCCATCCACATTTGTCATCAGTCATCCAGGAGGTAATAACATAGGACTTTATGGGTCTCAGCTACAAGTATTTTTGTTCCACTTGACAGTGTTGGCTTTATGGGAAACGTTATATCATTAGAAATATAAATTTATCTTTTGACATTCTTCCAAAGTTCTCACTTCAAATTATTTTTGTTTTGCAATTTCTTTTTTATAGACTCCTATGAACCAAGCTTCTACCCGTTCCCACTGCATTTTCACCGTTCATCTATCAAGCAAGGAGCTGGGATCTGCAACCGTCCGGCTCGCCAAGCTCCATTTGGTTGACCTGGCTGGCTCCGAGCGAGTTGCCAAGAGTGGAGTCGGGGGCCAGCTTCTGACAGAGGCCAAGTACATCAACCTGTCACTGCACTACTTAGAGCAGGTGAAGTGGGCAGAGGGGATGTCAATGCGGCGACAGTGCTGCACTTCCTCTGCATCTGGCATTCTAGTTGCATTTTTGTTTGTTTCTTTTTTCTAGTGGTTAAATATACATAATATACAATTTTCAGTTTTCATCATTTTTAAGTGAACAGTTCGGTGACAAGTACTTCCACAGTGTTATGCAATCATCACCAACTTGCATTTCTGGGTCCATTTCATAATCCCAAGCAGAAACTCTGTGTCCATTAAACAATGGCTCCCCATCCCCTTCTATCCCTGGTAACCTCTATTCTACTTTCTGTATCTACTATTCTGCCCATTCCAAGCGCCTCATGTAAGTGGACTATTTCAATATTTATCCTTTTATTTCTGGCTTATTTCACTTAGCATAATACTTTAGAAGTTCATCCATATTGTAGCATGTGTTGGAATTTTATTCCTTTTCAAGATGAAATAATATGCAGTTAAGCATGCTCTCCTCACTTTGTTTATCCACTCATCCTCTTGGGCTGCTTCTACTTTTAACTATTGTAAATAATGATGCAGTGAACATTGGTGTATCTGTTAACATTTTGTATGTGCCATTTCATTTAAACCCTACAACCTGTGTTGTAGGTGTTAGATTTTAAAAAGTCAGGTCCTCCCGAGACCTTCCCAAAGTTACCCAGTTATTGGGTGGGTGAGGATTTGAACTGAGAGTTACTTGACTCCAAAGCCAATGCCTTTTTCTACTTATTGTCTCATTGTCTTATTGTCTTTATTGAAAAATAAGTAATGGGTATGACTATAGGTTATTAATAGCCTTCTGTTGCCTATTTTTTCTGGGTAGTAGTTTAGCTATGGGAATATAACTTAGAGGTGGCCAATATTTTTTCAGCTTCCAGTGACTTCACCTAGTCAATAATTTGGCCCGAGGTGGTTCTCTGAGACTTGGCTTTCCTTCCCTACCTCTAATCCAAGTTGACTCCAGTCGGACCCAGTAGGTGCTCTAATTTAAATTTTTGAATTCGACACTGAGGGTAAAGAAAGCTTATCTGAATTTAGCTAAGCATATCTTCCAGAAAAAAATCTTTATCTCTAAAATGAGTGGATTGGATTAGATGATTTCTCAAGTTCCTTTCAGCCTCGTGAGTATAAGTGCTGTGAATTGAATGTTAAAGATGGCAACTGTTTTCAGATTCTAGAAAAAAAGAAACATGATCAAAAACTGGAATGGAGAAGTACAGAGGATATTGATGAGGCAGGAGAACTTATTAATGAATGTTAAGGCTAAAAGGTTTAAGAAAAAAAAGAACAAAACTTTTTTTTAACTGCCTAATGAACCCTTTTGAGACTGATGTTGTCTTGATGCTAAATGCTTTATAATGGTCATGTCTGCAGAAGCTGGTTGAGAGAAACCTAGGGGAGACTATCTGAACAGGATGCACACGGGTAACTTCTGACTAAATGAATCCCAGTAATGCAGTAGCCAGAGATTCCAGTCTGCGTGGCATTCCGATCATGTTAGAATTTTGACAAGAGTCAGCAGTCCTGAGCTCTTTCTTGCTAAATATTCCACACTACTTATGCTTAACAGAGCTTTTTACTTAATAGGACACTTACGGAATAATGATATGAAAGCATAATGAACTGTATTCAAAGTACTTTATTTCAAAGAAATGTATCTACTTATTTCAGATGGTACATTGTCTGTTTTAATTCCCATTATGTCCATCTGTTCATATAAAATAAAATTCTTCAGTTGAATCGGACTTTTTACCAATTGAAATCACACAAGAGAAATGTCTGCCCCTTTTTCTTCCTTTGTTCTACACAACCTTTACAAGCCGCCTGTCACTAAAACTGTTCCTTTCCTCACACTTCTCTCTTCAAAATCCTTGTACTGTCAGCTTCATGTGAGTCATCTTGATGGTTACATGACATTTGATTTTCTATATCAATAATTTATTTCACAAATACTTACTAGGACCTATAATGAGCTAGGCCCTAGAAAGCAGTGGAGAACACAATAAGGACAGTCCTTGCCCTGAGATCTCTGGTTGATGTAGAGGGGTATGCGTGAAGCCAGCACGCATGAAGTCTGTGACTGTGATACTGTGATTGGTGAGAGCTGCGAAGAGGGAGGAAGGAATGAGCACAGCTCCCTAGGGGGACCTGACTCCTGGTGGCCGGACACTAAGCAGAGCCTTGCAGGATGAGTAGGAATGAGTGAGGCAAGGGTGGTGCAGAGCAGGCTGGGCAGCAGGAACGGGGAGCCTCTCAGCTCCTTTCTCCCTCTCCAGGGACATCAGTTCATTCTAGGTCCCAATTTCACCCATGTGTCATTGACCGTGACTCTTGTGTTTAATTTATCTGTTTCATTGTCACCTGCCTCTCTTCAGCTGCTAGCTATTTACCATCATATCCAAGTGCCTTCATGGGCAAGAAGGAGGCTCAAGATAAGGTCATGGAATGAGAAGAAAATAGCACAAGAGAAAAAGAAAATGTCAATCCAGGAAACGGTTGTGTGTGTTAAAATGGATGTGGGGTTTGCATGCATCTGGGAGGAGCTGCTGGAGAGCACGTGGATAGGTAGAAGAGGAATTTGGGAATTCCACTTAGAGATGCTGAGAGAGAGTACATAGTAAGAAGAGGAATGAAAAGTGGGAAGATAATGAAATAACATAATTCCAGGACTTCTATAATCAAATTCTCTTTATATAGTACTTCATTATGTGAACACAGACTGGAAGAATAACACAATTTAGTGTAACTAACTTCATTCATTCATTCATTCACTAGATTGTGATTGAGTGGCCACTGGGTGCTGGGAGTATGTTAGGCAGCGGGGAAAGAGGCTCTGCCGCCATGTCTCCAGCAAAACAGCAAACTGCAAAATACAGGAAGAGAAAACCTCTAATGGAAATCCAGTTCAGTGTTGGTAATTATATTTTATCTTTCTCAGCTTCAATGGAAAAGAGATGAACTAGGAAATAGTTTGCTGACCTGACTGTCATTAATTAGCCTGCATGGTTTATGCCGAAGGGTAATTGCCCTCCTGGCCACAGCTGTGGAGACCTCACACCTACTGGGAGGGTCCAGCCTGTCTGAGTCCAAGGCTCCTTATTAGACTCATAAGTATATCACTCTCTGTTTACCAGAGTGTCATTGGTTTTGGAGTTCTGTTGTGTATGTAATACTTCTTCCAAAAATTTTCCTCAAAAACATTTTCAGCCACAATAGCAGGGTACGTCTTGGCCCTGGAAGTTGAGTTCGTGTGAGGAAAAGCGTGGGAGCCGTGCCTGCTTGTGCTAACTGTAAACCTCACCAAGTGCCCCTGGTGTGACCCCTGGCCTCTATCAGCCCAAACATCAAGTGAGAAACCACCAGGAATGGAGAAGGTTTGCTCCCCACCTCTTCAGAAGTCGGAATCTGGCTGCTTTCAGCCAGTTATGCAAGAGAAGTGGACTTTTTCAGAGTTTCAGTTTGCATTTGGCTCCTGATGAATATGTTGTGTTCAGGAGAAAAACTGACGGTGCCAGTGGTAGTCAGACCACTCTGAATCTTCGTCAGTTTCCAGAGGATAATTTTCCATGCCCTTCTGAGCTCTTTAAAAGAACATCACTTTAATTCATTAATAGTAAGCTAGTAATTATAATAGTAATTATTGATTCCAGACCAGCTTCTAGGTCCTTGGAAATGTTATTAAGTATAATGTGAGTTTCCACTCTTTATCACCTTAAGAATGCTTTCAGAAACATTTGTGATTGTGTTTATACAAGAAACCAAAATGGAAGTAAATCGTTTTTTTAAGAAAGCCAGGCTGTATGAGTACACCCTATCCCTGTGCCTTTCAGAAGATTATTGGGTTCCTGCCTCCTCTGTAACTCACAAAGAATCATCTCCCTCTGCCTTTCTCCCTAATGCCTGCCATTTCTGTGTCACTGCAGGTTTGTGTCTACTCTGGTGGTCTGGGCTCATTATGGCTCTCCTAAAGCTGCTTTGGAGCTAAGGTACCTGCTCAGACTCCTCTTCTGAAGAAATGGTCCAGGCCTGGGCTTACTTGGCTAAACCTAGTCTCCAAAAGGATCTAAAGAACATTTCCTGAAGGCTCCTCCCCACTCTGAGTGCTTTTTGTTTTACCAAGAACTATCCCAGAAATTATCTCTATTGATCTTTAAAGCATTTCTCCAAGATAGGCAGGCATTCTGATTCCACTTTTACAGATGAGGAAACTGAGGCAGATTTTAGAGATTTGCCTAAGATCACACTAGTGGGAAAGCCTTGATTCCGACTCTAAGTCCTGGGTTCTTTTCTTTAGTAATGGATTGCCTTTATTTCCTCCACATGTCTTAATACCATAATCTAATCCATAATCCCCTTTTGATTTTTAATTCTTTTTAACAATTTTGGAACCCTTTCTGGAGAGGACAATGGAATTGCCAACACAATGTCCGTTTGAGGGTGAAGCCGCCCAGAGCCCATCCCAACTCTATTGGTAGATCCTGACTAGCCTAAGCGAATTGGAGCCTTTCTCCTGGCTACACTGATTGATTCACGAGTGAGCCAGGACCCAAGCTCGTCCTTAGAGAAGATCAGGATTTTTGTTTAATGATTAGGGAAATAATGTTCTTTCTCAGCAAGAACATTAAGTTATGAATAAGGGCACTTGGAAATCATCCTGTGACTATGAGAAGGAGTTAACTTCTACCACATGGAGGATAGAACAAAGGCATAGGCAAAACGAAGTCCTTGGTGGTAGCACTGACCTTTGGGGGCATTTCTCACCTGGGGCCCCTCCTCATTCAATTACATGAGCCAATAAATTTCCATCATGATTGAAGTCAGTTTGAATTAACATTTTCTGTTACTTTTGACCAACAGCAAGTTCAACAACATACAATTTAATATCAACAGGAAGTTTAATAAGCATATTCCTCTTTATGCTTTCTAAGTTGTCAATAAAGGCATTAAATAGAAAAGATAAAAGTATTCTTTCTTAGAGCAGTAAAAAATAAATAAAAAGGTGATATTTGTTTTATGAAAGAACTTGAAGTTCTTTGAAAGTACTTAGAGAACTATTAGATGCTTAATTGATGATTCATAAATAATATTGCTGCTCTCTCTGCACATCAGTCAGGCCAACCACCACTGTTTCGCCTGGTGTTTGGTACTTGGGCCTACCTTACCAGTTTCAGGTATTTAACTTGTCCTTTTGGGCTTTTAGGGCCTGAACCTTTGTTCAGCATCCCTTGCCACTCTGATCAAGGCTGCCATGTTCTCCACCTTCTTTCCTGTTACCCTGAAACAGAGCACCCAAGTCTCAGTCCATATTAAGGACCCTCACGCTAGTTTCAGGTGAAACTAGTTCACCTGTTCATTTATTCATTCCTTCAGGTAACAAAATGTGTTCAGTGCATGTTGTATTTAGCAGATTTCTTAGTTGCAAGCCAGAAAGTCCATGCTAGCTATTGTAAGCAGCATAGAGTTTACTAAACCTAAAGAATCTCAATAAGTCAGAAGTCTGGCCTTGGATACCACCCAGCTGGAAGCAGAGAACCCAGATGACACACCTAACCACACTACTGAATTGTTCTGCAGAACACCACTGTTATCCCCCCTGGCACTTAGGATATTGAGGACAGGGTTTCAGAAACTTTGCTAGAGCTTCCTTAGAAGAACCAGATGACTATCATCTCATTCTCCCACAAATCCGATTCTCCTCCTTATGGTCACTGCCTCCCATTGCTTATCTCCAAATTCCACACAGGGTGTCTACTCAGTGTGGCTACATTTTATGCAAAATATGAGTTTTGAGACAGACTAAAACATGTAGTTTTATAGGAAGTTAAAGTAGAATGGGGTGTCATGATTGCTGAGGGAGACATCTTAGTTTCTGCCACATGTACTAAGTGCTGGACTTGGTGTTAGGCAGTGGAAATAGAGTGGTAACCAAGAGACATGGCATCTCTGACTTGGAAGAGTAGAACATCTGGTGGGGAAGGAGATTGCGCACAAGGAAATAAACGTAATTTTAAATAGTAGTAATATAAGAAAAATAAAATACATTAACAGGCTGGACACAGCTGTGTTATATATTTGATAGGGTATACAGGAAAAGACCTTTAAGGACACAAAATTTGAACAAATATTTGAATGAGAAGAAACATAAAGTTGTATGAAAAATTGGGGAAGGAGCATCCCAGGTAAAAGGAACAGCAGGTTCAAAGGCTCTGATGTGGCAATAGGCTTGGCATGGTGAACCAGCAGTGAGAAGGTCAGTGCAGGGGAGGAGGACATGGCAGGAGATGAGGTCAGATAGGTGGAAGGGTCCCAGATGGCACAGGAGTTGGGTACTCCTAATACTAAATGTATTAGGGATCTACTAGAAGATTGTAAGCAGGGGAGTGACTTGGTGTAACTTATATTTCATAAAGACTGCTCTGGCTGGTATGTAGAGAATAGACCATGGAAGGGCAAAAGTAGAAGCAGGGAGATGACTCAAAGCCTTATGCAGTTGTCCAAGCAAGGAAGGTTTGAACTGGAGTGGTCCATTTCTGGGTAAGTTTTTGGAAATCCTAATAGAAATTGCTGATGAATTGGAAGTTGAGAGTGAAGGAAAATAAACGATGATGGTAGGGGTTTGGCCTAAGCAACTAGGAAAATGATGGTGCCATTAATAATGATGTATAGACCTGAGAAAGAATCAGACATAGGGGCAGCGAGGAAAGAAAATCCAGGATAGAAATCCAGGTGGAGGTGTAGAGTTACCAAGGAGATGGTAGCTCTGGAAAGAGTTAGAGCTTGATGGTGTTTATTGGGAAGACACCAAGATGGAGATCCATTTAAAAGCCAGGAAATAGGAAGGGATTACATGGGAAGAGAGTGGAAATAAGGATCAAGAACAAAGCTCTGGAGCTCCTCATTACTTATAATTTTTTTTTTTTGAACCAGGGATTGAACTCAGGGACACTGGGCCACTGAACCACATCCCCAGCCCTATTTTGTATTTTATTTAGAGACAGGGTCTCACTGAGTTGCTTAGGGCTTCGCTAAGTTGCTGAGGCTGGCTTTGAACTCGTGATCCTCCTGACTCAGCCTCCCGAGTCGCTTGGATTACAGGCGTGCGCCACCACGCCCGGCTCATTACTTAAAATTTAGGAAAAAGAAAAGGAAGCATTCATTAACTAGCTTGTGAGGAGAGCTAAAACCAAGAAATATGGTGTCCTGATTAGCAGGTGAATGAGGCATTTCCCAAAGGAAACAGTGAGTGCCTGTGGTGAATGCCCAACTCAACTCAAGAAGGCACCCAGTGCCTTTGGTACCATTGAGGTTGCTGATGACCGTGGCAACAGTCCTCTTGGTCTAGGGCAATAGTGGGCATTCAGAACAGGAAGCATCCGAATGAAAGAGAGCAGAAGAGGGTGCATGTAGGATCAAAGTCAGTGAGGGCAGAAGAGGGAGAGAGTGGAGCGCTGACCTGAGGAGGAGAACAGTAACAGGGAAAAACAGAGGGTTCTTTAGTGGTAGGAATGTAGGAATCCAGTGACAGATGCAAGAGCATCCAGTCAGCTTGCTTACATCTGGGTAGAAGGGTGGCCATCAGCTCAGTCTGACGTTGGAGGGAAGAGAAAAGGAGGAATCAAGATTTGAAGAGGGAGGAAAAAGATGAAGGCCTCATTTCTGAAGGTGGGAAATGATCCAGGATTGCGGGGTTGTTGTAACATATGGGTTTATGAATTTAAAGTAAAACTAATGGGATGATTTTTTCTTAAAACAGATTTTTAAAAAAAAATCCTGACATACTGTATTGTAAACCAAAGGAGTTAAAAAGGTCGTGATGATGGGAACTACACAGCTGGGCAGAGGGAGGGCTAGAAGAGCAGGTGTTGGCATTTTTAGGAGCCAGGATCTTATGACACCCCTGAATTGACATTCTGTGGGCAGATAATTTGACTGCTTTGCAGTGGACACCTTAGCATTGGATGATCTTCCCAGGAGAACCCTGAGCCCCTGGTGCCTCTCTTTGGGCACAGCCCCAGCATCCCATCATCCATCTAGTACCCGTCCATGTAGTACCTTCCTATTTAGTACCTAAGGAACTCAGGAGGAGTGAGAGGAGCAGGCCTGAGTTGAACCAAGTAAACACATGCACAGCACTCACTGTGTGCCAGTGACACTCAAAGTCATTTACACGTTTTAATGCTTTTAATCATTCCACTGCTTATGAGGTAGGACTGTATTTATCCCTGGTTTGAACACGTGAAGAAACTGAGGCAGAGAGGTTGAGTGGCATGCTCTAGTAAGGCGAGGACTTTCTCCTGGACAACTCGCACGGGAATCTGGATCTCAAACTCTTAGCAACTTCTCATAGTTTTTGTTTACTGTTCTGCCTCTACCTTGGGAATGTGACCTTCAGCTCAATTTGTTTGTGTTTTTGTTCTGATGTGGTACTGGCAATCACACCCAGGGCCTTGTGCATGCCGGGCAAACTCTCTCCCAAAAAGCTACATCTCTAGCCCTACAGCTCAATTTGGGGGGGATCAAAATCATCAGGCACGATTAACTATGTTTTTATAAGATTTCCCAACGGCAGGAAACAGAATAAGAGAATGCCCACTTGTATGCAAGTTATTTCATCTGTCTAAAAATAACAGGGTTCATGCTCCATTTCCTTGATTCCATCTTCGCTATTCTTGTGCTGAATATTCCTGCTAAGATCTTTATTCCATGCCCAACTTTTGGATGTTTACCCTGCATTCAGTCATTATTTCTGTTTGTATTTTTATTATTGCTGAAGCTCCACTGTTTGTCACTTGGGCCTTTCCTGTCAAGGTAATGCTTTTTTTTTTTTTTTTTTTTTACTTTATCACAGGTCATCATTGCCCTTTCAGAAAAACACCGTTCGCATATTCCTTACAGGAACTCCATGATGACCAGTGTCCTGAGAGACAGTTTGGGAGGGAACTGCATGACAACTATGATTGCGACACTGTCTTTAGAGAAAAGGAACATTGACGTATGTTGATTCTTCTTTCTGGGGCTCCTAGCCTGGGTTTCCATTGCTGGTTTGTGAGATGAAGCTGAGGGTCTGAGTGGGTTTCCGGCTTTTCAGCTGTGTTGAGATAGGCCTTCAAGGGGGAACTCGCCACAGAGTTCACAGCTTTAGGTTATTTGCCAGCCTTATAAAAAGCTCCATTTGAGAACTAACTTCATAGCACAGGATGGTTTGAGGAAGCCTTATACACAGATTTTGGAAGGCCTGCTTAAATTCTGAAAGGCATTCTCAGCCAGAGAAATGAGAGTCTTCTCTTTCTTCTCTTCTCAGAAGAAGCATCTCTTGCTCAGTTTTTCTCCTGACTAGTAAGATCTGGATGCCTTGGAGATACCCTGAGATCCATCCCTCAATGTGTCCCCAGGGTGCAGCACACAGGCTGCTTAGGCTGCTGTGGCAGGGCCTGGCTGTTGAACACTCTCCTGAGCTTTTAGATCCAGCTGACATTTCACACATTGCAGTCAAATTTGGGGTCCAGATCCTGTCCGAGAGAGGCAAACAGAAAGCAGCAGGGTGCTTCCCAGAACACCGCCAAGCCTTTGATGGTGCGGTACCCTGAAAGGCCTCACTTCTTGGTCTCTTACAAATATTTATTTTGTAGTCTCTCATGTTTGTGGTTGTGGTCCCTGCTGTGATTATGACTTATATATATGGTTCTGGTTAGCAGATCAATAGTTAAAAACACATGCCAGTTGCCATTTGGGACCTTAGGATCTCCCATATTTTTGGCATTGGTCATTTTATTAAGGCAAAATCAAGAAAATAATGTTCCAGGTCCAAAGGCCCTAATTTAGAGGCATCATTCTTCACGGTGGTTTTCTATATACATCATCTTTAGGTATGCATCTTTTTTCTATGACTAAAAATTAAGTTTTGTCTTAAAAGAAATTTCTCTCTATGCTATAATACTTTAGGAAGTGGTTTTGCTTTGTAGGAATCTATATCTACCTGCAGATTTGCACAGCGAGTGGCACTCATAAAGAATGAAGCTGTTCTTAATGAAGAAATTGATCCCAGATCGGTAAGCAGCTTGTAACCGTGTTAAAAAAAAAAAAAAAAAAAAAAGGTACATCAAAGAATGGCTGAACCTCGCTGGGGCATTTACTTTGCTAGACAGTGTTCTAAGTAATGCATTCACTGATTAAACTGATAAGCAAATGCTGGCTCTATTTCTGCAGATAACAAAATTGAGGCACAGTGATATTAAATAACTTGCTCAGAATCACAGTGCTAATAAGTCTCAGCAACTTAGAGAGACCCTGTCTCAAAATTTAAAAAAAAAAAAAATCAAAAAAAGGGCTGAGGATGTGCTCAGTGATGAACCACCTGAGTTCGATCCCCAATACCAAGAAACAAACAAACAGTAGCAGCAACAAAAATAAGTGGCAGAGCCAGGATTCACACCTGGAGAGTGTGGCCCAAGAATCTGTGCTGTCACCAGCTCCCCACCCCTTTACCAGAGTTGTGCACCAAGTCCTAAAAGCACAGGCAGCCTTTTACAGAACATCAGTTTAACTTCCTAGAGATAACAGTAAGCCATCTTTTATAAATGCTTATGAAGAAAGAGAAATCCTAATGGTTAATACATAGAAAAAATATTTTGCATCACTGCCCTGTATTCTAGAAATTTTTGAAAATTATCAGTCTGCTCCATGGAAAAATGACCAGGTTTCTTATTTGATAGTAATAAATCCTACTTTATCAAAGCACTCTTTTTAAAAGAAAAAAAACCTTCAAGTTACATGAGTGCAGATATTTTCTTTTCTCTATCAAGTTTTCTATAAAGGAAATGCAGCACCAAATCAGCTCATGCCAACACTGAAAATGTGGAAATGAAATGTCTCATTTTTATCAAATTCCATAATTAAGATTGATTTATTAGGGCTGGTGAGGGATGTGGTTCAGTGATACAGTACAGGCCTAGGATTTGTGAAACCTTGGGTTCAATTCTTAGCACTGCAAAAAAAAAAAAATGTGTATTTTCAAATCACTCAATTATTTCTCCAAAAAATAAACTGATGTAGGTTTTGTCATATACATTATTAAAGAATGTGAAATGTTGCCAACTGTGCTTCAATTATAAATTTCTCAAATTTACTGTTGTCCATATTGATTACTTCCTCTGGGCTATTTGCCCTTTCTCCCCTGAAATCATTACACTGAAAAATAGAGAGGAAGGAGGGAAAAGGAGTGGTGAGGGTATCTGTTTCACCCTGCTGGCCTCTAGGAGCAAGCTTCCCTGATAGAATTCTCTTCTGGAGAAACCAATGGATGAGGCAGGATCTCTTTCCAGTACCAGCCCTGGTCAGGTTCCAGCATCAAGAAGAGCTCCCACAGGAAAGAGGAGACAGAATCCAAAGACCTGACTCAAGTGAAATTGCATTTCTAGGGTGACTTCTGTCACTACCTTCCACCTGCCCTGTAATATCACTGTGCAGAGCAAGAAAAACAGTAAGGGCATTACTGGCCTGAAGACAAAAATTAATTCATGATTTAATAAAAGTAAACATATTAGACATTGGAGGGGTTTTGCCTTTGAATTTGTCTAGAGAGACGTTTCCTTGAAGTGACATGAGGAATTTGAAGAAAGGCGAACATTATTATGTGTTTGATGTAGATCTGTGAGAGATTTAAAGAAAACAGAGATGAGGAGTGAAAAGCTAATAGCTGATAATTGAACAAGTTGCTGAGGTCTTCCTAATACAGAATAATCTAGTAATTAACAAGAGTTGTTTCCTTGTTTCTATAATAATGTCTTCTAAAAACCGACATAGCTATTTACTATTTTATGTACATAGTTTATCTGAAGTATAAGTGACAATTGGAAATTTGTCCTGAAAGCCACTCAGATACAACTGAGGTGGAATTTCCTATGCCTAACTCTCAAATTTTAATGGCAAATGTGGAGCCAGCCCTGTATGGTGGGATGATCAAGGATTTGCCCTGCTTTCTTTGTAAGTATGCGTACTGCAGAGAGATAGGTGATTAAAGAACTGAGCCAGGCCAAGTCTGGTGACTGGACTTCGCCAGTGCCTTCTAAAGGATGGCTTTAACTGCAGAGTTCCTGCAGTAAACTGATGGGAGGTGCGACTGGGGTCATCTCAAACCATAAAACTGGCTTAGTTTTGATTTATCCATGTGATAAAGCAGGGAAATAATGGAGGTTTAGATTTGACTTTAAAAGTCTTAATAGACGAAAAATATATTGCACCACTGCTGATTTATTAGAGGAGGGTTCAAATGAATGACTCTCAGTTCTCGTCTAAAGATTTTTGTTCTTCATAGCTTGATGATTCTGTGAATATTTTTTTAAAAGAAGCAAACAAAGAAAATTCACACTATCCTGTATGCATTTAAATAAAATTCTAGAAACACTGACATGTTCAAAATACTCAGTGTTACACTCTTGAGATTTCTGTTCCTATTGATGTGATCCAGATCACCTGAAACTCACCTAAATAAAATTTTATAAGCACCTTGAAATATGTATCTGAGGTTGAAAGAAAGTAAAGGAATTTGCCAGAGCCTAGAAAGAAAGCTCAGGCCACAGTTGTCCTGGAGTGGGTAAAAAGAGTTGCAACAACGGCATAGGAGTAAGTCCTGGAACTTTGCAAAGTGGATACTGAACCTAAGACATCTTCTTATCTCTGTGACATAAAACCAGTGAAAGGGTGAACCAAAACCAAAAAAAACTTATCTAATGGCATAGAGAGACATTAGCGCAGCTTGTCTGCCTCAGTCTGGACTCTAGATAGGACAAAAAGTACATTATATGACAATGTGAAACCCTCGGCACTACCTCACATGAATTTGAAGTTCAATTTCATACAACCCCCTTAATCTGGCAACCCACAGCAAAACTACAGAATTAGCAAAGGTACCAAAAGGAGAGGAAAGAAGGAAGAAAGACAAACTAGATTTTTTTCTTTCTTTTCTCCCATTCTTTCCTTTTCATTCTTTCTTTTTTGTTCTCTCTTTTTATTCCCTCCTCCTCCTCCTCTTTCTCCTTCCTTCTTTCTCACTCTCTTTTTTCTTTTTTGTGATGAGCGACACCATATAGTCACCGGAATGTGAAAGTTGAATTGGACCTACTAATTTTTGTTTTAGAAAGTTTGCCTTATGATCATTACAGCCATTAATGTAGTATGTGTTACATGACCAAGTGGGTTTTTTAAGAAATTTAGGGATAAGTTATCACTAGAAAGTATATCAATGTATAGTAAAAGAAAAAATGGGAAAAATAAAAAACAAATCATAATGGGAATTCATTTAGGGAAGGCAGTGCAGGGGTGAGAGTTTTTAACATCTGTAATGTTTTATTTCTTAAATAGTGGGGACATCAGTATTAATTTTAGCTAAGTAGTGGGTACAATGTATTATTTAATGACTTTTGTATTCTGAAATAGTTCATACAAAAAGGCAAATTATATGAATGTAGGTGATTTGTCACATGCACAGTTTAAAAGAAAAAAATTACATGATTTCATCACTAGTTACAGATAAAGTATTTGATAACATTAAGCATTCATCCACACATTGAAAGACTCATTAAATTATAAGTGAACACATTAAACTGATAAAGTGTATCAATCAAAAAATTACAGTAAGCATCACTTGAAAAGTGAAATGTTAGAAGAAATAGCATAAAAATTTTTAAGAATTGTACATGAAAGTCCTAGCTTGGACAATGAGGCAAAAAAATAATAAATGACATGAGAATTAGAAAAGAAGAAAAGTATCTGTCCTTACTTGCAGATAATTTTATTGCTTATATAGAACATTCAAGAATATTTAATGATAAACAGAACCAAAATGTGTTTGAAAAATTACTTGGCATATAATCCAAAACTGAATTGCATTTTTGTAAACCATAAGCCAACAGTTAGAAAATATAATTTTCCAAACTTCCATTTACAATATCAACAAAAACTTTTAAGTTCTTGGTACATATATTTATAGAAAAAATTATAAATTTTTATTGAAGTGAGTGGTTTACCATGTTCATGGATGGAATGATTCAATGTAATTTCAGTTAAAATTTGAGGAAGGCCTTTGATAGAACTTGATGAATTGGGTCCAGAATTTATATGGAAGAGCAAATGGCAAGAATAGCCAACTCCATTTTGGAAAAGAAAAAATATGGAAGGGGGTTGTCTTATCTAGAGGCCAAAATTTCTTAAGATAATCAAAAATGTAGTGTTACCATGCATATAGGCAAACATTTTCAACCCTAGCCCAGAAACAGACACATTTAACACAGAAACATGTTAAATAGCATAATTATATTAGCAAATTTTATATGCTTAGTCATATAAAAGTTGAAATTTGATCCCTATGTTATTCCTTATACAAAATAAAAGCCACCTAAATGTGAAAAGTAAAGCTTTAATGCTTTTTAAATATCACAAAAAAATATTTTTGTGGTTTGGGTTAAGACAGATTTTCTTTAAGAAAATACAATTGTACAGCTCAAAAAAGAATTTGATGATTTGATTATACTGAAATTCAAAACTTCCATTTAACAAAAATAACACCATGAAGTGAAAACCATGATATAAATTGGGAGAAAATAGGTGAATCATGTAGAACTAGCAAAGGATGCACATCCTGAATATAAGAAGAAGGCTGCAAATTAATAAGGAGAAGAAAAACAAATCAATTGATATCTTGGCAAGAAAATGAATAAATATTCCCAGAAGGAGAAACCCAAACAATCAACGTACACATGCAAAGATGATCAATTTCACTAATATTATGAAGATACAGATTAGAACCAAAATGAGAAGCCAGGCTCAGAGGCACATGCCTGTAATCCCAGTGGCTTAGAAGGCTGAGGTGGGAGGATCATGAGTTCAAAGCCAGCCTCAGCAAGGGCAAGGAGCTAAGGAACTCAGTGAGACCCTGTCTCTAAATAAAATACAAAATAGGGCTGGGGATGTGGCTCAGTGGTCAAGTGCCCCTGAGTTCAATCCCTGATACCAAAAAAAAAAAAAGAAAAAAAAAAAAAGAACTAAAATGACATATCATTTCACACCTACCAGACTGATAAAATTAAAGTACTTACTCATATTACATGGTTACAAAAATGTGGGGAAACAGGAACATGCATACACATAGCCGATGGAAATGTAAATTCATACCATGACTCTCAAGTGCAATTTAAGTATAATAAAGGAAATGTACACATACTCTACTACCAGGAAATTCTAACTCTGAGTATATACTATGGAGAAACTTTCACATATGTGCCCAAAGAAACTTCTAATGTTTGCAGCAACATTAGCAGGGCAAAAGTAAAAATCCTAAATGTCTATCAACAAAACAAATAGAGATATATTCTTTTATCAAAGTACTATATATTCCATGAAAATTAACTAGAGACACATGAAGTGATATAAATAAGCTCAAAAAATAAGGAAAAAACAAGTCACAATTATCTACAGCAATGTGGCATTAGCATAGTTTAAAGCCTGGAAAATGATACCATATATTATTTACAAGTACATCCATACATATGGGGGCAAATGTATGAAAACATGGGAAATGATATCCCCTAAATGCTAATTATAGTGATCACCCCAGGGAGGACAGAAGGGGAATAGAAAGAGCAGGTTCCAGTTACATCAGTAATATTTTATTTGTTAAAAATTAATTCTAGGGACTGGGGTTGTGGCTTAGTGGTAGAGCGCTTGCCTAGCATGTGTGAGGCACTGGGTTCAATTCTCAGCACCGCATATAAATAAAATAAAGGTCCACAACAACTAAAAAAAATTTTTTAAATTAATTCTAAGTCATGTGTGGTGGTGCACACCTGTAATCCCAGCTACTCAGGAGACTAAGACAGGAGGATCACAAGTTTGTGGCCAGCCTTAGCAACTTAGCAAGACCCCCTATCTGAAAATAAAAATAAAAGGCACTGGGAATGTAGGCAGTTCAGTGTTAAGGTGCCCCTGGTTTCAATCCCCAGTACCAAATAATAATAATAATAATAATAATAATAATAATAATAAATAGTTATTATTCTACAGCTATTTGATAAAATATTAAGATTTACATGTATTGAAATGTTGGGGGAAGGAGAGGCCCTGGGGTTCTAATTAGAATAAGATATATTCCATGCTTGTATAATTATATCAAAATGAATTCAACTATCAAATATAACTAAAAAAGAACTGATAAAATAAAATGAATAAATAAAAAATATAACAAAACTGGCTGGTAGGTACAGGGGTGCGTTTTAGATCATTCTCTAACCATTTTTGTATCCATAAAATAGTTCATAATTCTAAAAGTTGTATGCTCTCTACCACCAGGTCACCTTAATGAGAAATTGACATTTACTCTCCCATGTTGCTTTTCACAGATGATTATACGCCTTCAAAAGGAAATCCAGGAACTGAAGGATGAACTGGCCATTGTCACTGGGGAGCTGAGGACAGAGGCACTCACAGAAGCAGAGCTCCTGCAGTAAGCCAGCAGACTTTTTTCTTTTTCTCGAACAGTGAAAGTTTGTGTTAACTTCTTTGTTGGCCTTAACATTACAAATTCACCTCAGAGCATGACGGTCTCCTGGGACAGTCTGAGATTGCACTTAGGCGCCAGTGAAGAGTGGCGGCTTTCCATGAAAAGCGGCACGAGGCTGCCAGAGCTTTTGCCGCCCGGGCTTTGAGCAAGTAAAGAACAGGGCACAGAGAGGATGGGAATCTCTTTCTCATGCCAGCTGCAGAAAAGGGGCTGTGTAACAGTCATGCCATTTTCAAACCCACACCCCAAACACTAAAGCTGTGGATCTCAGATCTGAAAGAAGTTCAAGAAACATCCTTTGTATTAACCTGCATCTTGCTGCAAGCACCAATTTATCTCATGCCAAAGTAAGCTTCTCCTTTAATAAATATATGGCCCATATATTATAGTTCAAACACTCGAACCGGGAATGAAAGCAGGTATTCAGGGTTTGTGCAAGCATGGCATCTTCTAGAGCCTTTGGATTTGTGGCCATGGGGCGCATCGGTGGCATGCCGGGGCTCTCATTCTCTCTCTGATCATGAGCCGCAGTGGTTGATTCCTGTCCTGCTTATTAAGCATTTCTGCATTGATAATAATGGACCAGGCTTAGAGCAGTGACATTCTCTATTTCAAATAAAGAAATAGAGCCACACAAGATTTTTTCTAAAGATAAACTGCCATTTCACCTAACTTTCCCTCAATAGAGAAAATGGTAAGTAAAAAGACCATACCTATAATACCAGCCACTCAGGAGACTGAGGCAGGAAGATCACAAGTTGCCAGGCTGAGTGAGAACCTGTTTCAAAATAAAAAAATAAAGAGGAGCTGGGGATGTAGCTCATGCTAGAGGAATTATCTAAAATGTGCCAGGCCCTGAGTTCAATCCCCAGTACTGGCGGAGGAAAAAAAAAAAGAAAAAGAATGCAGTTGTTTCCCTGAAACTGTTATACAGCTACCCAGAGGTATGGCTTAAGCTTGAAAAGCCCTAGCAAGCTTTCTGTCCTCCAGGAAGGAAAGTGTTTCCTAATTCTACACACTGTGAACACTGTGTTTAATAGTAGGATAAGCCCCCGCGAAACTGCTTCGTGGCAGATTAGCAACTAAAGTGCAATATATTGCCAAAAATTTACCTTTTTGAGAATTTCATATCACTCCTTGAAGTAGCTTGGGGTATCCTTTACACAATGTTCTTTTTTGTTGTTGGTTCTTTTTAGGTCTATATGACAGTAGAATCCACATATATATATATTAGTTGTAGGTGGACACAATACCTTTATTTTATTTATTTATACATAGTGTTTAGGATCGCACCTAGTGCCTCACATGTGCTGGGCGAGCTTTCTACTGCTAAATCACAACCCCAGCCCCAGTAGAAACCATTTTAATATAATTATACAAGGATGATATATAGCTTATTCTAATTGGGACTCCAGTCTCAGGGATGTGCACGATGGTGAGATTCACTGGGGTGTATTCATATACATACATAGGAAAGTTATCTCAGATTCTTCATTCTCCTTTGTCTAATCCACTGAATTTATATTCTCCCTGTCCCTTTCTTATTGTGGGTTAGCTTCTGCATATCAGAGAAAACATTTGACCATTGGTTTTTGGGGATTGGCTTATTTCACTTAGCATGTCTCCTGCTTCACTTTTCTGACCAAGGATTGCTTTGGCTATTCTGGGCCTCTTATTTTTCTAAATGAATTTCATGACCACTTTTTCTATTTCTATGAAGAACATCACTGGAATCTTAGTAAGAATTACATCAAATCTGTGTAGCACTTTTGGTAGTATGACTATTTTGACAATATTAATACTGCTTATCCAAGAACATGGGAGGTCTTTCCATCTTCTAAGGTCTTTTTAAATTTCTTTCTTTGGTGTTCTGTAGTTTTCATTGTAGAGGTCTTCCACTTCTTTTGTTAGATTGATTCCCAAGTATTTTCTTTTTTTGGGCTATTTCAAACAGGAAAGTTTTCCTAATTTCTCTTTCAGCTGATTCATCATTGGTGTACAGGAATACAATTGATTTATGGGTGTTAATTTTATATCCTGCTACTTTGCTGAATTCATTTATGAGTTCTAGAAATATTTTGGTGGAGTTTTTTAGTCTTCTAAGTTCATGTTGTTGAGAAACAGTTTGAGTTCTTCTTTTCCTATTCATATCCCTTTAGTTTTTTTCTTTTAACTACTTGCTCTGGCTAGAGTGTCAAGGACTTTGTTGAATAAAAGTGGTGAAAGTGGGCATCCCTGTCTTGTTCCAGGTTTAGAGGGAATGTTTTTAGTTTTTCTGCATTTAGGAGATGTTGGCCTTGGGTTTAGCATATATAGCTTTTACAATGTTAAGGTATGTTCCTTCTATCTCTAGTTTTTGTAGTGTTTTAAAGATGAATGGATGCTGTATTTTGTCAAATGCTCTCTACATCTATCAAAATAATCAAATGATATCTTGTTCTTAAGTCTATTGATATGATGAATTACATTTATTGATTTCTGTATGTTGAATCAACCTTGAATCCTTGGGATGAACCCCACTTGATCATGGTGCACTTTTTAATGTTTTTGTACATGATTTGCCTGGATTTTATTGAGAATTTTTGCATCTATGTTTATCAAGGATATTGGTCTGAAGCTTTCTTTCCTTTATGTGTCTATGTCTGGTTTTGGTATCAGAGTGATACTAGCATAGAAAGAGTTTAGAAGAGTTCCCTTCTTTTCCATTTCAAGGAATAATTTGAGGAGGATTGGCGTGAGTTCCTTTTTAAAGGTCTGGTGGCACTTGGTTGGGAATCTATCCATCCTGGGCTTTTCTTTGTTGATAGGCTTTTCTTTGTTGGTAGGCTTTTATGGCATCTTCAATTTCATTACTTGATATTGATTTGTTTAAATTTTCTATGTCCTCTGGTTGAATTTGGGTAGGTCATATGTCTCTAGGAATTTGTCCTTGACTTCTAGATTTTCTAGCTTATTGGAATATAAATTTTCAAAATAGTTTCTGATACTCCTCTGTATTTTAGTAGTATCTATGGTCATATTTCCTTTTTCATCATGGATTTTAATAACTTGAGTTTTTTACCCTCCTTCTTTTGGTTAGATTGGCTAAGAGTTTATCAAATTTGTGTATCTCAAAGAACTGACTTTTAGTTTTGTTCACTTTTTTTGAATTTTTTAATCTCAATTTTGTTGATTTTGGCTCTGATTTTAATTATTTCCTGTCTTCTCCTACTCATTTTGGTGTTGATTTGTTCCTTGAAAAGAGCCTTGTTAGATAATTGATTTGGTGTCTTTCTATTCTTTTCATAAATGAGCTCAGTGCAATGGTCTTTCCTCTTAGAACTGCCTTCAAAATGTCCTCGAGATTTTCATATGTTGTACCACTTTCCTCATTTACCTCCAAGTATTTTTTATTTCATGCCTCATTTCTTCCGCTATCCATTCATCATTCAATAGTGTATTATTTAGTATCTAGTTGTTAGAGTAGTTTCTATTTTTCATTTTATCAATGATTTCTAATTTCATTCCATTTATTGTCTGATAGAAAGCAAGGTATCATCTAATTTTTTGTATTTACTAAGAGCTCTTTTATGACCTAAAAGATGGTCTATTTTAGAAAATGATCCATGTGCTTCTGAGAAGAAAATGTATTCAGTCACTGATGGATGAAATACTCTATATATGTCTGTTAAGTCTAAAGTTATTAATTGTATTTTTTAATTCTGTAGCTTTTTATTTAGCTTTTGTTTGGAAGATCTATTCAGTGATGAGAGAGGTGTGTTAAGTCACCCAGTATTATTGTGTTGTGGTCTATTTGATTCTTGACATTAAGAAGGGTTTGTTTGATGTACACAGATGCTCTATTGTTTGGGGCATAAATATTCACGATCATTTATTATTGCTGTATGATCCCCTTAAGCAGTGTGAAATGACCTTCTTTGTCTCTTCTGATTAACTTTGGCTTGATGTCCACTTTCTCTGATATTCTTTAAGAACACTAACCTGAGAATTCCTTCACTGTGATGCCCCTTTCCCCTCAAAGAAAGGAATTGCCTCTTATTATCTTTGAGATAATTCTTTAGAATTTTGATCTTCAAGTCATGCTCCAGTCATAAAAACAAAGTCACTCCCAACCTTTCAACAAAAGGAATCGAATGTAACAAATTAAGTGCACAGAAGATGGTATTGCTGAGAAGTTGAACAGGAAGTGATGCAGTGCTCCAGAGGTCAGTAACGGCAGATCATACACCCCTAGAACTGGAAGGCCAGCTGGACAAGGTGATGTTACTAAGACCCAAGAACTGAGGCTCAGGGGTAGGAGTGAGACCCTGGTGAGTGCTCCCAGACAGGAGTACTGACCACTGAAGAGCCACAGGTGCTATTTGACACATCATCCAGAGGACGGTCCTTGGCATCTGTCTCGTCCTCTCTCCGTCTTCCACCAGTGTCTCACATTGGCTAAACTAACCCAGAAGCTAGTTGTTAAAGAAGTCAGGGAGCTGGGCACCGTGGCGCTTGCCTGTAATCCCAGTGGCTCAGGAGGCTGAGACAGGCATGTCGCGAGTTCAAAGCCAGCCTCAGCAAAAGCAAGGCACTAAGCAACTCAGTGAGACCCTGTCTTTAAATAAAATGCAAAATGGGCTGGGGATGTGGTTCAGTGGTCGAGTGCCCCTGAGTTCAATCCCTGGTACCCAGCTCTCCACTCCAAAAAATAAGAAGTCAGGGAATAGTTCTCTGTGATGCAGAGTTGAACAGGAGGAAGGCAGAAATTGGATCTTGATGCATCATATCAATAAGAACCAGTGTGTTCTCTCATTCCTATGAGTCCTGTGTGTTGCATAGGAGGCCGGGGTTAAAGGTAAGATTCTCAGTGTGATTTCTATTGTCAGACTACATTTGTGCTGCACCAAATCTAGAGTTTAGAACTAATAGAAGCACATGAATCTCTAACCATGCCTAAAATCAACAAGTGGACTTATCCAAGGACTGGGGGCTTGGAGGAGTTCCTGAGAGAGTGAAAGGTGGGCTCAAAATGAGCAAGAGGAAAGGCTTGATGAAGACATAGGTGCAACGCAGCAACGGCTCCTTGTGTTGTGGTGGTGGAACGTTGGAGCAGGAGGGGCTGGGAACAGCCAAGGAGCCTTTGGCAGGGCTGTCATGGTGGAAGCAGTTGGTCCTGCGAGCCCCTGTGTGCTCCTTCTTCCCAGGGCTTAGGATGGGGAAATTAGAAAGGGCCCCAGGTCCCTGAGAGACAAGGACTAAATAATTGCTGCAGACCAGCCGTTGTCTTCAGCTCTGCCCAGCTGCTCTTCTCACTGAAAACAATAAAGAACACAAGCACCCACAGCTGCTTCAGTCCCTTGTTCAAGACTGACTGGCCAAGATGAGATAACTGAGAGACTAGGAGAGGTGAGCTGACTGTAGGAATGACAGAAATAGACATGCAAACTGCCAACACTAGGGAAAGACAAGAGCAGGAGGGAGTCACAGCTTGCAGGGGCACAGACTAATCTGCATACGAAGAATGAGTGATGGCTTTAGAAAAATAAAATACGGTGTTACATTCATAAAACAAGAGCAGGATCTTGATTGGTATGAAACAGAAACCAAAAGAGATCTGAGAAGAAAAGTCATTGTCAATAAGAAATGAATGGATAGCTCAGTTGCCAAATGAAAAACCTGATGGGCAAATGGATGGGTTAGGAAGATCAGGGCTGAGGAATTCTTCTAGAGCTTAAGATAAAAGATTTAGAAGGTTTTTGACTATATTTTGTTTTTGCAATATTGGGGACTGACCCCAGGGGCACTCTGCTACTGATCTACATCCCTGGCCCTTTATTTTTTTTTGTGATGGAGTCTTACTGTGTTGCCCAAGCTGGCCTCAAACTTTCAATCCTCCTAAGCACTTCCCAGGGATAAAAATAAGTTTAAAAGAAAAGACTCACGGGAATAACTCTCTCAATTTAGCAACATCTAATAAATAGAAGTTTAAACTTTATTTTTTAAGAAAGAGACAATGCAAGGGAACCAATAGTTAAAGAAACAATATCTAAGAATTTCCTAGATCTAAAGCAAACAAACAAAAAAGACATAAGACTTCAGAATGAGTTACTAAGTGCTAAGCTGCATAGTCACATTGGAGAAAACTTTTTAAAAATCCAGAATCTGATTTAGAGCATAGTTCTCATCAGCAACTCTGGAAACAAGAACTTCTAGTGCTGAAAAAAGCAAAACCAAAAGCACTTTAAGTATATTTTTCTAGATCTAGCCAGAATTATATTCAAATGTAAACATGAAAACAAAGCATTTTACAGGTATATAAACTTCCAGACTGAAGGATTACCAGCCTGGGTCCTTTCTCTGAGAACTACCACACATTTTACTTTAGCAACAAGAAATATGCAGTGAGGTGTAAGAAGCAGTGAAACAAGCAAGTTTTGTTATGTCTTCTTTGTGATACTTAATATTGTTATTTAACTTGCCACTTAATTCCATGTATGTATTTTCTTGTTTAAGTTATTGAAAATAAGCAAATGTTTCATTCACTGGAGTTTGGGGGGTAGGAGTGAAGAGAAATAAAACTGACAACAGATTAAAAACTGAGGGACTCAGTTCTTGTGCTGATTTCTATTGATCCATAGATAACAAACACATGCATGTCAATCTGAACAGATTCCAGGTACACAGTATGTAGGGTAGCTATTTAGTTTTTTGTGCAAATAGTTCATTCATTCACTCATCATTTAGTATTCATGTAGCATTCACAGTGCTACCACTGGCCCTGAAAGGAACACAAAGATAGAACCTACATCCCGCTCTCAAGGGGCTCACAGTTTGGTGGTGGTGATACGCATGAGCACAGGTAATGAGAACACAATGTGTACGCATCATGAGAAGGTACCAACAAGACAGTGAGAATGCAGAGGTTGTAATGTTAGTTTTGAGCTCAGTAATCGTGTGAAAGTAGTTCAAGTGCTACTAAATAAACTTCAGTAATTCCCATGAAATGACTGTTCTGCTGTCAAGAGAAATGAGCTGTATAACATTGTGTCTTAGAGATTCCTGATCAGCTGTTAGGCAGAAGGAATGTTGCAAACCACATCCACCCTGACAAAGCAGAATAGGTTTCCAACAATCCAGGGAGTTTGGTGCTTGTTCACACTGACAGTGGGAGTTATTCAGAGAAGCATTTCGTTCTTATTGTTTTTGTTATATTCTTGTTGCATTTTGCTTTGCCATAATTAGATATTAGTACAACCCAATTTTTAACAGATCAAGGAATCCTTTATCATTTTAAAGTAAGAGAGAAAAATTAAAATGTGTCCCTAATTGTAAAACTGCTATGTTACACCATTAGTCTGAACTTTGTCTTCTAGGGCTGCTGGACGTTTTCTTAGGAATGTGAATCATTCCCATAGCACCTCCCCCCCCCCCCCCCCCCGCCAGGTAGAGTGGGTAGGAATGGGGCAGTGGTGTGGGGAGGAGAGTCCCACAGCTGGCAGGAACACCCAGCTCTTGTCCATTTCTTTGTTCTGCTGATCCCTGGGCTTATGCTGACTGGCATGGCAGAGGGCATTTCTGTTAGGGGTTCTCTGAAGGAGATCAGAGAGCAGATATGTCTTGGATACAGTTGTCTATGTAATATCATTGGGCAGTTTAGAGATGTCTGATCTCCAGCCCTATCAAATTTTTGAACCATTTCCCAGCATTTCATTCTTAGTGTAAATATTTGTTGCATTGACTTGGATGCTCTAATTGAAGAGGATTTCAGATGTCAGCTTCCAGTTGTGATATTTTTAGCTTACATCCTTTTTTTTTTTTTTTTTGGCCTAAGTAAATTTGAAAAGAGACAGCTGGGTGGAGGCTATAGAGCCAACTTAATGTTTATACAGAACTTCTTGGGTGAAGATTTGATTATGACTGATCCTCTAAACATATAACATCTTTGTTCTTTGTGTAACATAATAAGTCTATGGATCTTTGGTTAGTATGAAAGCTTTATATTCTGACCCAAATCTAATGAGTGGAATATTTTCTGTATTACAACTATTGACTTCTGAATTGAAACTAAATCATATCTCACAAGCTCAAGTTTTCCCTAAGTGTCTGAGTACCTCCAAATATCTGAATCCTTTTCTAACAGAAGAAAAAAAAAATCTTCATACAAATCAATTAATCATTTAGTCTGATTTTATTGAGTAACTACTAGATGGTAATAATTTTAATAGGTGTTTTGGAGTGGGACTTGGAGTATAAAATCCAAAATATTTACAAGAAATTGCAGTCTTATTGGGGAAATCTTATACACACAGATATACACATGTGTACACATAAATACACACATGTATACATAAAACAGAATAATAGAATTTACTAGTGTAAAGAAAAGTGGACACTGAGAATTTTATCTAATTCTCAATTAGATTCTCAAAATTTTATCTAATTTATTTAATTCTAGGTCCAGTTCTACCTAATTAGTTTTTTAATGATTCCTTTAGACAGAAGTTTCCCTATGTGTGAAGTGGAAGAGTTGAACCAAATGATATATTTATGCTAGCGATATCTATGATATATAACTGCTTTTAAATTGAATATCAGTTTATTGCATATGCTTTAATTATTTACTCACTATCTATGATAATAAAAAATGAAATCATTATGTAAGAATTTGAAAATAAGGAAAGTCATTACAGATTTTAACCATGGAGTAAGCCAAATGAGCCTTAAGAAATGCTAAGAAGGAGACACCATTCTAACCATGGTGCTGGGAAGGAATGAGAAGGTGTGTGGAGGAAGAACAGGGGGCTGCAGAACAGCAGGAGACCTGCATGGAGGTTTGCATACAGCAAGCACTGACTAACAGTGATCTGGATTGAAACTGGTCTGGCAGGAACCTGAGGTTCTCATGGAGGAACTGAAGAATAGGATTAGACATGAATATGGTGACTTCACTATGGGTTATGGATACCATATGTGGAGGAGCTACTATTTTATTTAACAGTGAGTGAGCAACTTATGTACAAAATTCCACATGCATTAATAGTTAAAACTCTTAGCAAAATAGGAGCAGAAAGAAGCTCTCAAAGTAAGAGAGCTTCTTACTTTGAAAGAAAGTAAAAGCCTTTTTCTTCTTAAAATTGGAAACAATGCAAGGATGTCCTTTGTCACCACTTACATTCCATATCATTTTGAAGGATTTAGAGCATTATGGGAAGAAAAATAAATAAAACATATAAGCATGGTTTCTATATAGAAAACATCAAATAACATACAAAAAGTTATTTGAATTAGTAAAATAAGCTTATCAAAGTTATAGGATACAAAGTCAATATACAAACTCAATTGCATTTCTCAATAAAAACAATGAGCAATTGCAATTTGAAATAAAACCCTGCACTAGAAAAGTGCATGGTTGCCAGTAGCATCAGTAAGTGTAAAATCCTTCATGATAAACCTAACAAAAGAAATACAATGCTTATACCCTTAAAACTATAAAACATTGATGAGAAAAAAATATTTAAAACAACATTGAGAGATATACCACGTTCATGGTTAGGTTCTTTAGAACATCAGTTGTCTCCGAATTGATCTATAGATATAATGCAGTCCCAAACAAAATTCCAGCAAGTTGCTTCTTGTGTGTGGAAACTGAGAAACTGATTCTAAAATGTTCATTAATGCAAAGGACCTAGTTAAAACAACTTTGTGATAGAACAACCCATACCTTACATTATGTACAAGTTATTTGAACCAGGTCATAGAAATAAATGTAAAACTTAAAATATAAAACTTCTAAAAGAAAGGAGAAAATCTTTGTGACCTTAAATTAGTCAAAGATTTCTTCAAGCATAAAAAACATAAACTATCAAAGAAAAAAGTGGAGATGAGTATAGCACAGTGGTAGGGTGGTAACCTAGAATACATGAAGCCCTGGATTCAATTCCCAGCACTGAAAAGAAAAACGAAAAAGATAATTTGGACTTCATCAAAATTTAAGACATCTGCTCTTTGAAAAATTCTGTTGGAAGATTTTTAAAGCAGTAAGTTTTATTTTAAAATATTGTCTTAAAAACATATCTGATAAAGGACTTATATCCAGAATACTTACAAAATCATCACAATTAAATAAGAAAACACACAATAAAAAATGTGGACAAAATGTTTGAGCAGACATTATATTGGAAGATGAGCAGATGGCAAATAATGACATGAAAATTCAACCTTGTTAGACATTAAAAAAGTAGAATTAAAACTGTGATGAGGTGCTACTATATAATTATTAGAATCTGTTTTTAAAACTCAGAGTAACACATGCTAGTGAGCGAAGAAACAACTGCAACTCATTCATCGCTAGTAGAAAGGTATCATGGTGCACCTACCTTGGAAAGACAGTTTGACAATTTCTTATAACATTAAACATTTGCCATAAACCTTGTCATCCAATTCCTAGGTGTTTATCCATAAGAAATGAAAACACAGCCACACAAAGATCTCTACATGAATGTTTATGGCAGCTGTAGATACACTCTCCCAGAACTGGAAATAACCTGAATATCTCTCGACCAGTGGAGAGCTAAGCAAACTGTGGCATAGCCACATAACGAAAACCTACTCCATAATAAAAATGGAATGAACTGTTGATAAATGCAACAACTTGGATGAATCTCAAAAATATGCTCAGTGACAGCAGCCAGACACTATATGATTCCACCTACATGACATTCTGAAAGAGAAAATAATAAGCCCACAAAGCAGATTACTGGTTGCCAAGGATAGTGTTGGGAGAGGGAATTGATAACAAAGGACCAAAAGAAAATTGGTTAGAGTAACTGAAATATTCTGAGCCTTGATGTTGGTGATGATCGCATGACTGTATGTTTATAAAAACTCATTGCATTATGAATCAGGAAAAGGTAAAATTTAAATTTTACTGTATAAATTTAACCTCAACTTTTAAAAATTGGAAAAAATTCTGTGTTAGAAATCATGTACAGTTAAAAGAAATCCAACCAAACGAAATTCACAAAAAAACCCAAAAAACTGTTGACTGGGATCTCCTTCGGGTAGAATTTTGCTATGCTTAGTTTATTGGCATTCATCTTTGACTGTAAACCCCTCACAGCACACAGACATACCTTTCAAAGCTATTACAGAAACAAGGTGGGGAGAACTCCAACTTCCTGCCCTGCCACCAACCCTAAACCAGTGAGCATCTGCCGTCTGTCCTCGTTGCAGCAGGGAATCATCCCCACTTTTACCTAGAGCCATCTTACCAACTGTACTCAAACCCAGACCCTTTGGCCATCTCAGGAAACTCACTATCCGTTTTCTTTTTACTTTGTCGTTGACCTCTACCCCTTCATTGGGCCCTCCTTATTAGTATTGAAATGGGCCCAAGTTTTTCCCAGATTTAAAACCAAGTTTTTCCCAGATTTAATCCCTGGATCCCACCCCACTCCATTACTGCTCACTTTCCTCTCCTGTAAACTGAACTACTACAAGAAGTGGCTTTTATTGTCCATTTCCTTGCCTCCTGGTCACTCCTGAGTATGCTCCATCCAGCTGGTCCCTAACATACTGAAGTGCTGTCACTAAGGCCCTTGATGACCTCAGTGTAGATAAATTGCATGGCTTATTGAGCCCATCTTCCTTGAGTCCTCGCAACCTTCACATTACTAACCATCTTACTGAAACAGCCTGCTCTCTTGTTTCCTTCCTGCCTCCGGCAGCTCCTTGACTTCCTGGGCTGGGTTCCTCTCCTTTCACATTGACAGTCTTTAAGGCACTGCCCTAAGATCTTGTCTCATCTCGTCACCTTACACTTTTTCTTAGACAATCTCATCAACACCCGTACTTCAACAGCCATCCAAACCCTGGCTTTTATATTTATTTTTATATTTATTTATTTTGCTAGGCCACACTTTTTCTCTGAACCCCATACTCATTGAGCGCATTGCCCACCTGACAGCCGACCCTGAACTCAACATGTTCCAACTGCATTCCCGTCCATCTTTCTCCAGATCTAGTCTCTGCCCCTGTGTCCCTCCTCAATCAACGTCTCTCCAAGCCTTATCGCTGCCCAAGTCAGCGAATTTAAAGTCACCTGGAATTCTTTCCTTTTTCTCCTGCCCTCATCCAATCCATTTGGGAATCCTGCTAACTCTATCTTCAAAACATGTTCTGAATCTGAACCACACGGTGGTTACCCTGATCCAGATCTGTCATCTGTTTCCCACTACTGAGATGGACACACACTGGTTTCCCTGAAACCACTTTGCTCCCTTCTAAATCATCTTCTGTGCAGTCAGAATGTTACTCTTTATAAGAGCAGATCATCACTTCCACGTGTCTTCCCAGAACTCTTCAGTACTTCTGACTTCCCTTCATTCTTGAGAAAAGACCAAAACCCTTTATATGGCCTCCATCTGCCTCGCTGACCTCTTTCTGTTTTCAAGCACATCTTACATTCATCTCTCCTTTGCCCTTTTGCTCAATGACACTAACTTTCTGGTTCCTTAAATGTTTCATGTTCTCTTTCACCCAGGCCTTAGCTCAGGCAGTTGCTTAATTGGAATCACATGCAGGGTTACACACACACACACACACACACACTTCAGTGCTACACACGTCCTCCAAATCTCAGTCCAAAATGTTCTTCATCAAAGATGCCATTTCTGATCCATGGCCCCCACTAAATAGTGACTATGTTGCACATTCTTGTTTTTTCTGAGTACTTATCTGCAGAGTATTTATCTCTGTTTATAATCATGTACTTGTGTTATTGTCTGATTGACATCTGTCTTCCACCACAAGGAAATGCCTTTAAGGGCAAGAACCATATAGAACAAATGTACCCAGCACCTTTATTTGTGTCATTTTGCAGCACACAATCAGAGAATGTGCAGTGAATATTGATAGCGTAAACCTGATGGATAAACTACATCTAAACCTCAGACAGAGACACTTGAGAGGTATTTGACTAGCTTATAATCATGGAACTATATGATTTAAGATGCTGAGGTATTGAAACTCCTCCAAGCATGTTAATGTTCCTTCACTTAAGCAATTGGTGGCCTAGTTTGGTTAGTGTCCATATTGAATGGAAAGTGGTTCCTGGCAGGGGACAGCCTCAGCCCTTGTTCTTGCGGAACCCCCAGATCCCTCTGAGCTCGCTGTTCCTATGGTTCCTTCCAGGCTGAAACAACTGGAGGAAACTGGACAGTTCTGGAGAACACCCTCAGCCCTTGTACCAGGTGCAAGAAAGAGAATAGGGCTTCACTTTCCATCCTTGGGAATTTGCTTTATGTGTGGACTTATTTGGAAGGACTTCTTTCTGAAATTAATACAAACACTGTGGAAAGTAGTGTGGCGATTCCTCAAAAGACTAGGAAGGGAACCACCGTATGATCCTGCTATTCCATTCCTTGGTATTTATCTGGAAGAACTAATATCAGCACACTGTGGTGGTTCAGTCCTATCAATGTTTATAACAGCAAAGTTCACAGTAGTCAATTTGTGGAACCAGCCTCAGTGCCTATCAACAGATGAATGGATAAAGAAAATGTGATAGGTATATTTTTTCAGTCATAAAGAATACAATTGTGGTATTTGCTGGTAAATGGATAGAACTTAAGAGCATCATGCTAAGTGAAATAAGCAAGAATCAGAAAGTCAAAGGTCATATGTTTTCTCTCATTTGTGGAAGCTTGAGAGAAATAAGAGGATATAAGAGGGAAGACAGTGGAGTAGGAGAAGGGCTCCAGGGGAGGAGAGGAAGAGTGGACAAGGGGGAACACCAGTAGAAGGAAATTGACCAAATTATTCTACATGCATGTAGAAATACACCATAATGAGTTCTACTTATATGTATGACTATAATGCACCAATTAAAAAACAATAAATACGTAGAAGGAAGACCAGTAGAGAAAGGGAATTAGAGGGATGGAGGGAGGGACAGGGGAAGTACTAGAGATTGAGAATGAGCAAACTACATTATATGTATTTATAATTATGTCAAAATGACATAATCATTCTGTATAACTATAAAGCATAAGGCCTAAATAGCAATTCCTTATAAAAGCATAAAAGTTATAATTCCTTATAAAATTAAACAATTTAAGACTAAAAAACCATAGTGTTATAAACCCCATGTAGAATTCATTTCAAAAGGACACATTTGTACTTACTAAAACTTCATTGATGTCCAACCTTCTATATAAGTTCAAGTAAAGATACCTAAAAGAAGAGTCTGAAGTCCTCATCTTTTCATCAAATAAATCTCACTTTGAAATAAAATGAATTCACGCCTGTATTCCCTCTTTGCAGTAGATAAACACTGATGATGCTGTTGTACCATGGTGGACATTGCGTTGCGAACTAGGGTTCTTTCCAGCTTAATGGTCCCACAGGAGCCTGGCAGGGCAGGAGCAGGAGTTGGCAAGCAGACAGATGTGCTCACTGAGTCACACAGTGTCAACTGCTGTGATAGACACCTACTCAGAGACTGGTGGGGGCAGTGTTTGGGGAAGATCAGGGGACCAGGGAGGAGAGGCTTTATAGAGGAAGTAACATAAAAAAACTCATCAGTGCTTTCATACTTTTAAAGCATTTAACGGTGACTTCAGGAGAAGTCATTTCCACTATATTTAACTTGCAGTTCAAAATTTTTTATTGGCTAGTCTAATAAAAGTTTAATTGGATTCAGTTCCTCGATACGTTTGCACTGGATTAGAACCACGAAACAACTTTCAGGTAGATATAGAGACTCTCTCAAACGTAAAATTTGGTAACTTGTTCCAAAAGTGTGGGACATGATAATTAAAATTGAGATCATCTCATATAATTTGAGACATATCATCAGTCTTGTAATGTGATCCTCAGACTATTTCAGAAATGAAATGAAACAAATAAATAAATATCCCACAATATTTGAATTAATATAGTCCTAGTGAGAATTAGATACCAAACCAGTTTTTATGAAGAGTCTCTTATATGTATGCAATTCTGGATCAATATGCTATATCCTTTTTATATTCACTTTATTGCCACTGGTCTCCAGAATGGTTTTAATTATCAAATCACTATTAAAAACATATTTCAAAACCATGACATATGCTACACAAATTCTATGATATGACGAGGCATCCAGATTTTTATATAGGCAGTAGGAGTGCATTTCAAGAAACTGTGCACCTAAAGAATAAGAGAGGGTATGTGTATGTCAAGCCGAGGCAGGAGCCTAATGATCTCTTGCAAGTTGTTGGAAACCTGGCTAAACGCTATACTACACAGATTGCTCATTAGAAAGTGAAAACAATTTCCAGAAAGTTGGTGACTAATTTCTTGTCCTATGGATGAAATTTTTCTGATAATATTGACCATCTCTCACTACCCAGAATACTTCCTGTGAACTGCAGAGGCCCCAGAAGGCCTGACCCTGGCAATCTCTGGGGACCCATTCCTCCCCAGTTGCTCCCACTCACCCTGGTCTCCTGACCATCTCTCCTCTGAAAACACTTCTTCCTCACTTCATTGCTCAAGTGTCTCCTATCAGACTCTCCTGGGCCACCTTATCTAAAATACACCTTCCTCTGTCACTCTTCATCCCTTCTGCTGTGTCATTTTCTTTTACAGCAGCAACATTGTGTTTAATGTTTAACTGCACATTGTCAATCTCCTTTACCTAGTTTATGAGTGAGCTTCGCGAGGACTGGGACTTTTTCTGAGTTGCTCATGTTATGTCCCTGGATCTGAAACAGTACTTGACATGGGATAGGCCCTTGGTAAATATTTCTTGAATAAATTAATAGACCCACTGTCAGGCCCCCAGTCCCTCTCTGGCTTCTTTCATAAAACATTCATTGCAAATCTCTTGGGTCTCTACTCAAAGCTGCTAAAGGGGATTTGGTATGAACAAGGGTCCTCAGAAGCAGTCTCCATTGATAGGTAACACTTCCTGACATTTGGATTTAATGCATATTGATTGGGTATCTCCTGGGCACTAGTTTTGTGGATTTCACCTCATGAGTGCGAATGACTGGGGAATTTGCTGAAATACTTGGAATTTTGCACACAACTCTTTCTTGAACTTTGTTTAGACTCACTAAAATCAGGCAGAGTAAAATGTATTTGAACGGGTCGTCAGTCAAGAGGTTTGAGTTCTAATCTTAACTCACCTGTCTAGCTCTCTTGAAATGGTCACTCCACCTCGGGAGGGCTCGATCTTCTAATTATACATGTGCAAGTTATATCATTTCTGCAGGCCTCAGTTACTCAACTGTGCAGCAGAGCAATAATGGTACCTAGCTCATGGTGCTGTCAGGAGGATTGTAGAGGTAATTCATGTTATATTCAGAATACAATGCCTCTAGGCATTCCATCATTGTTAGCTATTATTATTCCCTATGATTCTTGATGCAATTTTTATTGTTGCTGAGGAATCTGCTTCACT
>JAJEJO010002471.1:303174-317500 GCA_020662805.1 Glaucomys volans
AATCTTAACTCACCTGTCTAGCTCTCTTGAAATGGTCACTCCACCTCTGGAGGGCTCGATCTTCTAATTATACATGTGCAAGTTATATCATTTCTGCAGACCTCAGTTACTCAACTGTGCAGCAGAGCAATAATGGTACCTAGCTCATGGTGCTGTCAGGAGGATTGTAGAGGTAATTCATGTTATATTCAGAATACAATGCCTCTAGGCATTCCATCATTGTTAGCTATTATTATTCCCTATGATTCTTGATGCAATTTTTATTGTTGCTGAGGAATCTGCTTCACTGCTAGATATTTTTCCAAGCATCTCTACTGAAAACAAAGAGGATTTGTCTTCCACCCCCTCACTGTCACCATGGTTTAATGAGTGACACTCATGTATGCACACATGCAGAGAAAGTACTGGAAGAAAAAAATACATGAAAATATTACTGGGATTACAGATGATTTTTTTTCTTAGTTCTTTCGCCTGACTGTATTTCCTGAAATTTCCACAGAAAATTAAAGGCTATCTTTAAAACAATTAATGTTACTTGCTCATTTTACACTTCCAAGTGCCAAAATTGAATTGTTTAACTTAATGAACAGCAGAAAAAATATCCCCTTCTTTGTTAATTCTTTTACATTAACTTTCATAGCTGAATTAAAAACAAATGTTCTCTCTTGGCATATAGCAAATTATTGCACAACATACATAGTTGGTTCTAAGACCTAAATTACATCTGCTTCTGCAACTTTAACTTTAAATTATTTTCATAGTTAATATTTGTATTATTTGTACATGTTTGGGCTGTAATATTTTTAATCAATTATTTCAGATGGGTACTTTTCTTCTACAGTTAATTTAAGCCTGCAGAGCTAAAAAGCTAAACAAAACAAATACTATAAATTACCAGAATGGAATGTTCATAAAACGTTTCCAAATTGGAGCTCTTTGCTTTGCATCTTACTGTCTACTTCCTGAGCTGTAAGAATTCCACACACCCCCAGAATGAGAAAAATCTGTTGAAAGCTTTAAGATATTTGGAAATTCAAAACTCAAGTAGCAGCCTGAATCGTAAAGATAACTGATGCATAAATTTTATATTCCTATTTAAACTTAAAATGACAATTTTTAAAAACTTCCTAAATATGTGCATGTGTATTTATATGATATAAAAATGCATGTACCCACTGTAGAAATTCTAAAGCCTACAGACAGATATAAAGAATGTACCTGCTCATGCCCATATCTAAATGAATGAGAAACATGCTAGGGTAGAATGCAGACCCTTGGTGCTTAAGTGATGTTGGTGAAGGTTTTTCCCCAGATGACTTTGCAAAGGATTTACAAATGTTATGTCCAACATCCAGATGTGGAATACAAATCTCTGTTCTCTCTTTCACCCTCTTCTTCAGGATCCCTGCCAGTTGGAATTCTCTGCATCTTTGTGTAGAAGTTCAGCATGCATATTTCATTTTAATACCTTAATGCTTCTTTCAGGTACTTCCCAGTTGTTTTTATTTTGAACTCTCTGTTCTTTCTTTCAAATGCTGAACATATCAACAAAACCTTCTGTTTTCCATTTTCTGAATTTAGCATTTCAACATCTGCATAATAGTTGTACTAAAAATACACAAACAAGTTATAAAATTGTTAGTGGACCTTGCAAAATCTTATAAATGGGCAAACGAATTGACTTGAGGTTTGTTGTTACTGAAGAGGATAATTGTTCACTTGGTCTTTTGTCTGGGTTTGGGTTTTTTTGTTTGTTTTTGGGGGGTGCAACTTTTTGTATGAATTAGAAGCCTAACCTTGGATATCTCTTTTAATTTATCTTATTTGCTTACAAATCTGTGGGCTAAGGAAATTCAGAGGGAATAATTTGCTGTAGCTTCATTCCCTGAGGCTTTTGAGAGGATTGAGATTTCTCCTCGTATTGATTCCTTGGGCTTTTGCCCTGAAAACTGAAGAGTCAGCTTTATCACAGGGTCTTAATCATCATTCCCTGAGTGTTGAGAACTTCTTAGTCAAAGAAGCAGAAGAAGCATAAAACCTGGTGCCTGCCTAGAAATTACTATGTAAGGATGCATGGTCTCTGTTTTGGGGGGAAAAAATGTAAATTTAGACAAATAAAATGTACAAAATGGGCAATAAAGACCAGGAGTATAAAGGACTTTTAAAAAAAGAAAGATAATTAATTACCCAAATAACTGTCCACATGGATCTAATTTTTTTATAAATTGAAAATAAGTGATCTGCTTCAACAGTTGTCCACATACAAAACTAAGCAAACCTCAGCACTCCCAGAACTTCCTAGCCAAGCCTAGAATTAGACACTTTGCTTTCACTTTTCAGTTTCTCTGTACAATATGGATACCCATCTCCCTGACCTTCAAAAAAAAAAAAATCTGAGGACCTGGGGGGAAAAAACTGAAAGTTTTTAAAAATTATTTTTTAAAAAAAATCTCAGTGCAGGACTTATGCCTTGGGAATCTTCAAGATTCCTGCCATTTGGAAGTCTATGCATCTCTCTGTAGGAGGTTGGCATAATTAATACCTTAATACTGATAAAAATTAACAGCTTTGCTGATAAAGTTAACAATGTCTCAAAAATGGAACAATTTATGTCACTCATTGGGCCGAGTCGATATTATGTTTCAATTCAGCTAAACATAGAATCAACTCCACTTCCTTTTACATTTTATACCTATTAAAAATGGCAGTTGGGCAGACCCTTCTAGTTAGGTGCAGCATAACTGACAACTGTCTCCAAATAACACATAAACCTGAGTTTTCAGTGTGCATCCTGCACAAGGCACACCAAAGTAAAATGTAAGGCGCCCCATGACAGTATCTCCTATTTGCTGCAAGCTAACCCTGGCCCAAGCATTCAGAACCCTTCTCATAAGGGATTCTCAAGCTCTCTGTAAAAGCCAGCATTTATTGCCTGCCTTTGTATCTTAGAGGCAAAAGACAAACATCTCCCAAGACAACTCAGACAGGCTCTCAGCCTGCCTGCATTGACCTAGAAATAGTCTGTCCTCATGTTAGCAACCCGAAGCTAAGAAGCTAGCCTCAGTGATTTGAGACTGGGTACTGTTCCCCACCACTCCTCAATACACTCTTCATTTTCACTCCCACCCTTCCAGCCCAATTTCCCTAGTGGTTTCCTCTGTGCTTATTATTAACTGCTGCAGACTTAGGATTTTTATCACATCCTCAAAAATTTGTCATCGGGCTGCTACTGCCTGGTGTCTCCACAGTTTACTGGGGAAATCAGACTTCCCCTTCTTTTTCATGAGCCCTCAGCCTCCTATGAATACATCTCAGCTGCTTTCCTCATCAGTGTGCTTTATAGCCAACCAGCATGCACTGGGCAGAGTCCAGGACTGTGCGCTCACTTTTCTATCTAACAGGAAAGCTTGAATCGGAATTCATAGCCACATGTTTCCTCTTCTTCCTCACTTTCTTTTATGTAACCTAATAGTCAGTGTTGCATTTAAGTTTGCAGGAAGAAAACAAATATTGAGAAACAAAGAAGTTGCCAATTATCAAAAAGGCAAATTAAAGCAAGATGAAAATTTTGCAAAACTTTTTGGTAAAAATAAAAGATAATGACACCCTGTGTTAGCGAGGGTGTGGATGACTCTTGTATGGATGGTAGATTCGACAGGACCAGTAGTGGCAGATGCTATAGAAGCATGTTCCTGAGGCCAACAGAAAATCCCACAAATTTTAGCCTGTTCCCTTTTGCTGGGCAGTCCTGAAGAGCATGTGTACAAACTCTTAATAGGTATGCTTTTAGGCCCGGAAATTTTACATCCAGAAATCTGTCCTTAAAGAAACATGTAGAAAGATGTATATACAAAGATATTTATATCATCATTTGTAATGGGGAATTGGATTACGGTACATTCATTTAATGAAATCTAAGACAACAATTATCTATCAATGAAGACACACACACACACACACAGAGATTGTTTTTAAGCATATATACATATATATGATATACACATGTGTTTTTGTTACAAAAATGAGATCATACTATAATATTGTTTGATAAAACGAACACTATAGCTCAGATACCATACACATGTACACACACACAGACATATATGTACAACATATATATATATATGTATATGATTTTCTTCACTGTTTTGTTGGCTTTTCGTTGCTGTGACCAAAGACCAGACTAGAACAACTTAGAGGAGGAAAATTTTATTTTGGCTTTTGGTTTCAAAAGTTGAGTCAATGTATGGTCAGCTGATTTCTTCGCTCTGGGCCTGAGGTGAGGCAGAACATCATGGCGGAAGACATGGCAGAAGAAAGCAGCTCAGGACATGGCCCGAAGCAGGAAGCAGAGAGAGCTCTGCTCACCAGGGACAAAATATAAACCCCAAAACATACCCCCAGTGACCTGCGTCTTCCAGTCACACCCTACCTGCCTGTACTTACCACCAGTTAATCCACATTAGATTAATCCACTGATTAGGTTATAGCTATCATAATTTAATAATTTCACCTCTGAACATACTTTAATAATTTAATAAACATAATTTAATAATTTCGCCTCTGAACATTGCCCACATGTGAGCTTTGGGGAGACAACTTATATCCAAACCATAACATTGTTCCCTCACTATTGCTATGTTATATAAAAGTGGTCTTTTCTGGGATGTCTGGAGACAAGGAAAGGACTTATATCTTTCCCCCAGGGGAAAAAGGTATCCCTCTTTTCTCTGAGGGATTGACTTCTGAACCAAGACAGTGAAGAGGCCATAAAGGAAATACCCACCACCCACTGCCTTTGGCTCATTTGTGTTAAGAGTATGCTAACCAGTGCTTGATTTAATATCAGACAGTTTATGTACAAGTAACCACAGCTGATAACATTTTTGGTGTGTTAGAAGTATGTTAACCAGTGCTTGATTTAATATCAGACAGTTTATGTACAAGTAACCTCGGCTGATAAAATTCAAGGGTTTATTCCAATAATGAAATTCCTCACAGTTCAAGTAATCATGGGGCCTGTGAGGTATTTGCTGAAACACAGAGATAGATCCCAATTTTTCTGATTAGCCACCCTTTGTGTCAAATGGCTGACTTCCCCAAAGCTTGTTCCTTCATTCTCCATTATCATCAGACGAAGAGCAAAAGTGGAAACATAGGCTGCTTGTCATTTCAGTCAGAACCAGTTATTTCACAGAAACATGTTCTTGAGTGGCTTCTGTTGACTGTGTCACACAAGGGAAGCCCAGGCAGCAGGTGAGTCACCTTAGGGTCACTCATGCCAAACCCTAAACACAGGACATAAGTTACTCTTTGGGGACTCCCTGGGTGGCCTTGTCCTGCCATGGCTTCCTTGTGCCCCTCTCCAGGAGCTAAGCAGAACTTTCTTCCCTGGGAGATCTGGGTTTCAACCTCCAGAGCATCTCAGAGGAAAGCAAAGGTTACCCAATATTTGTTTCATAAAGGTTTGAGTTTGATATCTGTATTTTAGCATTCTCCATGTTCATTTCTTGAGAAATGCTTTATGACTTGAACTCACTTTCATAACTATTCCTTGCAAATAATGTCTCAGTTTGTAATAACTTAGTGTGTAGGACTAGGTTAGCTGTCAATCTTCTACTCTGGTAGAGCAAATTATCTACTCAGTCCCTAAGTACCCACAGTCAGCCTTTTACAATGCACAGGCTTCCTACTGCAATTGCACAACCTCAGAAGTGCATCAATCAAATTTTCATTGCTTTCGCTATTTCTATTCCTGTGCTCCTGCTCAGATCTGTATAAAGCAGGGGATTTTAAGTTCTGATTTGAATCAGAAAATGCTCAGCCAATGACTTCTGCAGAAATGCCCCTAAAAAGGCTGATTCCTCAGGCCACAACATATGCACTAAGCAAAATGAGGAACTTCAATGCTTGGCAGGGCAGGAATTACCAAGGTGGACTGCTGAGAGTTTCTGGCTCCGGAGAGTGTCCATCTTGTAAGGAAAACAAGTACATGAATATCTAGAATATAAGGTTTAAATTATCCTATCACAAGAGAAGTGCTGGGGGAATTTGGGAAGAATAGGAATGACTTTCAGTAGACCCATGAATCCAGACAAGATTTAGAAAAGCAAAATTGGACAGGGAGACCATTTCAGCTAGAAGAATCAATATAAGCAGAGCTGCGTGTCTGGTTTCCTTATTTTAGAGATACATAAACAGATCCAGAAAAGTGATGTGACTTACAAAGATTTCTACCAAGTTGGATGCTTGCCTGAGAAAATCAGTCTTCACAAATTCTGGCCCCCTATGGGCTCTAAACTGTTTTATAGCTCTCTGAATTATTAGCTTCAAAATCAATAGAAAATGTAGTGTGTTATTAGTATGGAAACATTTAGATGCTGTGGTCAGTGCTTGAAGTACTTTTTATTCTTTCAGAAAAAAACAGTAGCATTGGGCCTCCCTTCAAGTTTATTACTAGTGAATGAGTTATTAACTAATAGTAGCCATGGAGGCCCTCCCGTGTTCCTGGGGCTACACACCCCAGCAGTGAGCACCCACAGATCAGCTCAGAACTAGAAGGCCTGTGAGCTTTCTAGCTTTCAGTTTATGGTGGGCAGATTTAGCAAATAAAAATGCAGGATATTTGGTTAAATTTGAATTTCATAAAAACCTCAATTTTATTTCGTCAGTTTTTGTCTGATGAAATACTTGCAACCTATGTCAGTTTTGTTTTATAGGACTTGAGTTTTACTTTATTTGCATAATTTCATGAGTACCTTTGCCTTAAAAATAGTAAAGAAGCAGGCATGGAATCACACACCCATAATCCCAGCTGCTCAAGAGGCTGAAGCAGGACAGTCCCAAGTTCAAGGCCAACCTAGGCAACATAGTGACACCCTGTCTAAAAAAAAAAAAAAAAAATAGTTAATATTTATGATCACACCTTTTTCTTTTTTTATTTGTTCTTTTTAAATACATATGACAATAGAGTGTATTTTGATTTATTGTACATACAAGGAGTATAACTTCCCATTCTTATGGTTATGCGTGATAAATGCCTTTTTCTTTCAAAAGTACAATTAAACACCCTGAAAGATTTTTAGCAATAAAAATCCAGAGGAAGTAAAGGTAAATGGACTTGGATGTATTTTGGATGTATTTTATTCATATTTATATACCAAATATCTGGATCATGAAAAGCAGTCAGTGCTCTCTGAATAAATGTAAAACGGATGTAATAGCACATTCTTCATCTTATATTCCCTGCCTTCTTAGAGTCTCTTTTTATGAAATGGCAAATTTAAGCCCCAAATGTAGGTTTTTTTCTAAAATATCTCAGTGGTAGAGAATTGAGAAACTCCTTACATCATTGTCAGCATTCATCAGTTAATTCACACCACCTGAAGAGGACAGGCCTATCTAATCAATCTATTTTAAGAAAAAAATTGATGAATTATCTGCTAATGTGGTCCAGAGTTCCCCTCTTTTGTCACCTTAGTATTCTTCCCATCTTCTAATCATGGCTGATAAATAGCAACAATCTTAACTTTTGTGGATTAAACATCCCAAATGTTATTAATGGTTAATGTACCTCTCTCACACTCTCATTTTATAAGAAATCAGATCTCTGAAATCATTCATGAGATATAATTCATTACAGATGAAGTTTCTCCACTTCGGTACAGAGTGTTTTTGGTCCTGACACTACATTTTGAAGATATTAAAACCCAAACTAAAAGCATAGTCTACAGCTTGTATTAATTATCCTTGGTTAGTTTGTGGAAGCATTTGAGTTCTTAAGAAATAGTTATCTAATATGATTAAAAAGGCCTGTCTTCTTCTCAGGGATGTTTCTGTAATGATTATTTTATTATAAAAGTCTAAGAGCTTTGAGTTCTAACACAACAAATGAATCAATACTGAAGGCAGATAATAAAATAAAGAAGGACGAGGTGTGAATGGCAATTCCATTTTTGGGCTACAGTTGACACATTGGATTCTTTTGGCCTGGACAGCTCTTTCATCAGAAGTCCAAGTACTTGCTTCTAAATTAGAAAGTTTTGAGTGTGAAAAGATGAACACACTGTTTCATTCTTCCAGTTATTTAATGCTTTCTCAATGTTAATGCTCTCTGCTCGTTGGGTTTTGTGAGCTCCAGGAATTCTTTCAAAGAAGGAATGAGACCCTTCATCACATCCAAGAATATTTGCATTTCTCTCTTGCTTTCCCTAATAACTTTTTCATGGGATAAGTTTGCATATACATGGAACTGGATGTTTTTTAAGACTTCCTGAAACAAATGTTTGTTCTAATTACAGTTTATATGGGTTATGCCACTTAAATAAAGCCCACAGTGTGAAAATGTGCACTTGTGGAAATAATAAATTACATCAATGCCTAACACCTGGTTCCTGATAGCCTGCACAGAGGATGGATAAACAAATGCAGGAATAGCCACTAACCACTGTGAGCAGAACCATAAAATAAGTAATTAGATCAGAGCAACAGATGAAACCCATCTGGAAGTAGCTAAAGGAGCAGCTTTGGGTTTTCACTGAGGACTTCATTTCAAGAACCCAACAGCAAGTAAGATGGACCTCTGTCCCAGAGCACTATCCTTAAGGAAATTGACATGAATAGTTATAAATTCAGGATCACCATTTTATCTGCTGAGTTTGTTAAATTTCCTTTGCATTGTAAGAATTTTATACATCTTTTTTTTTACTTCCCAATTATTGTTCCCCATGCAACAATAATAATGGAAAAACTAAAAAAGATAGATCAGTAGATCAGCAATTCCGACCCTGTTATTATCTGCTTGTGACCCTTCAGAATTTTATTGAGTACATATGAGTATATATTTTAATAAAGATGCACTCAGAGTTGATTCGCTGTTGTAAGCTGTGTTTTTTCATTTAATTGTGACATCTTTCCATATCAATATATATATATATGTATCTCCAACAGGGCTCTGTTGAGCCCACATGTAGACTTTGGGGGATTTGTGGAACCCCTCCACCCAAATGTCATGTATAAATTTTTGTAGATTGTATGTAAATGTGTATTTTTCTGGAAAACTGCTGGGACTTTCATTGGGTTTACTTTAAACTTTACTGACAAATCTGTTGAGAAATTACAGTATCTTCCCATTTGGTAGCATAAGATTCCTAGTGTGTTCTTCTTCGTTACCTCTCTAAATTTGTATTTTTCTTTATATAGATCCTATATCATTGTTTTAACAATTTAATGTATTTGTTTTAAATATCCCTTATTATTATTTCATTGCATCTTAGGATCTTACTTTACCTTGTAAACCCATCTTCAATTTGGTATAGAACTCAATGATAATGGGTCATTCCATTTATATCAATTTTCTTTAGATTCAATATCACATGAACATGTTTCTTAACAGTTATATACCATTTTTCTTATGACAGGATGAAATAACTTGTTATGAAATGGAAACATACCCACAGAATTGACTTTGCAAATTTATATGACAAAATCTTTTTAAATCCATCTTTTAAAATTGTAACAATTTACATACACACACATATGTAGCAGTTTTGTATAGTAAACCAAGACTGTTATTTAATAATTTTGCTTTAAAAATCAGTGGAGAAATATCTATTGCTGAACTTTAATGTTGACTACAAATTTAATTTCATACAGACAGAAAGAAAAAAAAGTTCGGAAATATAGAACGAAGGGTACATAAGGTTTTCACTACTCCTTCAAGTTAATGAACTGTTAGGAATATCTGTGAACTCAGAAAAATGTTAACCATGAAGCTGTATAGCTTTAGTAGAGTCACCCCACTTTTATAAGAATTTCCTAATAACCTTTCCTACAGGTACACTCTGGTGTGTCCACTGAAGTCCTTCCTCTCCTTGTCCCTCCTTCCTCCTGTTCTCCTCCTCCCCTGTCTCCTGAGACTTCATCCCTGCCCTCTTCCAATACTCTGGCCAGAGGAGCTCTCTGGGGGCTTTCCCTTATTCTCAGTTTCTCTTCCTGTCCTTTCCCAGGCATCTCCCTCTCTCCTACATCCTCTTCTTGGCTATTTGTGCAATTTGGCTTCTCTTTCACAGACTGCCAGATCCAGTGAGGCCTTTTCCACCCTGTTTCTGTTTCCTGTCGTTGCTCCCTTCCCAGATGTGGCTTGTCTTGCACATTCTCTAGCCACTAGCTATCCTGCTGACTCGCTTCTCTGCCCCCACCCTACCACACCACCATTCTCTTTCCAATAAGTCAACTTCTCATTTATTATGGGTTTAGGCAGACATGTGTACTCATGTTTACATAGTGTTTGCCCCTGGTAATCAAAGGCTTCAAAAGATACTTGTAGAATTTAAAGAGGGGAGTCATTAATGTCTGTTGATTGATTAGTTTATACTATTTTTCTCTTTTGTTTCTTAGCCTTAAACATAGTCTTTATTCACTTGAACACTGTATATAACTGTTATGATTTTTATAATTTCCTCTTGCTGCAAAAGTGCAAAAATAATCTTTATATAGGAATTCATTCATTTGTTACATTTAATCTTTCTAAATCTGCAAAGTAGCTCTGAGGTGAGGGTAAATGAGCTCACCATTGGGCTTCAGAGAAGGCAGGGCCTGGGAGGGGTGGTCATCTGGGGACTAACTGGACCTGAGGCTTCCTGAAACCGAGCCAAGGCAGGCTGGGCAGAGGCAGAGGGACAGAGATAGCAGATAGCCTCTGGAGGGCACAACCTTAGGTGGTAGGTCCATGCCTTCTTGATCACCAATAGAACTCGGCAGGGGCCTCTCACACTCTTCAGGTGACACTGGTACTCCCTGCCTGCTGGGTCCCTCTGAGATGGGCACTTGTGGGGGCCTGGAGGACCAGGATGGTATTTCCAGCAGAGCATCTGCCAGTGTCCTTATGAATCATGCTCACCTGCACCCACACCTGGAGCTGGTTTGGTTCTCTCTCCCATTGCTGTGGCTCCTAAGTCAGTTTTGCCCTCAATTTCCCAATTGTACAGCTGGACCCCACCTTGCTTCTACTGGGTGCTGTTTTGGTTTGATTTGGTTTGGTTTGGTTTGGTTGTCCATCAGCCCAGTGCCTTCTAGCACAGTGGTAACACAAATTTACTGTTTCTAGGGGACTGGGTGTCAGCACGCCAACCTTGGCCTCCTGCAAGAAGTGACAGCAACTTGGTGGGAAGTCCCAGGCTTTTAATGTTAGTCAGGTTTTCATTGCTGTGCCCCAAATACCTGACAAGAGCAGCATAGATGGGGAAAAGTCCATTTTGGCTCATGATTTCAGAGATCTAGTCCATGGTCGGTTGACTCCATTGCTCTGGGCCCAAGATAAGGCAGAACATCATGGTGAAGGGTGTGGCCCCGGAGCACTGCTCCATTCCCATCATCCAGGAAGCAGAGAAAGAGGGGAAGGGCTGCAGGTAAGAACCCTTCCAGGGCACACCCCCGGTGACCCACCTCCTCCCGCCATGTTCCACCTGCCTACAGTTACCACCCCGTTACTGAACAGGTTTTAGCTCTTTAATAATTTCTCCTCTGAATATTCCTGCATTAACACAGGAGTTTGGAAGCGGGGAACACCTCAGTCTGAATGACAAACTTTCTAACTGTCCATTCAGGGTGCTTGGGGCAGCCATGTCTGTGGGTCAACCTCTGCCATCCCACCCACTGTCCTCTCTCCTCGCACAGACCAGCTATTCTCATCTTATTTACATTTGTCCTAAGCCACTGAACCTTTCTGTGCCTACTGAAGTTAAAATGTTAGATCATATAAGATATATATACCTTTAAGTAAATTGAATATATCAGTCTAGATTGACAGAAGTGAAATTAATTTTTATGACTTTTCAAAAACCTTCATCCCTGCGTTTATAAAGAGCTTATGAAATATTTCCTTAAGATTGTCTTAGTTTATTTAAAATTATTTCAAGATAGTTTTTTTAAATTCCAGAAATGGAATTACGTGACCACAACTGCATATTCCTATAAAGAGGTCATGTCTTCTTCATTCAAGAGGCAATCCCGTCAGATTTTCATTCTGATTTTTCACATTTGCTCTTTCAAATCACTAAAAGTATCAAGAAGTTGTACATCTGTGCCTTTGAGGTGCCACGGAACAGTGCTCTTGTGGAGGAGAAGGAAATATGCCATACTAAGACAGATCTTGAGGGAAAACAGCATCACCAAAACCATTACCTCTCTGGCCCTCCACTGTTATTTTAAAACAGCTCATTCCAGCAAAGTGACGGACACCACATTCAGTTCCTTGCACACGAGGGTCCATGTCCTTCTCTTACTGGTTAGGGCAAGCCGAGCATGCAACATACATATAATACTTGTCACAAATCAGAGACTTCTAAAAGGAAAAACTCCAAGTAACCACCTTGAAGTCAATTGGGAATGAATCTAAGAAAAAACAAACTTGAAACTATTGACCCCCTGAAAATATTTGTGTCATTTCCTTTGGTCATGTCCTCTTGGCACAATCTCAGCCCTCAGTTTTTCATGTCCTGTGGATTGTAGTTAATCATAATTGTGAATTTACTGTTGTTATCTGAACTTCCCTTTTGTAAATTGCATGCTGTTCTGACACCGTACGTTGTAAAAGGTCACATCCTGCAAGAGCATCCCATCTGTTTGAAAAATTAAACTAGGTCTGGTCTTTCTTTGCCCTCTTCCACTGGACCTCAGGAGCCCCTGTCATTACAGCCTGTTGAAAACTCTTCTTTGAAATGGCGGACCCATCTCACTCCAATGAGAATGGCAATTATCAAGAGTAGAAGCAACATTGGGTGTTGATAAGGGTGTGGAGGAAAAGGCACACTCATGCATTGCTGGTGGGATTGCAAATTGGTGCAGCCACTCTGAAAAGCAGTGTGGAGATTCCTCAGGAAACTTGGAATGGACTCACCATTTGACCCAGCTATCCCAAAGGACTTAAAATCAGTATACTACAGTAATGCACAGCATACCACGTCAATGTTTATAATAGCTCAATTCACAATAGCTAGATTGTGGAACCAACCTAGATGCCCATCAATAGATGAATGGATAAAGAAACTGTGGTGTATATACACAATGGAATATTACTCAGCCATAAAGAAGAATAAAATTATGGAATTTGCAGATAAATGGATGGGGTTGGAGAATATCATGCTGATACCACCGTATACCGGTGACGAGTTCTGCTTCCTCAGGTGTTGAAGTATAATGCCAGAGAAGAACACCAAGGCAAGCATTTTAAGCAGGTTTTATTTAAAAATAGTAATACGAACTTCTCCTGGGAAGGAGAAGGAAGTCCATGGCTGATGTTCTAGAATTCCCCGAGAAGTGAGCACACCCTACATCTTTTATATAGCTTAGGGTCTTCTTTTGTTCTATTCTTTCCTCCAACCCTTATCTATCTCTCCTTCTGATACTTCTGTGTTCTGCCCCTTCCTCTGACCCTTATCTCTCCTTCCTGCCCATATTGCGGTGGTGACACAGCAAAAAGGTGAGATGCAAATGGGAGGGGGAAGGGCCACATGGAGATTCAGGTGGGGGACCAGGAGGCATTAATTAGCAACTCTGTGCCTGCAGCTTTTGGGGCTGGGCAGTTAAGCAGGTAACCTTGGTGATCAAAAGGGCTCTGGGAACACTGACATTCCAATCTCCCAGGGGTGTCTCCAACTTCCCAGACTCTGGTGGCCTCCATTCCTCAATTTGACCAGATTCCCTATTTCTACATGAACTGCCTGTCCAATTCTGGCTTCAATGCTAAGTGAGATAAGCCAATCCCAAAAAATCAAAGGCTGAATGTTTTCTCTTTTCTCTGATAAGTGGATGCTGATACTTAACCAGAGTTGGAGGGTGGGGAAGAGAAGAATGGAGGATTGTTGGATTGTGTAGAGGGAAATGAGGGGAGGGGGCAGGGGAAGGAAAGATGGTGGAATGAGACAAACCTCATTACCCTAGGTATATGCATGATTACACGAATGGTATGACTCCACATCATGTACAACCAGAGAAATGAAAAGCTGTACTCCATTTGTGACAATGAATCAAAATGCATTCTGCTGTCATGTGTAACTAAATAGAACAAACAATAAAAGGAAACAGAGAACAAGAGAAAGAAAAAGAAAGAAAAGCCGGCGGGCGTGGTGGCGCACGCCTATAATCCCAGCAACTGGGGAGGCTGAGACAGGAGGATCGCGAGTTCAAAGCCAGCCTCAGCAACTTAGCAAGGCCATAAGCAACCCTGTCTCTAAATAAAATACAAAATAGGGCTGGGGATGTGGCTCAGTGGTTAAGCGCCCCTGAGTTCAATCCCCAGTTCCCCACCCCCCCCAAAAAAAAGAGA